>OX638384.1:33933185-34317591 GCA_951813785.1 Criorhina ranunculi
ACTAAGTCTAGGGCTGTTGTAGGTTAGGTTAGGTTTGAGTGGTTGGCTGCAATAGCAACCACACTTAGACCAGATAATGTCCTTCGTGTTACCCACATGGATCTGAACTTCACCACAATACTACCCGTAAAACCAGCCAGAGCTTGCTGTGAAGCATTGGAGGACTGCTTATGCTGATGTCGGGCCAATTCGTTTAGTCTCCGTAGGAAAGCTTGCTCTTAGATGTGCTCTTTTTTCGAGCTGAGAGAGCCGGGCGTGTGTAGAGAAAGTAGAGAATTGTCTCCTCCTCGTCCATACAGCTTCTGCAAAAGTTATTGTAGAGAAGGCTCAGGCCTATTGGCGTGCTTGCCAATGGTGCAGTGTCCTATTATGACTCCGACTATAGTGCTTTTGAGCAGTCGTTTCTGTCTGATGAGACAGTAAAGGCATGTGAGACGCAGCTTTGGCCAAATCTGCTTGGTGATGAGGCATGTGTTACCTTCTGTCCATCTGTAGAGCTGTAAGTAAAGTTGATATTTCGATCAAGGCTTCCGGCTTCAAATTAAGGGACAATGTCCTGAACTTCCACCTGACAACTGACAAGTTGGTAAATCAATTACGTGTGGCGACTGAAGGTCTACCGGAGAAATAGGGGGAATCGCCTGACAAAGATCAAATATGAATCCACTGCCGCTTCTTCTTCTTGGGATGTCTACAAGTTCCTATGGTCATTCAAGACTGTGTTTGACAGGAAACCCCTTTAAATGATGCGTGACAGCAGCATTGCTCTCTACATCAATATTGGTATCTAAATTGGCCGCTTAAGCCTTGCTAAATAACTGTCATTAGACAATGTGTACCTGGACGGTGGACAAAAGACAGGCTTCATTAATTTTGCTTGCTTCGTTTGAAAACCCTTTTCCGGGGCTTTAAAGATTTCAAGTTCCTACAGACTACCGTATATCATTTCCAGATGAAACTATTTACAACCCATAAGGCTGCCTTAATGCATCATCAAGGCCCACTCTACGGCAAGCATGTCCTCATAGAAATAGATTTATTTACTTAAGGTGGCGCTACAGTCCGAGGTGGACCTGGGCCTGCCTAAGAAATAGACTCTTGTCTGAATATCAATTCATAGATGAGTGGAAGGAGGTGATCCCATCTCTCTGGAGAAGAGAGTCAACATTCTACTAGTGGGAGAGGTTCAATCAAGAGCTGAACAACTGTGGAGCAGTACAAACATGTACATCGGAATGGGCCACTTCCATCTTCAAAGCTAGTCGACGAGGGCGATAGGCCAACTATACGTACATCCATTCTGCTAACCCTTCTAGGGATGAGGAAGAAATAGAATCTATTCGACATTGTAACCTTCCTGCCCGAGCTGTTAAAAGAAGCACAGCTCTTCACAGCAGCACCTCTTCAAGACCAAAGGACCGATAAAATGTCGAGTTTGAGTGGTTTTAACTAGCGATTGACGAAGGATTCTCTAAGTTAACCATTCCAAACCCAGGGCAACATCGAAAAAGGAAGGAACTAATAACTGAGCTTATAGAGAACGATCAACAGTCCTACAGCCAGATGAGAGTCCAAAGTGAAGCCTTGTCAAAGAGAAAAAGAAGACCAAATAAAGTTCTAAACAAAAGTTTTATTAAATATTGTTATCCTTCATTTTACATTACAATTTTTGGATTCTTAGGTCTTTAGCTGGTCAGTCTTTCTTCAGCTAGTCACAGTCTTCCTTCTTCAACGAATTTGATTGACATCTGTAGACGTATTTAAAACAGGAAACCTTTCCATAAACTCAGTAACAGTTTCAGAACTCCTTCGGATCCTTTTGGCTCGTTCTGACTTTGAGTTGACAATATCGTCCAAGAATAACATCCATTGGGCCGATAAACTTGGAAGTTTTAGTATCACTGATGCAATATTTTCGTCTTCAAAAGAAGCTTCGTTTTGATTTTCGTCAATCTTTTCAAAACTCATGATGGATTTTAAAAACACTTGATGTAACTTTTTCGCTAAAAGATTTTGAACTGATTTAGGACATCAAATTGTCTTGAGTTTTTATACCATTCCATAAGGACATACAGGTAGATGGACCTGCGATCTTAATTATTGTTTTCTAAGAATATGATTAGAAAGATTGACTAATCGTCATAAACAATTAGAAGGGTTGTGTACATATAATTTTCTACCTGGGAAAACCCAAACAATTAGAAAAGTCATTAGAAAGAGAAAGAAATAACAACGGAGAGAGTGATTTAAGTTTCGAATTTATTAGACTCTGGCAACACTATTCTATATTTTGGATAATGGAACACCACGTTGAAGGACTCAGTCATAGAAGTAGCACCTATGAGACCAGCACGGATTTTTTTTTTTTTGGGATTCTACATGCAGATTGACGGTGGTGATTGTGTGATTGTGCATTCAAGATTGTGCAGTGTTTTGTGAAAAATATTCAACACTGTGATGACAAATGGAAACTGATTGATTGTATAGAACTCAATTACTTCTTGGACCCAGGAGCTGTTATAAAAGTCGTTGTGAGGTACCCCAAACCGAAACGACGCTGCGAGTATCGTAGTAAAACTTCTCGACTTGTCGGCAAGTAAAACTTCTTTAGCCGCGTTCGGAGTAAAGTTTCACGGCTGTTTCGGTGATTTAATCCGACGAAAGGTAGGTAGAGGTGGAGGTTCAGTAGAATCCAAATTAGCACTAGGATGTGCCTTTTTCATTACCACGACTCGTGTGACCTGGTAGATGATGGGTGAGGCGATCGGGCAAGCTTATTGTGGCACTGCTGCACTAGTTTGGAGGATGTGGTAGCCGAGTCAATAGCTTTGATAGCGGCTTGGCTATCTATGAGGAAATCAATGCATTGTTTGTGTGTGGTTTCATGCCCGAGTTGCGTGCAAGCTACTCGGATTGGCAGTAGTTTCGCCTGGAAGATGCTGCCAAGTGGTAAAACTGACGACAGAGAAGATTCACGTCTTGCGCGGGATTTTACATCGAAGTCCTCGGTGAAGTCAATGCTCGCCTTGGTGGTGCAGTGTTGAGACACTTAAGTCATATGTATATACGCACCTCTTTATAGTGGCATTGACTTCGACAGAAGAGTGAAGATTCAAAGACTGAGGTGGCTAGTTCATGTAGAGCGGATGTACACTAATGCTCCGGCCCGAAAAATCTTCCCATCTACCCCTGACAGGCGGCGCAGTAAAAGAAGACTGCGACTCAGGTGGCGCTTACAAGTGGAAGGGGACCTCAACCAACTTGGCGTACGAAACTGGAGACAGCTAGCTAAAGATCAAGCTTGTTGGTTGAGGTTCAGTTACACCTCGGACTATAGCGCCACCCTAAATAAGTATAGCTCGTACCTGCGTACTCGTACCTAACCTAACTTAGCTCAATCGCCCTCTGGCTTGGCAGTTGGCTTGATTCAACAGTCTGTGAAGCGCCTCCAATGAAATACTGCATGTTTCGTGCCTTCTTCCTAGTCTGGACAAACTAGGTAGGGTATCGTTTGTAGTTGCTGTTTCGGTTTGTTCCGACTTCGATTAGCAGGTCCATGTCTTTCGTAGTGTTGTCCCAACGGGCATACCACATATAGCTATGGAATTGTCTAAACGACATCGTAGTCGGTTTGGTACCTAGTGCGTCAAGTGTAAAACTCTTCTTAGGCCGTCCTGTTTGCTTACTTACTTAAGGTGGCGCTATATCTGAGCCTTAGCCAACAAGCGTCACCAGCCAGCTCGATCTTTAGTTAGCTGCTTCCAGTGGTGGCGCTGCAACCAACAAGCGTCTCCAAACAGCTCGATCTTTTGCTAGCTGCCTTCAGTTCCGCACCCTAAGTTGGTTGAGCTCCCCTACTGCTTGCGTGCGCCACCTTTATCCCGGTCTTTCTCTACTACACCATCCCTTGGGGGTGGATTTGAAAGTTTTTCGGGTCGAAGCGTTGGATCCACTCACGCTACATGACTTAGCCACCTCGGTCGCTGAACCTTTACTCTTCTGGCAAAGTCGATGTCGCTATACAGAGCTGACTTCACCAAGACCTTCGATATCCCTGTGAGGGACAGGGATGGATTCGAAGATTTTTCCGGTCGGAGCATTGGTGCCCACTCTTCATGACCCAACCACCTCTGTCATCGCAATTCTTATAGGGCGTCTTGCTGATTGGGCTTTTATTCCATTTTTAACTGGAAGGCTGTCCATGCGTCGCCTTCTGGTGATCACCTTCCAAATGCTGCAGCTACAACATCTATACAACTTTTCGGGTCTAGTTGTTTCTAAGGGTAAAGGCTGATTGCACCGGTTCTCCAGATCTTTGACAGAATACTTGCTAATGTCAATGTCTCCTGGTTTCCTAGGTTTATATTTCTCATTGAATCCGTGGATATTTGTGAATCTGTATTGCAGTACTGGAATGTCTTTGTGTCCCGGTACCCAGCAGAGGAGTAGGGCTAAGCTAAAGCTCTTCGCGACGTAAATGCAATCGAATTTGGATTTCTTTCTTTCGACGGCAAGTTGTGGGCCGTATCAACCTCGAAGACACTACCGTGGTTCTTAAGTCTTATTTTCCCATTCGTCCTCTCATGAAGAAACACATGACAAAAGGTCTTGTATGTGATGTCAAGTCAAGTCGAAGCTTAAATCAGCGCCTAAGTTAAACTGACTGATTCCTAGGGCAGCATTTTTCTGCATATCCAGGTCTACAGACAGGAAATGCTTACAAACCCTCTGTTGTCCCTATTCTTTGTAGTTCTGTCTTTGACTTAAGAATTGATACTTTGTCTTGAATTGATCTTGCCTATATAACCTCCTTGCAAACTAATTGGACGGGACAACCTTTATTGTGTTAGAATGTCCTTTCATCCCTATTTTGGTGTACAAAAGAGTTCAGGACACGTAACAATTGTAATCAATTTACCTATCAATCTTCATCCACTTAATTTGATGGAGTTCTCCCTGGTGCATTCCCCTTCGCCTTATAACCTCGGCAAGGTAAAGCCAATTGCTCATTTTGAGTAAATCACATCCATCACGCAATCACGATCTCACCGTCTCACAATCCGACCACAAATCTTATGATCTTCACAGTCACAGCGCAGAGATAGGTGTATGTATACTCCCGACGATCCCTCATCCTGTGATGTTAAACTGAGAAAGCCGGACAAGGATAAACAACCACAATGTCGGACAATTCCACCAGAAATAGGTATAAGTGGTGGGGAATGTTCAAACCGAACCACCAATTACCAACAGTGGTGCCAGGGTAAAAGTATCTGTATCTGCCACCTAAATTACTGGGCAAAACCTCAGATCACTTGCTACTCTAAAACTTGCTTTTGGGATGCTTCGGGAACTTCTTAACTGGATTTGTGTGAGCCCCGCCCGAACATTGAGACTCGGGAAAATAGAAAGTGCAATCGATTTCGGTTGTGCACAAACACACACAGACACGAAATGAAAGGCGCAATGGATATGGAACCGGCCATAGTATAGGTAGATTGCCATGCTTCAGTTTATGGACTTGATTCGGTGTTTAGTTGGAACGCTCCGATGTGCGCCGTAATAATGCCATATTAGTTCCCGTAGTGGTGTAGTTAAAGCTGCTCGCATAAAGACAGACAACAAATTGCATTGCCGCATTGAAAAGGCTAATGGCACCGTAGCGACCCCTATGGTAGGATAATTAGTCACGAATCGGCCAAACAGTGTGCGGCAGTTGGCCAGTTGGGAGACAGTTCTTGAAAAGTCGTTTGCTTCAAGCTGCATTACGACCGATCTACTCTGGAACAGGTTTTCGGGGAACGAGGTGTCATTGCGAGTAAAAAAAATTCGCGAGATTAAATCATGGGGATAGGAGACGTGCAGAGAGAGAGAGAGTTGTTTTATGGGCTGCCTTGGCAGTTATGTTTGTTTTATTTGACTGCGAGGACAGTTTAATTAACGCAGTTCTCACGTATGTAATTCAAATGTCATTTTATGTTTTCGTTTTGTCTGTTGTGTGCTGTCACACTTGGTGAGGATCAGTTGCAGATTTATTTGACTGACATAGGACCAAGTCGCATAGGGTTCTTTGACTTTGACAGAAAGACTCTTAACAAACTTGGTACTGCTTATAGGGTTGGTCCTTGTCTAAAACACCCGATCATAGAGCATCAATGATGTAGGTACCCATGCTGTCGAACTTACCTTCAAGTTCGAATCCTCCCGGCTTGTCAAGAAATTTGTCAAGGGAAGCTTCACACTGATTCGTTCCTTACAAACGATTCGACCAACAACCATCGGCAGTCAGCATGATCCTTTGTCAACTGGTTGGCTACCCGGAGTTGGCTAAAAACCCCTTTTACTTATGCACGTCTGTTTCTTTCTCGTCGCAGTAGTGTTATTTAGAACGAATACACTGAGGTGCTTGTCAAAAGGGTAGTGGCCCATAAGAACGTCCACAAGTTTTGCCTTAAACTCACTACAGTCGTTAAGGCCCATTTGTTTGGTTTGTCTGTCTTCTCGAGAGTCATACCAGGATCGTGTTGAACTATCAATGAAAGCCCTAACCCAACGTGACCACAGGTCCTGAGAAGTTCTCTTCTGAACCTTGTCCAGCAAGCTCATCACAGATCGCTTATCTCTTTGGATCAGACAGATGGCGTCAAGTCACATGCATTGATGAAGGCTTCCTACCATTTTAGACCGATTGAGGTCGAAGTCATCGGCTTTATTGCACTTAAGCTTGACTAAAGTTGCTTCGATTTCTACTTGGTCAGTTGGTTCATCATCCAAGTTGAATTGTGATTTTCATCACCATTTTACGGACCAAAAATGTAATCTGTCCAGAGGTTCAACGTCGACAGGGTTTCCACTATGATGAACCCTTTGTAGACTTGGCAGTCGTAGGTTTGGTTAGTGAAACCTTGAATTGCTGGAACTCCCTCCTAACATCTCTCCATATCCTTGATCTCACATCTATCATTCTTCGTTTTCTTTCGCCTCTATATCTCCTTCCGTTTCTCCTTTTCTAACAAGCGGCCTATTTTGTTTGCAGTCTTTCCACATTCAGCATTCAACCAGCGCTTTCTTGCAGGTGAAATGGCTTCCTGACAATGCTGTCACTGATGTTCTCCGCATGTTGTAACTAATGGAGGACTTCTCGAGAGCTCTAGGGAAACTCGATCGGCAAATGCTTTTGTAGTCGGTTGCATTTGCTGCCTCTCAACGTTGAACTTCTTCACAGTGGTGATTGTGGTTGTACCTTTGCTGCACCAAGGTTATGGTCCTATATTTATACCTTGGAACGACTTGCAGAAGTGTCTTCCGTCGATCGTAACGTGATCATGTTTCATCGGGTCTCTTCCAAATAGCCTTGTGGATGTTCAAACGGAATTTCGCTGCTGTATGCTACCAATGAGTCTAAATACGTCGTGCCCTGCCAAATTAAATTCTCTATGGACGATATCTTGACGTCCATTGCTAGGCCTTGCGCGTAGATTTTCTCGAGAAGCTCGTAGAAACAATGTTTGGTGGCATCGTCCTTTTTTCTCTTGCGGAACTCAGCTCAGCCACTGTCTCTGCTCGTGGTAGGAGTCCACTGTAGTGGACATTGCAATTGTTTGCTTTCAGGGCAACTGGTCCAACACTTTCTACAAAGCAGTTGCATCCGTTTTGCAGCCTTCGGGGGTCTCTACTAGTTTGTTACGAACATTCTACGTACAGATCCTTAAATCTACTTCCATTATACGTTTGCTGGGGTCGTCAACAAATAAATCGGTCCTTCTATCCAAGGCTTCGCCTTGTTCCATTACTAAAAGTGACGCCGGCGCACGACTGAATTTGGGTCCTCAAAAGCTTCTTCGAGAAGGCTCTTGCTTAGTCCCCTACATCCTGAGTAGAGAGCTCAAGTGACACGGTTTTCTAATCGGTTCTCGGTGGGCACTCTTACTTAGTCCCCTACTTCCTTAGTAGTGAGCTCAAGTGACACGGTTTTCTAATCGGTCCTTCGTGAGCCTCCTCCTTCCTGAGAAGATAGCTCAAGTTACACGGTTCTCTAATCGGATCTTCGTGAGCCCCTTACTTCCTGAGAAGATAGCTCAAGTCAGACGGTTTTCTAATCGGTCTTTCTTGAGCCTTCTACTTTCTGAGAAGATAGCTCAGTTGAGACGGGTTTCGAATAGGTCCTTCGTGAGCTCCTACTTCCTGAGAAGGCTGCTCAAGTGACACGGTTGTCTAATCGGTCCTTCGTGGGAGCCCTTGCTTAATCCCCTACTTCCTGAGAACATAGCTCAAGTTACACGGTTCTCTAATCGGATCTTTGTGAGCCCCCTACTTCCAGAGAAGTTGGCTCAAATGACACGGTTTTCTGAGGGGTTTTTCATGAGACCCCTATTTCCTGAGAGGCGACATGATAAAGGGCCAAATGCGTCCAACACTAGTCGTTTGTTCACCTTTCGGTATCCAAGAGGCACTGCGTGCTTCCCTCTCCCTCCCCCCCAACATAAACTTTTTCTTTATAAATAATTGAAGAACTTTTCTTTTTCTTTTCAGGTGCGTAAAAGAAGCCTTGTGGCTTGGCTGCCATGGCATGTAAGTGAATTAAGAAAACATCTTTTCCCTTTTGATCAAGCTATCCATTAGCGGATGTAGTACCAAGAAATTTCATGCGTTCATGTACTAATCCTTCCTTTCCGAACCAATCAAAGGGAGTAAATTCATATTTCCCAAGAACCGACATCGAACAGAGATGCATTTTTGTATTTACTCAACACGAACAGTCCATTTCGACTGTCTGACCTCCGTTGCGCCGTCTTCAGATGAAATAAACTCGAGAAGATATTGCCCAGAGAGCAGTGCTCGCGAAGAATCGAAACTATTCTTCCGTGCAATGCCTTTGGAAACTATTAAAACGCCGAACTAAAAATAAACTCACAATGTGTGTTTGGAAAATAATAATTTACGAACATAACCAACAAACAAACAGATGCAGGCTGACAGATCCGCAAAACTCACTCTCTCCTTTGGCCATTTGCAGTTCGCCACTGTGTGTACCTACACCGGATATTAATAAATATGATTACTACTCAAGAAGCATTCCTGTTTGGTGGTGCCTGGAGAGGGAGGCAACATCTGCACATTTGCAACGACTTCTAAGGGATGTGCCAAATGCTTCAATTGTGGTTTAGCACAAGACATGCACCAGTACCGTCGGACATTAGACTGAAGATAAAATGAAAAAAAATGTTCTGTTAAGTCTTCCAAGTGGATGTAGTTTTACTTAATTAAGTGGCACATCCGATGGGAGTTCGAAGGAGCCCTGTAGGAATGGTTTCAGGTCAGAAATGTAAGTCATACATATACGGGTATGAAGTGCAAAGTTCTTTTGTTTTGCGAATACCGACACGATGGCAGTCCAACTTGCATGTACTAAACGCGTGTTTAGTACGTTCAACAGAGGCTTTGCTTGAGCAAATGGGTGTCTTGTGACGTACATCACTGCAACAACAGTTGGTTCCATTGTGGCCATTTCTTAAAAACTGCTGATTAAGAATCACACAAAAATCTCAGGATGTCTCTCTAGCTCCGTGAAGAAGTGATTGCCAAGAGACCTTATTCTTCTGTTATCCAGGACGAAAACCGATTTTCTTCGTCCCTAAAGTATACCGGGCAACAACCATTAGCCTTAGTGAGAAACCGCAAAAGCGGAGCTTGTAACTCGCTGTCGCGAAGACAGGCGGGTAGCACAATGTAAGACTCTGCTTGGTCCCTGGCCACAAAGTGGTGTCTGGAAATGAGACAGCAGATGAGCTGGCAAGGGAAGGATCTTCACATTAGACCCCGATCAAGCTGATACTAATGCTTAAATCCCACCCTGTAACCTTAAACAAGAGGTCGGGATCAAAATGCAAAAGAAAAGACTGCACATGATAGACGGAATGCGCTCAGTTCCCGTGTCATAACTAGGAAACTGTGGCCATTCTACAACATGAGATGAGGACACTCCACAATTTATTCGCCAACAATGTCCAGTGCTCTGTCAAGTAAGATTTAAGACCCTAGGAAGACACTTCTTTCAGGATCTAGAAGAACTGTCCGACAAGTCTGTGGTCGACATACACAAATTTATGAGTGCTTCGGACCGGCTCAATAGAACACAGGCTTATGGTTCCTAGTAAGGGGGGGCTGGAACCCCTAGGGCATCACAATGGGTCTACATTCATCTAAGAACTTCCTTTCCCTGTCAACCCTTTTACCTAACCTAACCTAACCTGAGTGAGAAACCATGCGTACTTTTTTCAACTTGTAGGCTCATAATCACCACTAGCAAGCGACCTATCTCAAGCCTTTCGATTTATTTCTTGTCTGTGATCTGATTAGATCTTTGATTTCGATAAGCTGCTCATGTTTAACAGTATTTACTACCTCCGATGCATACAGCTGGCTGGCTGATGCGTTTGCGTGCACTAGTAGGAGCCGGGCTAACTAAAGATTCTTATTGGTTGAGGCCCAGGTTCACCTAGACCTGTAGCTCCACCTAAGTAAGTAAGGGTCGCTAAGCTTGGAATTTATACCTCTTGCACAGATCCCACTGAATTGCTACACATGCAGTTGTGTGGGATTCTGACCCACCAAAACCACTTTCCATTTCTCGTCGGTTTTCCCTGCGGGACTACCCTTAAGCATTTCAATTGTGGTAGGAGAGCTTCACTATATTCGCATTCTACTGCTTCGTGTTTCTCTGTCGCTTCTTGTGGCGCTGTTCCTCAGGAGTGGTGGAGAATCGCGAATGCGCACGAGAAACAGTCCCGCTCTGTTTCAAGTAGTGTGAGACTTCTTCCTACTCACTAAAGAACCACCTCTAACTCCTTTTCACTTTGACACCATCAATTCCGGGACCGCTTTCGCATTACTTGAGAGTGGTGTCCCCACTGGGGACCGGTCTTTTCATATTTTTCTCTTGTTTTGGGTTAACTCTTTCTTGCGGGCGAGGCTTTTCATCAGGCTTGGTCTTCCTCTCTCTTTTTTGTTTTGAGTACCTTTCCTGTGTCGGCGTATACTCGATTCGAATTCTGGTCGCTTGTTGACATTTTTGCGGCCAAGTTGTCCGGGGTTATAATGCCAATCACTGATTCCAGTGCCCTCCTTTTAGGTACTCATCGGCTGCAGGCGAAGAACGTGTAGTTTGTATCGTCCACTTGAGAGTCGCTGTACTGGCAAGCTGAAGTACTTATTTTTTCCGTCTTGTGGTGGTACGTATTGAGGTACCTTGAACCCAGAACTCCGTGTTTTCGTCCCTTCCATTCAGCAACGGTTTGGGATCAGCCTCGCGGTTCCTCGCACTTTTGCCTCTTCTATTGCCTCCTCTACTCCATTTTCCGTCTATTGTCGTAGACGTACATTCTCCCTGTCGCCAGGAGATCGATAGGGGCCACCTCCGCTACTACTAGGATGGCTGGTTCCAAAACCATTCGGTATGAACTTGCGACTCATAGAGCTCCACCCCTCCGCATTGCCATCATTCGCTTCCTGTATTTCTCTTGTCGCAGCACATCAACGCATATCTCAAACCCATACAGGAGAATGGCATGACAAATTGTCATTAGAAGCCTTCGTTAGCTGGCTGTGGGACCACCTACATTTACCATTAATCTGCTCAACGACATAGTGACCTTCGCAGCACATTCACATGTAGACCAAGTTCCTTAATAGTAGATGTACCAAAGACGTTAACTGCTTCCCATCTTTTTTTTGATTGCAGCATAGGCTGCACTATGACTTTTCCCATGTATGGTCTCTTTCAGTTCTTTACCCAAAAGTCCCTTGAAAAGGCAAAGTTGTCGAACTTCAATCCTATTTATACAGCTAGGACAGTAAGGTGTGGTATCGTGTCTGGACCCATGAAGGTATACAAGGGTGTCCATCTCCATTTTGGAGAATGGTTCCATCGCTTTTGTCATTCTCTTATGTACCTCGTCCTAGTCTTTGTGGGTGTCCTCTGTTTCGTCTTGCATCCTGGTTTTCCTTCCATTGGTCAGCAAGACACATTGCTTCGTAGGAGGTCCTTTAGTCGATGAATCGTTTCAGTTTTTCTTCCAGTTCATCTTCTCTTGGCTTTAGCCCGAACTTGGGACCCACATAGAGGACTATCAACGTAGTCTTCGCTGCAGCGCCCTAGCTGCATTCTCGATGTTGTTCAAAGACAGTTAAGGGCTGCTTTTGTTGTGGATCTCTATGTCCACCTACTGTGACTGTGATGAGCACCGATTCTGTTTCAGGTTCAGCCAGTTTGAGCTCCTTCAGTCGTTTAGCCAAAACTACTATCGCAATGTCGTCCGCAAAAGCCGGTACTGCCTCCAGTACTAACAGTCTTACGTTTCACAAAAGAGAAAATTGTGGAACCCCACAGGTTGTGTTGAAGGCACAGTAGCTACTGCTTACTTCCACATTTCCATTGTCTGCCTTCGCTTTTGCAATTGTGTCCATCTTTGACCGATTTCTACGGAACCCACTAGCCCCTCGGTATTTCACTAGCCTGTTTTTGAAAGTCTGTCGCATCCCATGCCCTTGCGATGCTCTTTGCTTTGTCGTAAATCCACTTGGTGTTAGGTGTTTACGTTCTAGCCCAGCTTTTTGTAGTTTGAAGCATCTTGCAACGTATGAAAACTATCTGCTCAAGACCTGCAGATTACTACTTCGAAAAGGTTTCCCTTAACATTTTATACACTCCAAACTAAACTCTGTATGAAGACTCATCGGAAACATCAAATGTGTGTGCTTAAATGATAGTTATCCAACTGGAAATCAGAGTTGTAAAGATGTCCAACCTCCTCATGCATTCCATTTGCCACCATCGAAGCCGTTCAAGATAATTGTGTCAACAATCCCCCTTCCACTCACCAAACCCAGTTACCTTCGGCAAACAACTTAATCTCTATAACTCAATATTCAAGTTCCGTCACTCCGACCGACGTTAAGGACTTGATTTAAATAGGGTTGCTCTCGTTTATCCCCGGCCAAACAAGAAGGGAAGGGAATGGAATTCCCTTACACCAACTGGCGCCACTGGCGCAGAGTGGTGCACTCCAAAATTGAATTAAATCAAATCAAGCATTGGCAAAATTTAATAACTCTTCTCGCATTGTTATCGGCCCAAGGAATCAGTCTCCGATGGGGTAGTCCTTCGTAACCAATAAACCATGATCCACCCTTGTTGGTGGGTTGGGATAACTTGTCAGAGGTAATGAAATTTCCTTTTTTTTTGTTCCCGGAAATTTGCAAAACATTGCACAATAGATGGAAACCTCTTCCGTTAAGGGTTGCAGCTAGGACCGTTGTGAAATTTGTATCCAAAAACGGGGTGGAATTTGTGTTGTCCCATGGGGAATATTAAAGAGTGCTATGTCCTCTATGCCTAGGTATGCCTAAATTTTGATTATCTGTTCAACCCACCCTTGTGATATGCAACGTAATTAGAAAACGATATCTTTCTCTGAAGCTGAACCTCAACCTACCCCAATCACCCTTGAAGATCGTATTTTTGTTTGTGTTTGTGACCACCACCAGCGGAACAGTATAACTCACAAGAGTTTTTGGCGCTCTCCAGAGCATCCCTTGTTTATTAATGGTTTTGTTTATAAAATTTTAAACGATGAGGAAACACCCCCAAAGTACATTAATGCGTAAAGAAGGGTTGGTAGCATACTGGAAGAAATAATTTTTTTTTTTAGCCACCCTTTGTCGTCGTACTGAAGACCGAAAGTGTGGTTCGTTTTTGTAAGCCAGCACTGGCGGTTGCATGAGCATCCTGTGTTTGTGGATGGTATTCCTAATTCCACTTCGGGTAAAAGGCATATTTTGGATGTAACTGTTGTGAGAGCCAGAGCAGCACCCTCTTTATTAATGTTTAGCATGTGCGTTATTTATTGGTTTGTAATTTTTCATACGTGTACATGTATAGAGGAACTGTGTGTGCGTGTGGGGTTTGTTTTAACAAATCGGTTTAGGGTGGTTTCGAGTCAAGTTGGTTTGATTTCAACTGCAGTGGCGGGGTTAGTTTTTGTTTGTGGGGGTGTTAGGTTCAACGTTGACACGAAGTCCCGCAAACTTAAAAGGGTTTGAACATCGAAATTATAGGGGAAAGCGACCCTCTACTCATCCACCTCCTCCTTTGCCTCTGGATTGGTCACACACTGAGGAAGCCAAAAGACAACATCGCAAAGCATTTCTTCGAATGAAATCCTCAGGGAGCACAGCGGGTTGGTTTTAGTAGAAGCAGCGACCCAGAGGAAAACATGGTCACAACTGAAATACCTAGCTGCAGACAGGGAAAGATGGAAGAGATTTGTTGCCACCCTATGCTCCGCCCGGAGTTGAAGGAACTTGATGATGACCTCCTCTCACTGTCTTTGCACATTCAAGTCGTCGCTCTGTATAGCGCATGAAAGAAAGATTTTATGGGAGGTTTCCGTCTAGACTAGGCGTAAGCCAAAGAACGTCTTCAGCCGGCTCGATCTTTAGTTAGCTGCCTCCAGTGGTGACGCTACAGTTCGGCGTGGATCTGGGTCTCAACCAACAAGCGTCTCCAACTAGCTCGATCTTCAGCTAGCTGCCTCCAGTTTCGCATGTCAAGTTGGTAGAAGTGCCTTTCGACTACCTGCGTCACAGTCTTCCTCTACTACGTCGTACCTTCGAATGGATTGGAAGAATCTTGGAGCCGGAGAGACGGGTATGCATCCGCTCTACATGTTCCATACTTAGTCTAAGTCAGTGTACTTTGTTTTGCATTGCTTACCGCTTCCGTTTCAATTCTTACGAACGCGCTTTGTGCCTCTTTTGACGCATGAAACCTCATCGTCTTGTATAAACCCTCTTTTGACACTGAAAGCTGAGGTCTTTGCCCACCTTCAGGGAGCAGACTGACCGTCAGACTACTAGACCCCGGACCAGCTCGGAGAGCATGAATTTCGTTGCTCGTCTTTCCTTCACTTTTCTTTGCTAGATGAATAGAATGGAGCTTCAAACTCGATAGAAACTCACTCCCGTCCTCAGGTATACAGCCTGGGTCCTCCAGTAGCGTGGAATATAGCACACGGCAGACCCCATACTAGATTCGATTGCGTCTTCTTCCAAACTGGTGGAGTAGCGAAGAAACAACCTTAGTAGGCTTACTAACATCACAGATCGTTTGTGGAGAGAGCCCACATACTCATAAGTGGGCGCACCACTGGGAACTGTCAAGGATAACATATTTTCGCAGAGATATCGACAGAATTTTAGGAATTACATCATAGGTACAGGTCCCTGTCCAGTAGAATTGTATTTGACCAAACCTCCTGCCACACTGCGACAGTTGTATAGACGAGATCGAGACGTTAACTCTCTGCCAGGAAGGAGCCAGAGCATACCAGTTGAACCTTTTTGCAATAGACTTGGTGCCGCCTTGATGAAAGTACATGCAAGCAAAGCTGCAAAAAGTAACTAATCATGTGCCAGTAGCGCTCGCCGTTGAAGTTGAGAACATTTTACCTTGAGTCTTTGAAAAAAATGGCCGGCTTATCGCACCAAGTGTAGGCCCGTGTGAATTTTAAAGGTTATTCGTGCATTTTTGTGAATCTGAAGCGTAGATAGAGGTCACAACCCTGCAGACCATAGAATGTCAAGGCCTAACTTCTCGCATTCACTCGTGTTGCACGTGCTATTCGCACAGATGTAAGGGACCTTGAAATATACTCGTACACTCAGAGGTTTGTCATGAATTGAGTCCATTGCGGCGATATTTTTACCAAAAGTACGTGCAGTCTGAGTCGAATCCTCACGAAAGGAAGACTCTGACGGAGGCAACGGTCTGTCGTTTCCGCAGTAGTCCTACGAAACAATCTTCCCAAATTTAGGGGGAATTTAGCTAGCCCTCTTAGCTCGTAGAAGAGCATACTTAGGAGCCAGCTTCTTCTACAACCTAGACGAACTGGCTGACATTAATATAGGCAGCCTCCAGCGCGTCATAAAACGCTCCGGCTGGTTCTGCGAGGAGTATTTTTGGTTGAAGTACATGGCAACATGAAGGACCTTATCTGGTCTACGTGAGGTTGCAACTTGTAGCCTTCCACTCGACTCCAAGCTAACCTAACTTAGCTAGAATTTAGGATTTAATATTTAGTTCCGGACTCAGATGAGCATCTTCTTGGACAAGAAACCAGAATCACACTCTAATGCTCCTGTTACCAAAGCGATCCTTTATACCAAGCAAAGTTCGTCCTACAACTGGAGAATGTTGTGATCCCGATCAAAATCGAAGTCTTGATTGTTGCTCCTGCTGACGATATGGTAGAACAAACGCACAAGCTCTGCTTCGCCGATCTTCCAAGCAGAGTCGACACATGTCCGTTGAGATAGTAGTTAAAGAAGCAACGTCCGGCACTGAATTCTGCTAAAAGCTTAGCGTCACGCTTGCCACGTACGAAAATTTCTAAACTTCTTTAGACGAGTTCCACTTTGAGAGCTTCTCTTGGTGCACCGTGTGAGAATCTACACAACCAGTGCATGATTTTCAGCAGTATGCGCATCCCACCTATGATGTCGATGCAGGCAAACCACCCTTGTTCCAAGTCAGCATGGAGATCATAAATAACGAACTAATACCACTCCAGCTTCCTTTCTCGACAGTTTATATGGCTGTCAAGCACGACGATGAATGCAAGCCTACTCTGTCAAAAGTAGTGCCCCCATGTCAGGTAACAAAAAGCATTTCGGGACGCCACTGAGTGTCCTTATCTACGAATTTCACACTCCCCGTTAAATTGCGCCAAAAAAAAAAAAAAAACCATTTATCTCCTCAGCCTTGCACCCTGCACTCTATCTATCATCAGAGCGATACACCCAACAAAAATCCACCAAAACAAAATAATGTTCTACATTTTATATCCCTTTGTGTGTCCTGCCGAAGCTCGCACACTTTTACATCTCTCAATGGGGGTTGAAAATTTTGTACTGGAAAATCCTTTAGCCCAAAACTCGGAGGGAGGACGCACGTGGTCGAACATGATACATTTTATCCACAACACCACACAAAGCGGCATAAGAAAAAAACGCACACACACACAATTAAACAGTCACAGGAGCGCTGCTCTGGACGACGAGGAGTACGACACGGCGAAGGAAGCCCGCCACGAGCTGCTTTCACTCGTCCCAATTAGACCGACCGACACCCAGGGGTTGTTGGTTTTATTGCGTCGTTCGAAGGTTACCAGCCGGTAGTCGAACCCAGAATGATCCAAAAAACAAAGTCGTGCAACCCCTGATTTTGCACACACACACACACACCTAAACTCTCTGGCAGGGTGAAGGAACAAGGAACAACCCTTCGGCTTGGTGATGGTTGCAGCACATTGTAGATCGACAAAGCGGTTCTGCAATCGGCTTTGACACGACTACCGCGCTTTGGATAAATTACCGTGAGCACGTGAGGGTGAACACAAGGACTTGTGTTCTTTTGTATCTGCATCCGTTTGTATGTGAATGTGTGTGTGTGGTACTTAAGTTCCTTTTTTTTACGACCGTAATGCTCCCTGGACGGAAACATAATAATGGCGGCTGCCGTCGTCGTCGTTCTCGAATTCACGACCCACGTGCATTATGTCTTTTCGGGCAACCAAATATGCCATTCACCAACAAACACACACACACATAGAAAGAAACGAAAAGGGATTCAAATCCGAACAGAGCGGTAGAAGTAATTTCTGATTAGATTCTGTTTGGCTCCTTGAACGGTGCGGAAGTCCTTCGCAAAGCTGCTGCGTAATTATTCGTATTCTGTAAGTGTGTTTTCTTCGCGTTTCGCATCTAATCGCACGTGGGAATATCCTTGCGCATGGCGCATCGTCATGAAGGATATAAGCATGCAAGGTTCGCGTTCGCGCTAAATTCTCCAATAGTGGTTCGAAATAATTGCAATCTTACAATCTCAGTAGTGTTTCCCGATAATCGCGTGTCCTGAATTGTGAGAGTGTGTTGTGAAGTGTTTTGTTTTGTTTTGTTTTTGTTATGCGCCGCCGAAATGAATGAGGATTCAGATGAAGAAATCGTTGAAGGTATGGAATTGCTAGAAGGCAATTACCAAGTTTTCAAACAATGGATACCACCGGCTCCAAATTATTGGGATGCACCGCCAAAAGCTATCATTAAATCAGCTGAAGTCAGGTGAGTGTGTGTGTGTGTGTGTTTGTGTGTGATAACGCATGCTCATGTCATGTTTGAATACACGAATGTAAACAAAGGTTCCAAGGCATCATCAATAAATGAACTTGAAAGGCTATCTAGTTGGACGTGTTTGACATAAGAGTCTATGAATGGGTCTGTCGAAGTCCATCAAACATAGAAGCAAACTTGGCAACATTTTAAGGTTAAGTTGCATCAATATGGATTAATAGTTATTTCAGTTCCTTAGATGTAGTCTTTGAGACTGTGTCGTCGCCGTGTGTCCATGAAAGGATACAGGGTCGAACCACCTCTTCACAGGCATGACAAACCTCTCATGAGAAAGCTTCTCAATCCGCCATGTACCTAGGTCCCTTCATGGGACGCACAACATGAATGGTTTCGAAAAGCTAGGCCTGGTTCTGTGTGAGCTGTCGCGCCAAATATTTGTAATTGTCTTGAAGCCTTCTAGCCAGCCTTGAGATCTTTAGTCTTTCAGTTCTAATTTTGTTGGACAGCGGCCAGTACACTAAATGTGGTCTTTGTTGTCTTGGAGCTTAGTTGTCACTACCATTGCTTGCCTAATCGTCTGCCTTCTTGTTTTCAGGTTCGTCTTTCTGATCGAGTCTCGAACAGAGTTCATTTTATTTGTGTCGGCAACCGATAACCTTTAGCTTTTCTTAAGAGCATGACTGCCAATGAAAAAAGTTACACCACGACAGCCTTACAAAGGGATGTTGTCAGATAGATAGGACCTGTTTGCCCTAGAAAGGTCGAGCGGTTAAAAGAAGACGCTTAGGTTATCTGACAAAAATGTGTACCTTGTGACTTTAGACCCTGCTTACATACACACACAATTGGGTCCATTGAGTCCATCTAGTACCACCTAGGTAAGGATCTGGGTCTCTAAGTCCCATACTACATAAGTCATCTAGCTCCGTGAAGAAGTAACTGCCAAGGGTATTCATTCATCTGTCGGTGAGGGCAGCACATTCGCATGGATAGATTAAATTTCTTACTTGTCCCGGTCCCTGCAACTTCTACAAAAGGCGTTCCACATGAATACCTTAGGCGTAGTGCCCGGTTACGATACCAGAGACGACCATAAGCGCCATAGTCTTAACGATTTCGCGTATGTCTAGCTGATGGCTTTATCTTCAATTTACTTTTTTAACAAGCTTATTGGAACCCTAACAGAGAAGAGGAGTGCCTTTTGAGTATGCAGCCCCGACTGCTGACCTATTGGAATCAAGCACTTTCAACTGCTTTAAGCGTAAATCCGTCGTTGCACGCTGCATCTTCTGCACCATCCATAGCCATTCCCTTAGGTGAACCGCGAACCGGTAAGAGGACATTGTTACCAAGAGGATTAAGTTGGCAAGCCAAGTGGGATAACTCGCTAAAAGGCAGATGGATCCACAAATTGATTCCCATCATCGAGGTCTGAAAAAAGAGAGCACGTGGGGACTGGAACTTACCACCTAACGCAGTTCCTGGACCGGAAGACCACACGTGTATCGTGCTTGCCATCAAGTACGGTCTACTGGTATCTGTGAAGATTCCAAAAGCCATTAGCTGCCCTATGTAGAGAAATGGTGAAGATCATGATCGATAAGTGGGCCACGGGTGAACTTCTAAGAAGATGAGAAGGCATCACAAAATGCTAACTATTCACAAGACGTGGAAACTTAAGATACCATTTGGAGAAGATTAGTCTTCTAGAAGAAGATACCTTCAGGCTGTGTCTAGAAAACGAGGTGATAGCTGCACACCAATGCTCCAGCCCGAATAATTTTCGAATCCGGCCCGAAGGGACAGGCAAATTTGGCCAAAGCTGGATCGTAAACGTTCCCATTGTCTCATCAGACGAAATAGACCATGGACACCATGGTGGGTGTCATTACGGGACACTGTACCATCGGCAAGCATGCCTACAGGCTGGGCCTCCGTTATAACGACTTCTGCAGAAGCTGCATGGATGAGGAAGAAGAAGAGAGGATTCTCCACCTTCTTTGTACATTCCTGGCCCTTTCAGCTCGGAGAAGAGCATAGTTAGGAGCCAGCTTCTTCAACAACCTAAGTGAACTGGCTGACATCAACATAGGCAGTCTCCAGCGCTTCATAACAAGCTCCGGCTGGTTCTGCGGGTAGTATTTCTGGTGAAATACAGATCCTGGTGGTAACTCAAAACACCTTATCTGGTTTAAGTGAGGTTGCACTTGCAGCCTGCCACTCCTACCTAACCTAACCTAACCCCGAGGGACGGCGCAGTAGAGGAAGACCGCAACTCAGGTGGCACACGCAAGTGGAAGGGGCCTAAAGATCAATCTGGTTGGAGACGCTTCTTGGTTTAGGCTCAAGTTCACTCCGGACTGTAGAGCTACCACTGGAGATAGCTAGCTAAAGACCAATCTGTCTGGAGACGCTTCTTGGTAAGCTGCACATATGCTGTATTAGTGTCCGGCTAGCAGAAGACTGCTATTGGATTCAAGTCCAAAGAAGAACAGTGGTAAATCTGGGTGGCACCTCTGACTGAGACGACTTGTGGAAGACAAAGGAAAAGGGAGCCAATGAGGTGTTCTGTTCCAATTAACCTCTCCGTATAGAGAATCTACGTTCGGGATTGTTGTTGTCAGTTATGGCAGGCTTAAGGCCTCGTTATAACAACGGCTTAGGACTCGATGCCCTTTTGGAACTACGCAACCAACTCCGGTTTAGAGTGTAACTACTTACTTCCTGTCCGATACAGTTGGATCACTTTTTCCTGTTCTTGTCCCGTTTTGTCCTCCGTTGCTGTCTTTCATTTGTTTGTCTTTACTCAGGGTTACCTACTTCGTGGTAGATTTCGAAAGTGAACACAATCTTTGGGTCCCTTATCGTCTTTCTTTCCATAGTGGTGCATCTGGAACTCAAAGCTAAGTCAACTTCATCATCGGTTTAACGTTCTTACCACTGAACTTTGGCCACCAGTACCTCGTTAGTCTTAGAGCTACTGCTTCGCCTTGGTCACTTTAGCGGCCTTTGGGACATCCATTGCCTGTATCCGTGTCATATATTGACACCTATCGAAGGTTGAGTGCGTCAACTCTAAGAGAGCTCAGAATCTGGGAGCTGTTTGGCAGTCTGAAAAAAGATGACAATGATCTTGCAATGGTGTAGATCTCAACTTAGAAGACAGAAAAATCGGGTTCTGAGACTGTGTTATTGGGCCCAAAGACATCAGAACTAGTCCCCGATGTCCAGTGGAGGACCACTATTTGGTCGAAGGCGTTGATCTATGATCTCAAAAGCAAATCTTAAACGCACACAGTCTAACAATAGTCATCCAATTCCCCTCAAACAAGTGATGAGTGGCTCACATGATTCTCAATAGAAGACGACCTCCATTTGCGTGACCTCATTTGAAAACTTGCAACGGTGAAGCCCAATTGGACTTTTCTATGCTTCCCACTCTTTCTTTTCCCAATTAATCAACACGAGCCTTTTCTGCAATACTCACCCCCACTTGTTGTTATTCATCAATCACTTGAGCAGTCATCCCGCCCATCCTGTTGCGGACCATCCATCAGGGAAACCAAGCAACAGCTTGGCTAAGGAAAGCAAATAAAATTTGTGGTCCTCACCGTCAGCAGTTGTTCAACACCACTTGCAATTTCCCTTGCAATTAATATTCACTCGTCCTTTTATGGGTCGCGTCCAACGTCCATCACAATGTCTATATATGTAGGTGCCGCCACCATTCGGTGTTTGCTCTACTTCATGCGCCGCGTTGACGGGAGCACCATTATCATGGACGTGCATCCGAAACAATTCGCGGACTTGAACTTCCAACTGTTTATGGCCACACCATCAAAAACCAACAAAATAACAATCTTCGGTGGCCAGGAACAGGCTTTTGTTGGTGATATCTGCGAAAGTCAGACCACAGGCACATGGAGTCGTCTGCTGAAGGTGGTGCCTGTCCGTCATCACCATTCAGTGGAATGCAACATTGAAAGGATGCTCGTGTGTGTGTACGCGCATGCATGTTGTATGGAGTTTTATGTTAACGACGACTTACTGGCCGGTAGATGTCGTAATGAATCACGCTCATGACGAAAAGCCAACCCATCATTGGGACTAAGGTGCATCTCGTTAACTTCTGTATGGTGCAGGGTTGTACTTTGCACATTAAGAAAGTGTCAAGAGCACCTGTGGGAAATAAGCCCGCGGGTAGAGAGTGAGAGTGTTTGAAAGGGTATCGCGGGACATGCTTGTAAATGCAAAGTACCCATTCTATCTGCGTCCCATTTACGGGGCTTCAATGAGTCAAGTGTAACATGGACAGATTAATGGGTCGTTAAAGTACTAAAACTGGTTAAGGACCGTCTTAAACTTACGAGAGCATACAAATTCTTGTAAGGAAAAGTTGAAGCTATTGATTGTGGGCTCTTGTATGTTCATGGAGACTCTCATTCAATTCAGAAGATGTGGAGTGAATGACAGCGAAGTTAGTCAAGGCGTCGAATTTGCTGTCTAGCATTTATTGGGTCTTTTCAGTGCGGGACAATTCAGACATTTCAAATAGTCTGAAGGGAAGAAATCCGGGACAGACAGCTGAGATTAATTTGCTTGGAAAAGTGTCACGCAAAATAGCTATTCGTTTGCTGGTTGTGTGTCCTGTGGCCCGGCCTATCTTCTATCCTCCAATCCCAGTTCATCCAGTTTAGGTATCAAAACGTCATTGATCATGGCTCTACCATGGGTCCGATGTGATGTCGCATCAAATGGGTACTTTCGTTGGATGTAAAGATGGCTGATGGCTTGGTATGGTGTAGCCCAATGGCTAGTTGACATCATCGATTCCTTTCCGTACACTAAGGATGACAGCTCGGTAGAGTAAGAGGATGTAGAATGCATCATGCAACTTCAGGGGTTTTTAGCCAACTTGATGTGTCAGACTTCTACTGACTAAACTTCCTGACCCCTTCTGGGACCCCTGTTTGCATTACTTTAAGGGATCTTCTTTATACCCAATAGGGTTTCCATGTTCTTACGGGGGTGTCTTTTTGTCTTCCTCTCTCTTTTTCCTTTGCAGCACTGACTCGATAAAGGAACCTAATTGGTTTCATCATTGTCGTCGTTGCTCGAGATCATCATTCCCACGACTTTTTCTGGAAGGATATTGCCGGTCTCTCACCTCTAACCTGTTTTTTTTGGCTGTATGTATCTATCTACTACTGTATCACCAAGGCGAGCTTCCTTCCTATCTTATGGAGGTACGCATTGAAGTTTCCATGTCCGGTTAGTTTAGGTTAGGTTAGGTAAGGTGGCTGCGTGTTGGGCCGAAAAGTACCGGATTATCGGCATCGGGAACCTGTCATGATGTATTTCCTTGTTCAAAGGAAGAAGCTATACCCATAGCTGTACGGTGCAGACCCTTTTCTTTACTGTACTTTGTGTAGAGCTATTTAGACCCACAGACAAAGCCCTTTATTCTGTGAATATCGAGCTTGGCTAGATCGCTTAGGTCTTCGAAGAAAAATTCTCTTAGAGTCTGCCTTCTTAGCCTTGAAAGGGCATGGCAGGTACAAAGAAGGTGAATGACCGTTTCTTCCTCCTCCTCGTCTCTACAGGAGTCTGCAAGTTAGTTACTTCGCCTTGTTTTCATTCCGGGCAATCAGCAACGTCTCTAATTTGTCCCGCCGTCCACCTTCCTCTAGTTTCAGAACTTTGCTACTGTTGCTGTGTGAGCTCCTTCCCCCCTGCCGCCGCCAACTTCACTCTTATTTCAGCTTAATGTTCATACACGAATCTTCTCTCGCTCCCTTGGAGATGGATTGGACTCACTCCCACGACTACGAGGACGGCTGGTTCCGACAGTACTGCTGCCATCTGTTTCCTGTATTTCTCTTGCTTGAGCCAATCGGCCCAGACCTCACAGCTATACAGAAGAATGGCCTGATTGACATAAGATATCTTCGCCGGCTTGCAGTTGGGCTACCTACGTTTGTCATGAGTCAGCTTTGCAGCTCGCTCCAATGAGCACTTAATCTGCTGCCAAAATGTGAGTTTGGAGTCAAGGATCTAACTCAGGTACTTCAGTACGTTTTGCTGGTTGTTACGAACGAGCCTACTGGATCTACTGAGATCTACCTCCTAGTCAGTAGGACTGTTTTCGTTTTCTCTGCGATGGTCTTCCATCCAGGCTTGATTTAGCCTTCTCTGTGCATCTTCGGAAAGTTATTTTGGAACATCTCCATACGAAGACTACCAGCGTATAAGATATTCCAAAGGTCTGGTCCTAGAATTGAGCTCCTCCAGTGATAAAATTTCTTTGGAGTCTATCCTCGGAGAAAGAAAGTCTACTTGTCAGAATTCCTGTAGTTCGGTAGTCTTATTGATCGGATAACGTTGGGTTCTAGTAGGTGTATCCAGTATATCCCACTCCTTCTTCGGTGCTTAAACCATTGATGGTCCTCCCATTGGTCCACTTGTCTCTTGAGGGAATGATTGTCTCATGCTTAAGCCGAAATCAGGAGATGGTGTGAGGTGGTCCGAGTTAGTTTTTATTTTCGCCTGCTTTCCAGGGATTGGACAGTCCTAAACGCAGGACACTTTTTGCGGCTGTTTCCTTTAGGTAGAGGTCTATTGGAATCAGAGCGAGTAGAGTTTCCAGAGCCGCAGTTGGAGTGTTTCTTATGGGGCTAGTGGTGCCTTTATGTGCTAATTGTTGTATCTTGGAAGTGTATTGTGGTTTATAGTTTTCTCTAGAACCAGATTAAGCATCCGTAGGTCAGAATGGGCCTGACAATGGCTGTATACATCCAGTGGGTTTGGGACCCCATATTGCTGAGATGTTCTCTTTCCAAGTCATTTTGCGGTCAGAGATCTAGGTATCTCCCCCTTTTTGAGACTTGGAGAGATGTTCCCTCGAGTCTAAAAGGCCCAAACATCGGTATCGTACTTTTATTCGTGAAGAGAACTAACTCTGTCTTTTGGGGGTTGACGTTCAGTCCACACCTTCAGCCCAGTTCAGTAATAGATCGGTGATAGTGTGATAGTGGCGACGACTTGGACCCCACTGTGCCTTAGTTTCATTAAATTGTCATTAGCAACTACAATCCATAGTAGGGGTGATAGGACCCCTCCTTGTGGTGTTCTCCTTGAGGCCAAGCCGTGAACATGGCAGCCTCCCAGTTCTGAACTTATGAGTCTCGTTTTGAGCATGCACTCCACACCAGTCTGGGAGGGTGCGGTTAATGCTGAGTTGGTCTAGTGCCTAGTCTTATTGTTAAAAGCTCCTTCTGTCCAGAAAGGCCGCTAGCATGAACTCTTTGTGATAGAGCGATCTTTCGAATGTTGCTCCCACTTCATGCAGAGCTATCTCAACTGAACGGCCCCTAGTGCAGGCCTGTTGCGCCAGGGGTAAGTCTCTAGGACATAGTCAGGAGCGAATGTGTATGGCTATTAACCTCTCTAGTGTTTCAGAAGAAAAGAGGATTAGGCGTAGGGGCCTGATATCTTTTGAGTTGGTGTGGCTGGGTTTTCCTACCCTGACTTCTCTCCGGACTAGCGGTACGTATGTACAATTTTAATTTGGGGAAAAGTTATAGCTCAAGTAGCATCCCTTGAGGGAAACCACTACTCTACACGACATGGGAGTTATCACGTGAATATAGGTATGTAGATCGGTGCCCCGCGGGACTCACTTAAGCTCCGAACCCAGATGAATAGGAAAAGATAAATTTTTTGCAACAAAACAAGTGTCAAAGGCTGTGAAAAAAAGTAAGATCCAGAGCTTCTAGAGTGACGTTAGGAATTGCCTTTGGATGCACCAACCTATAAAAATGTTCAACTTTCACCTCATCTCTCACGCCTTGACACGTGCTTATGTGCTCATGTGTGAAACTAAGAAGTGAAGACACAAAAGACAATCTTTTATCCCATAAATTCCAATTGTTGACAGAAAAATGAGCCTTTCCGGATGCACTTCTCTTCTTTTTTTGTTACGTCAAGTCTTTGTTAATGTTTTTCTGTGTTTGCTATTATCTTGCTTCTTATTGTTTTCTTCGTACATTATAACAATTATTGTCGATGTGATCACAATGGGTATGGTTTCCACAAAGCGCTGGGAAGTACACTGCACTGATTACGAACAAGAAATATGCTCCCTTTGATGGTATCTTTTTAGATCTTTGGTGTGTGTGTGTGTGTTAAATGATGACTTGCATCAAGCGGAAGTCTAGGTAATTTCATATTTCTTCTGGACAATTTCAAATCCAGTTCAACTAGCTGAAAGGGAGGAATCGTTCTTGTGGAACGATTGTGCGGTTGTGAGCCTATTTACCAATGCAACCGTGCATGTGGTGTGATGTTAAGTGGTTAAAATGACTTTTGAGAATGCAACGAGGTGGAAAAATTTGTAAGTAAGGGGAAGCAATCAAGATTGACCAAACATAGTTATGAATGTAATGTAGGTTTAGATACTTTCAATGATAGCTTGAAGAGATTCTCCCCACGTAACACTAAGATTAAGGTTAGGATCAGTCTTTCACATTGAAAACAGAAGATACCACCACTCTGAGGTTCTAAAAAAAGATGAACGAATTCTTCGACACTGAAGAGAAGCCAAAATGTGGTACACGAAGGGGTCTGCACCGAAAGTTTACCCATAGCTTCTTCCCTAAAATAGGAAATTCGTCATGCAAAGGTTACTGGTGCTGGTTTCCGATATCAAAATAGGCCTACATCCTGGCCTAAGTGTCACCTAACCTGAAGTTCCAATAAATTTACACAAGTCTTTAATGGGGTTGTAGGAAAGTTCCTTTATGTCTTTCAAGAAATGTGGACCTTAAATTTTAGGCACAGAAGAGTGTGGGATGTCCCTATGCTCTTCCCTGTCGCTGCAGCCTGCCGGTAGTCTGTACCCTCTAACCTGTGACATCTGTCATTGGCTTGCGTATACTTTTATTTACAAATCTGAAACGAGAAGAGAAACCGTTGAATTAAAGCCACCCTCTAGGTCCCTCCAAGATCGTCAAAGAAACAACTACCAACATTCACAGAAGAGGTGTTTTACGGATTCAACTTCCTCTTCGTCCCTGCAGCTTCTGCAGTAGGAACGCCGAATGTCTCCACATGGGCCACTTCTTGACAGGCCCAAGATAACAATCAGGGACTTAGATCTTCTTTTGTCGATCAAGGGCCACAATGTTCTGGCAGTTGCTCATGTTTCCAATTGGATTCAATTCATGATCGCTCTGTTTGCGACCTTATTGTCTATCGGCCTAACTTAGCCGTATTATTACAAAGGAAACGACAATCAAGAGATGTACTTAGTCCCTCGCCTTTTTGTATAAGTTTGTCCGCATTCCCTTTTCCATGGATACCACTGCTGTGTTCTGATATCCCATTTAGATATTCCTTGCAAGGCTATGTCTTAATTGTTGCTGACTCCAGAGCCTTGATGGTCGTCTGGCTGTCGATTGAATAAGGTATCGCAGTAATCTTACTGCAGTTATTCTCGACTCCAAAATGAATGTTTAGAGTCCCGCAGAAGACTCTAACTCTCGTGTCAATCCCATAGTTTTTTTTTGCTGTTAGATGTCCAATGAACGGCCTTAGGTGTCGATCTGATGGACTCCCTATTCCCCATCCTGGGTGGTTTTTGTATCTTGGTCAAGCATTTCTTCTCAAGAGGCTTCCATCATTCGTTAGGTTAGGTTTGGTGGCTACTCCCGCTAAGCAGGAGCACATTTTAATCAGAATGTACATGGACATGTGTTCAAAAACTTGATAACTCTGCAATTCGAAGTGACTTGAGGTGGGTAGGTTGAAGTAGGAGCCATGTCAGGGATACGACGAAGACTCGGAATATATCTTTTTTGACTGCCCAAGGTTCCTCGAGGAAAAAGAAAGATTGGAAAGTGAAATGAATAGTACCTACACTTGATGCCCCCAAGATCCTACAATCGGAGAGAAATTGGGATGTGGCAAGCACCTTATTAATCCGTATTCAAACCGAGCTCAATTAAGAAAAATGTGGCAAACGTAGACAGCGACGGCCGATTTAATCGGAAAACCCACCCCGCGAAGTAATACCTGGCAGTGGTCCCGCGGAGCAAGGAACTGAGCTAGCGGGGGTAATATTTAGTCAGTAAGAATCTGAGACCATCGTGCAACCTAGAGCGTGGTGCCTATGCAATGTTTCCCTTCTGCTTACCAATAAAAGGAAATAGGGTAAGATTTTCCCCTATGAGCATCACATTGGGTCTATAGAGACCTGAGTGTGGCTTAGAGTCCACGTACCCAACCTAACCTAACCTACCAATATTTCATTTCGTGACAATTTTATGATGAATTAAAGGAAATGAATGAAGGCTTCCATGACTTTCAAGACCGTTTGGTTAAATTTATTATATCATTCTTGTACCATCATCAAATTATACTAGTCTTGCCGCACAGCATTTAATCATGTTTATACAACTAAGTATGTTTGTAAATGTAAATTTGATTGTCAGCAGTAATATTTCAACAAGAAGCTTGGTTAGAGCGTCTTAATTTCACTTTTATGTAAACTACACTCAACTTGTCATCGTCGGAATATGTGATATAGTGATATAATTTCATAATTTGTATTGAATACATTAAACTGGTTGTGGTGGTAAAAGTTTCAGAGTGGATGTCCACTTTTCATTACGGTTTTCAACTTCGGAAATGGTCAAGAATGAACGTTTAGTGTTATGCAATGGATTCATTTGATATAGCAGGGAACGGTAACATAATATCGTCATGGGAATATATCTTTATTTGGAATAGATGCATAGCTTGGACGAAGAAGAGATGCTCTTTGGAGAAACAAGTTTCAATGAAATCAATGTGGTGCCGCAAGGTTTATCCATTTAAAGCGAGAGTGGTTTACAGGGCTTATGTGGTGTTAAGAGACGAAATAATGGCATTTTAAGACTAGACAATTGGTTAATGTGTTTGCGACGCATGGACACATTAAAAGTAGCACAAGGGCATATCGGATAGGCTAGTAAAAATGTAAGAATTTGTGTCTTAGATGGTATAGGCCGAGGCAGTGGCAGAGGAAGTGGGCTATATCCCCATGAACTTCCTCGTCTCTGCAGCCTCTACATAGGTCTTCTGCCGTAACACGGAGTTTCTTAATGTGGTACCGCAGAATGTTATGACCTGTAATCACACCTACAAGGGAGGAAGAGGATTTTCTTTCTTTTTTTATAAGTCTGTCGGTCCTAGCTTAATCAAATATGTGCCAGAACTTCTTTGTGATGTCTTGAGACGAGATCTAGAAAGAAACATCTGTGGTTTGCCTCTTTTAGAGCTTTTTTCCATGCTTCGAACTTCAATGAACAAGGTGGGATGGGATGTTTACCGAAGGATCGACTTGTTCCGAACTTAATGCCGAATGCCCCTTCTAGCCAATTCGTCAGCATTCTCGTTCCCTGGTATGCCCTTATGCTCAGGGACCCAGCAGAGCATAACCTTGTGTTGTGTTCCAGGAACCCTGAGCTTCTCGACAGCAGTTCATACGCTGAAGTACGGAAAGCGGACAGATTTGCCTATTCTCAGCGGTTTGGAGAAGATTCCTGCACCTACACCAATGTTCAATTTAGATCCGTCGGTGTAGACGGCTTTTCCATTCTTCCCTTTGCTTGGAAAGGTGCTTAAAAAAGGTCTTGCGAAGTCTAGGTATGGCGTTGAGTAATCAGTGGTTGGCAAATTACATAAATATTTCTTAGGGATCGTAGTACGATCTGTTTCCAACCTTCAAATTAGCTTATTCTTAGGGCACTATTGGCCGCTCATAGTTGTATAGAGATATCTAGCGGAAGTAGGTTGATGATAGCCTCAAGGCCTGCTGTAGGTGTTGTTCTTTTTGCACTGATAGTGCCAACGCACGCTAGTCTTCGTTCCTTCATGATAGCCATAAGGTTGGTGGTTTCGCTGACAGCTTGGCACCAGACGAAGTTGCCGTAGGTCAGTATGGGTCCAACTATAGCCATGTACATCCACAGAATGATTTTGGGATTCAGTCCCCAAGTCGCCAAGTTCTGCTGCATGAGTAGAAGCCTGTGGCGGGCTTTTCAATTCTTTCGTTGATGCTCAGCACCCAGTTGAGTTTCTTGTGTCGAATGCCAGTCTTAGATATCTAGAACTGTCCGAGAACCTGAGAAGAGTGTCCCCTACAGAAGGTGTAACAAGTTGGGGTGTTTTTCTGTTATTGGTAAACTGTACCATCTCTGTTCTTTTAGGGATTGACCAGGAGTCCAGGTATCTAATGGAGCTGAGGCTTAGTATCTTGCAGGCCTCTCCAATCGCTAGTACCTCCGCCTGCAAAACACTCAACGAATTTAGAAGGCGGTACGATTTGGATGCGTTCAGTTTCGCCGAGAAGACACTTGCTCCAATGCCGCATTCCATCTTGGAGTCGTCGGTGAAGATCGATACTTAGTAGGGGTACCTAATTGTTCCATTCCGTCCTTTCTGGAAAGTGAGCTTGTAGTTAGTTATAGTCGAAGCCAGATCCCTAGGAAACAGATCAAGGCCATAGAGTTTCGAGGACCAGACCCCGAGTTCCCTGAGTCTGATAGCACTACACGAAAAGATGTATTCGATGTGCCGGTCCATGGGCAGGATGCGTAGAAAGACGTTAAGAGCTTCGGACTCGATCGTAGCTCTCCTGTGGTCCCAATACCACCTGTTCGTCGGGCCCTGCTAAGTATTGTGATGTTGTAAGCTTTGTTTAAGGCGGGTCACCACATGAGCGGCAAACATCCAGAGGACCGTCTTAGGCTGAAGTCCCAACCTTTTACCACCCCCTACCTGTCGCATAGCGAATCGGGTGAATAAGTTGTTTCATGCTCATGCTCACAAGCTTTTTAATCGTCTGTATACAATGCAAACATTCAACCTTGTTTCAACTTGAATTATTGTTTTCCAATTGCAACTACCCTCCCCCCTCCAAACAATGTCAATCAAATTGAAAAATATAAAATTGAAGGCAATGAAAATCTGCCCTCAAACCTCCTCCTCCTTCTCAAAACGAGGAAAGAAACAATAAAATATTTCCATCTATCAGAACGTTCACCTCCATCTAGTGCCGTTTGAAAAATGCAATCAGCCCTAAAATTTATGTAACTTTCCGCGCACTGATTCCGTTTTAAATTTATAATCCGAAAATTTGCATTTTTCGTCTTGGAAACGGCGGCGGTGGCGGCATCAATTGAAACTTTTCCTCAAATCCAATTTAACACCCCAAGTAACGCTTCCTCTCTCTCCCTTTCTCTCTCTCAGTCTTGCTGTCAGTGAGTCTTCTAGGGTGGCTATGTTGGGGTCTTGTACCGTTTGCATATGCAGGAGTATATTGTTTTGCAAAACAAATCTATTTCTGTGATGCAGCTGCATCGTTTCTGAATCATATTCCCAGCGAATGATTGTCTCGTGCCAAAGTAGTTTCTTTACGATATGAGGCGGTGTTATGGGTTACGGTGGCCCACCCACCGGGGAGGGGGAAAATGAAAACATTTTCTTGAAAGTGTTGTCATGTCCCCCTCGTGTCTTGGAAAAGGAAAAGCAGACAAACAATTTGAAAATTTATTCAGGATCAGGTGTAAAATGATTTTTATTTCAAATTGGATTGTTTCCACTCCAGTGTGCGCCTGTGTGTTGCTCTGCATATGTTGATGAGTATCGACTGTAATGTCCTTGTAGCGACATTGCTGTTGTTTCTTTATTTGAAGAGAGCAGCCTTAGAGAGATGTAATTATTGTTTGTCTTACAATTATCGTGAATGGAGAGAGGGTACAATTGTCATTTGATTTAACATTGAAGGTTAGACTGAAGCTGTGTATTGTTCTTGTTTAAGGCTCTAGATTCTCTCCCTCTCTTCTACTTCGAGCTTCATGACGTCGCCTTTTTGAAAAGTTGGAATGATCCATTGCCACTTTCGTTATTGTTTTGACACTTGTCTACACTGGACTCCACTGATGATAGTAATGGTCATAGTCCCAGTTGTGCACTCATATGGCTCAAGTTCGACGTTTAGAATGGAACAACGACAGTGGTAAGGGTTTAGCATACTAAAACAGGTTCGAATCTCAGCGAAACAAGAGATTTTTAGATGAAAAGGACAGCGACACGCTTGCGGTTGCTCGGCTCAATTCGTCGGACGGGGGTGGATCTTGTTCACTCCAACTAGCACCACCTGCTCAGCACACAAAAACCTCGTGCCAAGTAAAGCTTGCTAGAAGAAGAGGGAAAGAGGTTCCCTATCCCTAAGTTAAGCTGCAGATGGACGAAATAAGAAAGGGAAAGAATCAGAAAGAGGAAAAGATGAGCTCAAGGGACTTGTGCCAATATCGAGGAGAAAGACTGGGAATAAATTCGTGGCACTAAAACTTACTAACCTAGACTAATCCTAACCCATCGTACACTTAAAATGAATGACCCTATACTAGACCTGTGCTAACATAAAGCTATCCTATACTTAACCCCTAAACGCACTCTTCATTCCCACCCTCGCTCCCCGATAAGATTCATCAAAAACCTTGACAAAACACATCATGTCCTTTGGAGAAGGTGACGGATTTAAAGATTTCGACATTCCCTAAGCAAGTGTTGCATGGAGACTCTATGTCTTCAGTACCCTGATAGCTTCTGGAGTTGTCCGGCCTAGTTCTGTCGCACGCCAATGAGCTTCTCTTTTCATCCAGTATTGGCTATAAGCTGTGACATACAACATAGTCGCCTCAGATAGACCAAGTGTTCCTGGTTATTTTTTTTTGGAACACCACGATGGAGCAGTTAGACGCTGGAACTAATCCAGGGTGCTATCAGCCTTTCACCGTAATTTCTTCGTCCTTCGGAGAAAAAGGCGAATATGAGCTTCAGTTATGAAGAGGTTAGGTTACCAGAACCCTTTAAACCGTCAAACTTTTACGAACAAAGGCATGCGATCACATTAGAAGTGTATCGTTGCCTATCCACAATGGTCGCACTTAAGACTAACTTAAGACTGGCACAGTGGACTGCCAGGTGCTAGGTGCTTCATCTGTTTTCCGCTCTTAAGGTACTGAATCACCCACTCTATGCTCAGTTTGGCCACGCAACTAAAGAAAACCACAAACGAGGTACTTTCTCCCTGTGAAAAGAAATTAGGAAAACTAATGTGTGGCTTAAGACCTTTACCTCTAAAGCTGTGCTCAGCGAAGCAGGGTCATTTGTGGTACAAATTTAAACACCGTTCGTTTCCAGTCTATTTCTCCATTTTCACACTTCCTAAATGCAGTTCTACTGCACAGGCACACATTCCTCATAACAATGAGTGTTCCCTAGAGATCTGCGATAGAAAGCACGCATACATAATGCCTGCTCCAGTATACACGTTCCATTCAAGTCGTCTAATTAGTCTTAATGCTCAAACGCAACCAATCAACCATCCATCCACTTGGTCCACTTCCAATTGCAAATCTTTTTTAATCAGAAAATATATGCAAATGACTCCAATTAAACCGCTTAAACTCCTCCAGAGGATTTCGCTCCCGGTTTTGGCCAGTGGAACACAAACAACATGACTTTTCTGTCACATGCAATTGACACAAATCATCCAACGAAGCTAGCTTGTGGAGTGGGAACATCATCGGAATGTCAACATTTTTCATTTTACACTCCATCAACCCCAGGAAATCTTTGGAGCCTACAATATCGACTAGGCGGACCTTTAGCTTAGCCACCCGCAAACTGACCGACATGTTGCACAAATGCACACATGTAGCATTTCAAAGCCAAGGCGTATGCATTCACTTTATTTTTGCAGATTAAAACCATTTGACAGGCGCCCGCTATACCGTTGGCTTTTGCATTTTGTCGTATTTAATTTTGCACGCTGACAAGATCGGACTGACGTCCGACCATATTGCCTCCGCCGCGCCGCTGCAAGGTTCAATTAAACTTAACATGTCCATGTTTCGCTGTGAGTTACTTGCAATTTTTTCATTGCAAACGTCAGTTGTTGTTGACGTCGATGAGGACTTGAGCGGATAATGGGTATTATTGAGGTTATGTTGCGTACTGGTATATGGCAGTCAATGACCTTAGGATGAAGTGGAGTGGAGTGGAAACATTTGCATATATCAGATACTTTGCAACATTATCTCAAGACCAGTGAAAGTGGTTTTGCCGCGGGATGTCTTCGGGACAAGGCGGATTTGTAGTTAGACTGGGTTGATAGGGGGTGTGCAAATAAGAGACATTTTCTATCAGAAAGCTCACTGCGGGTCTACATATTTGCTTCGGTAATCGAACTATGCCCCTGCTGGGGAAACCAGAGGACCTCATACCTACACTGACAAAGACCAGAAAAGCACTGCCGATCTAGGCTTCCTGCAACTGGAAATTGTCGTGATCCTAAACCAGATCAAGAGATCATTAAGCAGCCTCAGCATCGTGACTTCTTCTGCGGAGAGGAATCCCTCGTCGAAGTGTTTCCGCCCTCTTGGACGAGCTATGACGAGACATTTGCGTATGATGTGCTCCACCATTCTTTTTTATCTTTCTAGCAGGGTGGGCACATGTCCGTGGGACTTGCATAGCAATGTCCCGTGAGGAAGTTCGTTACGAGTTGGCTTCCTACAGTCCTACAGTTCAGTTTCATTTTTAGAGCTTCTCTTGGTACATACTTCCATGAGTTAAGCTCCAACTAAATGTGGAAATGGGCCTCTGGTCTGGTGAGCTCATCGGCTTTCGTTTGTCATGTGTCCGTGAACATGTTTATTGGATGTCCTGAGACTAACTTATACCTCTGACGGGCTTATGTTACACACAGGAAGGGATGGGAATCTCAAGAAATTAGCGAAATGAGGGTCCTCCAGCGACTTAAGCTTTTGATATAGCAAGAGCGGGACAAGCACAGATCAAGTGTTGTGGATGGGATCATGTTTCTTCTTTGTATTCGTTGTAGGGTTGGCTAAGAAGTTCTGCATGAACTATTGTGAGGACATCGTTTCATATTTCCTCCCGACTAAGTTTGATGAGATTGATGGACTAGGGATCTGGCTATTGCACATGTGTCTAGATGAAGCCACAGCGGTTACCCCTGATTATGATTTCGGCGTCTATTTGTCGGTGCTAATCGGCATCCAACCCTTTCCTATCAAGTTCGTCCACTTTCTCGTTTCCCGATAATTCTTTGAGCCCTGGTTTAGCCTCGTCACCTCGATTAGGTTGTAAGTCTGAGATCTATTCGTCTTAAGCTTTATTTTTCAGTTACTAGGTGTAGCTCGCTTTATCTTTCGTTGAGTTGGAAGTTTTTTAAGGTCATTCCTCCATGGAATCTCTGCTTAGGTGTCATTTGCGAACTCTCTGGGTAGATGTCCGCATCTCAATCATAGTTACCTACGGTAGAGTCCGGGAAAGATCTCCAACCGAACAAGTCTCTCAAGCTGGATCAATCTTTAGCTAATTGCCTCCGATTTTTCGTATCATCTTGTTTGAGATCCATTTTCACTTGTGTGGGCCATCAGGTCTTCCTGAGCTAGCTGGAGACGCTGGTTGTTTGAAGCCTGGGTCTACCCCAGACTGTGGCGACACCTTAAGTAAGACCACCAAAGACGAGATCTTTTCAGTGTCTTTTCACTCCAGTTGGTCCCTTGCAAACTTGAAAAATACGGCCAGTCATAGTGTTAAGACCGGTGGTTTTCCTTGCCGAAGTCCAAGACGGTCCACTGGCCTTTTTCTGAATTGCTCCATCTTTCTTACCACCCTTGCAAAATTGTCCTCCCTTGCCAGGATGTATGTTGGTGATGTCATGCTTCGAAGCAAAAAGACCTTACGTCGTGGTACCCGTCGAAGGCTCTCTAGGCATACTTAACGTCTAGTGAAATAATCCCATAATTCCTTTTGGATCCATCTTTTCACTTTTTGCCCTGGATTGCCTTTTGGAACAAATCTTACTTAGGCCAGCGACCGTTGGAGGTTTTGAGCCTGAACAAGTGAGGGCTGTAATCCTTCACGGTCCCAGGCACGTTACTTCCAGTTCTAGCGTCCGGCATTACCTGATCTTTGAGCCAATAGTTCGGTCTCCCTTCCCATGTGGCTGGGATTCGAAAACCGTCTTAACTGGAGCGTTGGTCGGGCCAAATCTACCACCATGTTTACAACTTCCACCTTCGAGCCTGTGAAAGTTATAAACTGACTGGTCTTCCTGTTTCTTCCACAGCTTTCCAGACCTTTCGCCGATAGTACCCTCTAGTACTTTGCCAGTTTTTATGAAGCAGCACTAGTCTCTGGACTTTCCTTCTCTTAAGCTTGAGTTGTATACACCTTATCTCTGGGCAGACTTCCAACATCACAAGTTGTCACGTCCTGTAAAGGATGATAGTCATTCTCGTTGTCATATCTACGTCGCGTTAGTCCATATCGTCACGCCTTAAGTTGAAGTGCTGCCATTTTCTCTAGCCGCTCTATATTTTTCGACACATCTACACAAGTTCCTCAACTCCTGAATGTTTGCTGTCTTAGTTTTAGGTTAGATAAGGTAGGAGGATTGACAGAGAAAAGAAGTCCTTAACTCGTTACAATTAGGTCAATTTAGACCGATTTTGTTTCCCTAGGGCCTAGGGGTTGCAGTCCCTTACAAGGAATCATAAGCCTATGTTCTATCAAGCCAGCCCGAGGCGTTGATAAATTTGTGTACGTCAAACACAGACTTGTAAACTGTCTTAAACTGTCATAGTATGGCAACAGAGTCTAGTTTTTGTGATCTGATCCTTCTCTGGAGGTTGTTGAACGATTCATAGGGTTCCTGTCTCCTGTTCAGTGGTTCCTGTTCGTGGTTTCCCCGAGTACCTCCTCAAAGTAACTGATGTGCAGGTTTCTCTGATTTCCTTGGAAGAACTCCCAGTACAACTTCTCTGCAGCTTCTATCACTAGGTGGTGGAAGTTGATGAAGTGTTCGACTTCGGATAACTTTTCCGGAGAAGAAGTATAGACTTGGATGATCCATCGAACTTAATTCCCCATTTGTGCACATCCACTTGAGATACTGGGAGAGGTCTTGAGACGAGACTTTCTCTTGGGTATAGGGGTGTTGATTGTCCTTTTTGGTCGGTGGTTCATTGGGTTTAGGGAGTTCCTTCCGCTAGATGGAAACTTGCTCATCGTCTCATCGCAAAGTGTGCTCCTCACTCCTGGCTACAGCAGAGGGCTACTAGCTTCTAGATGTATTTGGCTTCTTGTTCGTTTTCTTCCAGTGTCCGAAGAGCTAAGCTTTCGTGGCCCTACTCTGACTCATAAAACCTTGGGTTGTGACATGCTACGTATAGTTGAGCGGTTGCCTCATTCCACCAGTGCCACGGGAGGACACGTTGTTTATCGAGGAAGTTCGCCTTCCATCTGTTCTGTTAGTCGTGATGGTATAGCCTGGTGAAACCCTGACACATCCGAACAAGTTTGTTGTTCGTTGCAACCATTTTTGTAGTGATTTACGTCATCAAATCAACAAATGAATTGAAATAAATTGTGTCCCAAGTCCCAACTGTCCTCATTTCCATGTGGCCTCTGCCACATAGCATGAGCAAAGCTATTCAGTCACTTGAGGCTTCACCAGATCACTTAAATCAATTAAAAGACAGTTGCGTCATCGTCGTCCCCAATGTACACACGCATTTGTGAATTTATTTCAAATGATTCGCCATAACCGCACAAATTGAATGATGAGCATACGTCTCGACGGCAGTCATCGTGTGTGACAAGCCATCATAATTCTGTATATTTGTGAACAAAAGGACCTTCACTCAGTTGGTTGGGCGCTCAACGCGCTCCCAAAAGGACACTTTCCACAATTCACCCTTAATGTGCCCGCCTTGCACTAGTATGCCGCCGCTGTGAGAAGGAACAACGTCGGATAAAAGACGCAGGGCCATACCTGCGTAGCGACAATTAGCCCAATTTTATTCCGCCTTTCATGTTTTTCCAACGTAAATAAGTTCGCAGACATCCCGTTACGGGGGTGGTGTGGGGTTGCCTTGCAAATGTTGTGATGAAATGCGAAACTTTTGTTATAATTTTTGTTTATGTGTGTGCCTACACGTTTGTTGGTTATGTATTTGCATAGGAATGGGATATTGTGTCCCGTTTTTTTCTTTGTTGATGAAATATTTGTATAAAAAGGGAAAATGTGATAATACAAGCTCACCACAGGACATTTCCGACAGGTAGTAGGGACACTTTTTTTCTATTTTTCTTCTGAAAATGACATTGAGAAGGAAAAATGATTATGACTTTGGAATTGAGAGAGGTAGAGCGGTGGTGGTAGACCTTTTAGGGAATGAAAATGGAGACACTAAATGAAGCCATTTTTTTGTGAACAATTTATGAAACGACTTGGAAAGGAAAACCGCAATAATTCAAACAGACAACTGTGCTTTACAAGTTTTACAAGAAGGAAAACGTTTTCGAGCACTTCCCAGTGCAAAAAAGGGGGCGGTACACGTCGATGGTTTAAGCCGACAACCAGAGGAAGATGAGCACCAAGTGGGGGAAGCATCTACGCTAATCACTGAATGTCAGCATATCCGACGAGGATTGGATGGCTATGATGCAGTGGCAGGACCAAAGGTTAAGGGAAATGATTTCTACGTTGAAAGCGGCGGATACGACGTCGGGAAAAAAGGAGTTACAGAAGACTCGGACGAAGTCGAGAGGTGGGTAGTCCCCAAAATCATGCGGTGGAGGATCCTCAAGATGTGCCACGGTGATGTTGGACACTTTGTCGACGAAAAGACGCTGGAGAGGATCAGTAAGACGTTTTGGTTCTCGAATATGAGAGGATTCACCAGGAGCTACATTGAAACCTGAGTGGAGAGAGCCTACGCTAAGAAGAAGGGCGGAAGACTTGAAGACTGTATAGCATGGAACGCGTTACCTTCCCATTTGACACGGTGCACCTCGATTACCTTGGTCCCTTTATGAAGAAAAGAGGTGGAACCAGATATGTTCTTTCACCAAATACACGATCCACGATCTGTGAAGACCATGAACAGCAAGGGAGTGCTATGAAATTGGTATCCTGGTAGATCTTTCAAATCTTATGGCAGACAAATAAAGATTTTTCCATATTTCCTCATTTAACTCCGCAAAAAGGGAGTAAAATTGAAAAATTTACCATGTAAACCAGTTGACATTCTGTTTCATCTGACACCCCCATCTGGCCAGTTCCTATGCCCAGAGACACACAAACAGACTCACAGAAGAGTAATCATGAACACGTCACTAAGTTCGTTTCTGCATTGCTCAACAAGTTTGGAGGATGTGAAAGTCTAATCGATGAATCAGTGTTCCTCTCCAGAAGCTCCGTCTGAAAGACGCTTTCGGAATTCGAAAGGCGATAGGATTTGGACAAGTTGAGATAGCTGTGTCCATACACATTCTCTTGGTAGCAGGTTGAGGATGTTCCTGAGGAATTATGATTCGACAGTCCAGTACCCAGATTCCCTAAATCAAACTGCAGAGTGCAATCATTTTTAATAGGAAAGCCAAAGGGTTAGAGGTGTAGAAGAAAGCTGAAGGAATTGGGCGGATATGACCGCAGTGCTCCCTTGGCACTCTTTTAAGTTTTTTTTTTAAGATTTAAGCCTTTACTCAGAGCGGGCCACCAGACTAGTTATCTATAGGGACGAATTGGGTAAACGACGGGAGTGTATATCCCTAGGACCATCTTGGGCTGTACTTCCCATTTATTGCCAAAGCGTCTCCCTTCTATGTTTCGTTTCCAGCTTAAGCCTCCGAGGGTGTAATTTGGTCATGAGAAAGCTTCTCAATCTGTTGCACGAAGTCGAAGCAATATGCGATAGCACTGTGGTCGGTCTTTGGCAAGAAATTGAGTCAAGAAGATAAACAAGTCGTCTAAAGCATGCCTTGGAGTAGTTCACTTAGACAACTGCAGGAGCTCCAGAGACAAAGTAGAAATTGAATCTGTCAGACATTAACTATGTGAATCTCCTACCGTGTGGTCGCCGTAGCCTAGTGGTTAGTGCATTGGACGGCTGAACGAAAGGACATGGATTCGAGCCTCAAAACTACCGAAAGTTTCTTCGCGACACCACCTCTTCGCAAGCATGACAAACCTGTAAGAGTATAATTGACCAAAAATATCACAGTCGCGAACGAAGTATCTTTAACCTTATCTGACTAGCGCTGAGCTCGGTGTAGATGGACCACCCCGTCCCTAGCTACTCTTGAGCTGAATAACTAAAATACAAACACAACAACAAAACAAGACAAATCCCAACAACAACAAAATTCATCGGAGGTAGACAAGCTACCCGAAACTTTGGCCAGTAAAGACCTTAACCTCCCCAAAAGCAGGGTCATCAACGACGATTTAAAAATTGAAGAAGACAGCATCGACTCCAGCAAAGAGAGGACAATTCTTGAGAAAGATGACTATATATCACGCTCCAGCACTGAAAATGATGCTCCGCCAACGCAAGTGAGCCGACATATAGTGAAATCATTGCCGCCACACCGATGAGAGCTCAAAAAGAGATCACTTCCACCTCCACGCTCATTGTGCATAAAGCAGCCACCAGTGAGGCCAACACATCAAAAGAAGCGAAATACTCTCGCCCGGTGGAAACCAGACCCCCACCCGAGCGGTCCGAACAAAACTTGCAACGATTCAAAAACCCTCCGATGGCAACATGCAAAAGTCAAAGGTTGCCTTGGAAAATCGTGTCAAGGATAACTTGCAAGTTGCCGTCATAAACGAAGGGTGCTCGGAGTAACGTTTGAATGCGGAGCAATGGGCCTACGTTGAGTTGGCACTGCTCGACCCCATGGCCATAGCGGTTCGGACAGCTAACCAATGTAAATCGCTTCCAGATGTGAGCTTGCCAGGATGAAGACACCCTCCAATGGCTCAATGAAGAAGTCCAGAAATAAAAGACGCCATGGGATGAAATTAAGTCCAAAGTGGCACTGAAAAAAGATTTGGCTCGTGGTAGTCATAGGTAGGCTGAGGAACCACCTGACTGTAATTTTAGCTTATGAAGGCGATCTTTACTCTTTCAAGAGATCAGAAGGCTACAGGGAGCCTTGAGAGTTTTTCTGGTTTGGACACTTAAAAGGGGATGTTACCTATCCGCGCCCACTTACATTGCTGACGTTTTTTGAAGCCTAAAATTGTTGGTTGCAATGTAGGTAACGCACCTAAGAGAGGGCGTACATATCCGGGTATTACTGTACATTCATAGCTCGACAGTTTGACAATCATGATGTCACTAAAAGAAAAACCTACCACGAAAGATTATAACTTTCTAATGCGTATTTACATCTGCCACCCCTCTAGTGCTCTACTTCTTGAACCTTCACTACCCCTTGTGAGATGACAAAAGAAAAGAAAAATTCCCTTTTTGCGAGTTGCGATCCGGTGTGGGGTTGAACGACGGCGCCGGTTCTCCTTGAACACTTGCAATACGCACTACGAGTGGCGTTTGTGTTGAATTTTTAATTAAATACGACATGACACCAAAAAGGGGGTGGTACTCGGTACAGTCGAACACACTACACACTATACACTACCAAACATTCATATAAGAGCGGTATCTACTGTTGAATGTGTGTTGTTTTGATGACAATGAGGTTTTGGACCACACAAGTGGTCTAGGGGTTGTGTCATGTGTTATGCGTACTAAAAGTGCGAATTAAATTAAATTTAATGAAATTTTTTAAAAATTCAAAACAGCGGAAACACTGAAATGTGTCAATGAGTCATTTAACTGCAACTTGTCAAAAGATCTGCATCTGGGTAGAGAGTGACACACTCTATTGAAATTGGATTAGTGGGGGAAGTCTTTAATTGGAAAGTTCATGAAGGTTTGGCAACTATTTTATCCGCGTTGGCTGAAGATGCTCTAAACAAACTTTTGCTAACGATTAACCCTTCTTTAGATGTATGCAACGCTAACATTGGAAACCTTTTACCTAGAGTACTTCTTTGTAAGCGACGATTCTAGTGCTGTTGGGTGAACTGAGTATTAAAAGCAGTCCCCCCAGCCAAACTTAATGTCTGTCCTTGAAATTGATTGTCATCGCAAGGCAGAACTTGAGGCGGAACTGTAATCTTTGGAACTCAAAGGGGGTTTGTCAGATGTTATAACATTGACTACCCTCGAGCATATAGTGTCAACTTTTACTCGCAGCTTAGTGCCATTGCAATTTCTTGGACGGACATTAGTTTCGTAGAAATATCACTGGAAGCTGCGCTCAAAACAGGCTTATGGATTGGAAAACCCGGATTACGGATTGGTACACTGCATTGTATAGAACTGTTGTCCTCACTTATCACCGAGTCTACTGGTTGGTATTTCAATTCTGTCTCTTCGACTGTAGGTTGCTCAAAATAGCACCCTCACTTAACCATTGCAAAACCTTGTTTTGTGAGGAATGTCAGGACATACTTTAGCAATCAAGTCTTCCACAGTTGTCGCGTCAGCATATTTCAGAAGGGGTGGGAAGTTCACTATCCGGATCAAGAAATTCACCATTCGACAACTACAATATCTGCTCTATCGGCCGCATCTTCCAGAAAGGCCAAGACAAGAACTACGAGGTATATCCCTATTTAATTTAGCCTACATGATCCCATCCAGTGTGCTGTAGGAACGACTAAAGCTCTATCAGTGTGGCGTCCGACCCGGCAAATCGACGATAGACCAATTCTTCACACTGCGGTAGATCCTGGAAAAGGCCAACGAGTTCCATGTCCATACTCACCATCTCTTCATCGACTTCAAAGACATATAAGACCGCATTCATCGCACCGAACAACCCCATCCCCTGATCCAGTTGTATCACGCTACGCTAGAGAACTCGCAATGCACTGTGCAACTTGGAAGCAGAACCTTCGAATTATTCTAAAGGAGACACGCTGTCGTGTAATTTCTTCCAGCTTGTGCTGGAGCAGATAGTGTGAAAGGCTGGCGTTAACAAAGAAGGCTTCCAGCTGCTGAGATACTCAGACGATATCGACATCATCGTCCATTCCCAGCGTGCCATTATTGAAGCTTTGAAGGCGATTGAAGATCAAGCCAATTGAGTTGGGCTCATGATGAAGTACATGCTGAAGTACAATCCGTCCAACACCGTCTAGGACAGAACTTAACAATCCACAGCTATCATTTTGAGGTTATGAAGGAGCTCATCTCCCTTCACAAATGACACCCTGATGGGAATTAGGCAATGGCTGCTACTGCGTTCTGTCCAAACTAAGGGTGCTAGGGTCTAAGCTCTACAAAAGCCTGATCTTGCCATTCTTGCTTGGAGCTGAATGCTGGACGATAAGTAAGACAGCGGAGCAGATCTTGCAGTCCTTCGAAACGACAATTCTAGGAGGAGGAGGAGAAAATTTAACCACGGACTCTACGAGCTATATAAGGATTATGGATGTAGTCCGGAAAGTAGCAAAAATCCAACGACTGCATTGGCTCAGCTACATCAAGCAAATGGACGAGAACGCTCCAGCTAAGAGGACCTTCGAACCCCAGCCACTTGGTTCACAAAGAAAAGGACGACCGTTCGGTCTGTGATTCAAAGATAAGGCAAGCGCAGACATTAGAACTAGAAGCAGCGTCCTCTGGACCGTGAAGGATGGAAAGTGGCATTAGTTCAGGCTAAAACCCCCCAAGGGTCACTGGCCTGATAAGTAAGTAAGTTTCAATTCTTTGTGACTTACATTGTATTCATTCGAATCTTTCGTCCAACAACGCCTTGATTGCCTTGATAAACCCAATGACATCCATACGTTCAACTCTCTATTTGCTAATATATTAAACATATGTACGCCTTGAGATTGTACCGACTTCTATTTTGCGATTGAGGAGCTTGAGTAAAGCTTGAACCAATTGTAAAACGTTTTTTTTTTTTTTTTTAATGTCATGCTTGTGTGACTTGTGATGATAATAATTAATGTACAACACGCCATTACTGTCGGCCATTTCAAAAGGTGTGGGCGTGTTGAAAAACACTTTCAGTCACAGCATGACTGTGCAATAAAATAAGAATTTATTGACCGACAGATACGGATAGTGAGGGAATTAAATTGCAACCGACTTCGCGCAGCTAAAAGCAAATATTTTATAAATTTGTTGAACGTTTCCTGTGCGAGTAATTTGTCTTGGAATCGAGAAGTCCTGGGGTGTAGTGCAAGTCGCCTTCTCAACGCAATTGATGCAAAAAATTAAAACTCGTCTGCAATCTAGTGTCTGGTGTCGCATTAGGAACGACCAAACAATTGGCGAAGGGCTGAGATTCTTTATGCCACACATTAAGGTCAATATCTACAGATCTAATGGGGGGAAACACTCTTATCGAGTGACTTTCGGATGAACGACTTGACGAAGTCACATAACTCACAATGGATCCATTCCATTGGGTTAAAAATATCTCTTGCTTTCTTACTGATAATGCCAGTGACTCTTGGGGGTTTGAACCTGAACTAATGTCACTTTCCATCCTTCACAGCCTAGGGGATGCTGCTTTAAGTCCTAGGATCCGCCTAATCTTTAAACCGGAGACCAAACGGTCTTTCTTTTCTTCGTGAACCAGGTGGCTGATATTCGCAGACCCTCTTAGCTGGTGCGTTCTCGTCCATTCGCTCGAGGTGGCTAAGCCAGAACAGTCGACGGATTTTTGGCTTCTGGACTACATCCACAACTTTATACAGTTCGTAGAGTTTGTGATTATTTTCCTAACAGAGAAGAGAACGTCCCGACAGGAAGGTCCTTCAGATACTTAGGATCGATAAATCAGCGTCAAATCGACGGAAACGTCCGGAACCGGATAAACTCTGGTTGTCCAAAATGGCAACCTACAAGGCGGCAGTAGGACCAGCTCTTCATTCAGCAACGTTTACAGCAATTAAAAAAGTCCCTTTAGAAAATGTTCGTGCGTACAAAGTTCGAGAGCTAACGTCTACGGACAATTGGTCTAACTATCAATCCGTCTTAAGAAACCCCTTGTAACCGGCACCATGCAATTTAGGACTGTGAAGAACTGCCGCTTTTGTCTGTCCCATTTTGCTGTGCTCTAGGTTATAGCGACATTTCGGGAAACTTGCCACAAGGACCTATATGCTTTGTGTCTCCTTTCGTCTTTCTGTCCACTGCGGTGCTTTTGGTTTTCCTGGGACCCGAACCTAAGCCAGCTTGCTCAGCATGCCTCTCTGGGTATAAAAGTAAAAAATCTTGTAAAAGATCATATGTTCCATGTCAAACACTTAATCCTAATCACAAATGGTAACATCTTAACTACTGCAATAACGTCGGGCTTATTGGAAATATCCTCGATCCTAAGAGATCGAGAGAGTTAATTTGGCTGAAAAGAGACTCGTTCGTGGTGTACATACTGATTTTGATTTAGTAGATCATTCTCGTAGGCATTAACTTCTTCGGGAAAGCAACTGCCCCAAGACTTAGAGATCGTCGACAGTGCAAGGGAATCTTTTCGACACTGAAATAGAATTCAAAGCAGGAACTCTTCCAGTCTCTATCTGGTAGTAGAACAATGAATTTTCCTCCGCCTTAGTATATTTTTATCAAGGATCACTTCAAATACCAAGGGCGATGACCGTAAAAAACAAGGTTTACCCTGGGGAGCACCCAGTCTATATCATCGACCATATCTCTAGCAAAAAAAAAAGTTAAGTATTCAATGCATTCAACGAGAGTGGTTAAGAAATACAACTACCGCCACCTAGGTGTCGGAAATAAATAATTTTTTTTTTACATTTTAAAAAAGTATTTATTTGAATTTTGTTTTACAAAATAAAATATTTAAAGCGATTTACAATTACAATTACGGCATTCACATCACAAACACTTTGAACTCGTTTCGGGTCACATCCTTAAGGCGTTTTTGAAGCTCCATCTGTCCGCATCATTGGTTGTCGATTGGAAATCTTTCCATGAAGTCAGCTATACTTTCCGATTGGTTGTAGAACTTTTCAGTACGTGCCACCTTCGAGTGCGCCATGTCGTCCATGATCTGTTTCCACAATGAAGACGGGCTTGGTAGGTTGCTTATGTATGTTCCAGGCGATGTGTTGAGATCAACAGTGCAGACTTCTAAGTTTTCGTTTGAATCGTATTTTAAATATTCGAAAGACATTTTGAGACTTGTGCTCTTGTGACTTGTTTAAGGAAACTGATGTCGGTCCAAAAAGTCGAATGGGCTTTTATATCACAAGGATACGCGACAGGTAGAGGGTTTTTTGACAGACCTTAGGTGTCTAAGTTTTGGATTTAAGTAATTAGAAGTAGGTTAACCCTTTCTTCGCAGAAGCAGGTAGATACAATTGTCAACATTTTGGGAAAACGCCTTAATGAGTATTTTCTTGGAAAATTGTGTAACTTTTCCGATGACTTTTATGAGCTGAATCGATTATGTTTTATGATTTGTTTAAACAAAACAATGGTGACAATTTTTGACTCCCAGGAACGCCCCTTTTTGACAATTTTAGACAAAATTGCTTCTAATTTCTTGAATACACAGACCATATAATATACCTTAAGGAGTGGAAGGGAAAGAATTGAGAATTAATGAGTAGAAAACCAAAAACCAATTAACTTCCCAACTCCTTCGAACCGGAGATCTATGAAACAAAAGATGTGTCCAATGCAACCTCGATAGCAACTATCGAATTGTTATGAGCTAGGGTAAAACCCGGAGGCGGCTTGGGTGTCGGTGAGAAGGACACCAACACGCTTTTTGAAGCTCGGTTCCGCCCGTCAGACGGGGGTGGTTCTGGTTACCCTATTCTCAGATAAAATTCTCGTGCCTGCAAGCTAAAAGAAAGAAAGAAGAGAAGACCTACGTAGACCTCGGACGGACGAAAAAGATAGGAAAAAAGTGAAGCCCGTCAAGTATTGGGCAATCATGATGCCAAGCTTCTAAATGGCTTCTTCACTGAACATTGTTCACAAATCTATTGTGTCAACAAGCAGAAGACCTTCGAAGATGTCCCAACTGTTTGCGGTGTTTCGTTTAAATGGCCCGCCATAACTCGAAGCTGGTGCGAATACCTCACATCTCTTGCATTCGCTCTCCTTAGCTCTCACAGTGACCTCGATCTAACTCGGGATCCGAACATTTGTCCTTCAGCCGAGATATGGGAACTCACAGAGCTTTCTTCTTAGCATAAAGCCCACAAACTCTGCATAGAAAGGTGTTCTCCGGCTTAAGATGTTTTTGTTGGAAGCGCTTTTCTGGTCTCTACTAGCTGCCTTCCACCCTAAATAAGTCTCTGGAAGACACTAAAGCATAATTATCGTTATTTTTTCAAAATTTCAATTTTCATTGTGAATTCAACTTTAGCTTCAACATAAACCACTCTCCACAAAAATTCTAGCAAAGTGATCAACCATTAACTCTCTTTCAAGAACAAAATCTATTACATTCCATTTCTACTCTTAAGAAGCCTAAAAGCATTTTCTGCGCATGTCCATGAGTAAACTCAAAGAGAGCAAGAAGTAAACAAAAACAAAACAAGTTTTCCCTTTCCCTTTTACTTTTTTCCATAGGACAAATCCAAAGAGTTGTTGCTTTTGTTTTCTCAGCGGCGAACGTTTCGAGTCTCTCACTCAGTCTGACTCTCAGTTTCAATTGGACACCAATGTTCGTGTACATGGTGAATTTTTACCGGCTGCCTGATGGTAGGCTTTTGTATTTGTCGCAGTTGAGATAGCTACACCGTTGCCTGTGAATATGCAATTAATGCCGGTAGAAATTGTTGCGATCTGTTGCATTTAATTAGTTGTGGCATAGTTTTCGGGGCAAATTAACGAAATTTTATTCAAAAGACAGTGTTTTCAAAAGTGTTTTTATTTTCCAAAGAATTTCAAAGAAATTGCGTGTATTGCTGCAACAGAAAAAGGTAAAACGGTAGTTCCCAATCCCTAAGGATTTGTTACAAAAAGTGTGGTTAGTTTTTTTGAAACATTGTGGATCAATGGTTACCAATAGCTAGCTCATACTGTGTTCAATCTGTGTTGCTGCTCATCAAATCATTCGGTTCTCCTCTTGACAAGATGACACACACATTTGCTTTGTTAAGTGGCGTTTGGGGCGAAGCTGGACCTTAACCAACAACACTCTCAAGTTAACCTGGTCCACTCCAAGTTGTTTGAGGTCTCCTTCTACTTCTGCACGCCACAAGGCGAGGTCTTCCCCTCATGCGTTGTCCTTCTGGATTAGATTCGAAGGCTGTAGGCCGAACCGTTGTTGTCCATTCGCTCTACATGTCCTAGGTCAATGTCGTTGTACAGCTCGTATAGTTTATCGTTGTGTCTTCTCCTCCGAAGTCTGTTTACGCGAACGGGGTGAAGTCGTCATATCTTGATATTTTACACTACATCTTCATCTTTGTACATTTCGTAGTTATGTCTCCTCCATTCGCCCTCTTCGCACACAGGACCAAACATTCGACGAAGAGTTCTTCGTTCAAAAATCCTCAATAATGGTTCTGCTTTCCCACTCATCCTGCACTCGATGCCTTATAAGAAAACCGACGAGGGTGAACCTCTGTCGTATCTCCATCAGGCTGTCATTCGTAGGAAGACCTTAACTACCTCGAAGTTGTAGCTATCAAGAGTGATATTTGGTCCTAGACGGTGAACCGATGGTACATTGTTAGTTGACAGCATGCGCTTTGTTTTACCCTCAGCCACTGAAGACCAACCCGTGTCATGTTTTGCAATGTCGTCTGTGTATCCCAGCAATTAGACAGATTTGTTAAAAGATAAAACCTTTCGCATGATATTGAAGAAGTGACATGATAGCGCGTCTTAAACATTTCGGATGAACTGCTTCTAAACTGGACGTTGCGATGAATCAGTTTTGCCGGGATCCAAACCATAAAAGCTGTCATATGCGGTCTAAAACTCCATGAAGAGGTGGTGGGTTTCGATCTGAACTTCATTGGTCGTTTCCAGGATTTGCCCTTGTAATCTATTTTCCAACCAACGTCCTAAGTTTCGCTCTTTTAGGATGCTTTCACTGGCTTGGTAATCTCTAGATAGCAGCTTTCGTATCATTGGATTAAGGAACCTCTTCAAACATTCTTTGGCACATTATAGTTGAATAGCTTGTTCAAAACCTTGCAGGACTTCACATATCTTGTACGGTGTTCCCGTCCGTTCAAACTGGACACCCAAGTCTTTGCCTAAAATTACGTTCTTCCTCTATGACTTCGTTCGATTGTAGGAGCAGGCGTTCAATTAGTTGGTATTCCTCAGAGTTTTTCTGCTAATAAGACTGCTTGGTGTGCTATCTTGTTGAAAGGCTATGTTAAAGTCCACACTAAACAACTGGGCAAAGCATCGTTTACCATCGCTCGATACCTTTCCTTGTTAACGTTTAGAGCCTTATCGTGACCGATTGACCAAATTCTACACCGAATTTGGTATCAGTTTCTGTCTGCTAGGGGCCCATTAGAGAAAAGTCGGGTTCGTTGGCTTTAGTTGGCGATCCAAACTACTGCATCAAAACTGTTTGATTGAAGCCTCCTGCTGAGTCGAACTGCTAAGGTCCAATTGTGTCAGAATGGCAAACCTACTCTCTGCCTTATAAATCCAGAAGACTACGGGGTTAAAAGGGTTTAAGACTACCCTTAAGCTGGAGCATGGGTCTTAGAAAAACTAGAAGAGAAACGTACGAGATACCGATGCACATTGGTTTTGAATGCTTGTGGACTTTGCAAGCTTCTTTTTGTACGACAGGGTGTCGGAAAGTATGTTCAAGGGTAAACCCAGGAGCATTTGAGTCTACTGTCTACTGTCTGTAGAAGAATCGATAAAACATTGAGAGACTGGTGGCACTTCTTCGGTATTCAAGAGAGTCTATGGACTTTGTAAGGTGTCCCCGTCACCATTAAGTCCCAACCCGCGAGATTGTGAATTCTACATAGAATCTGTGAAAGACCATTTTTGGTGCGTTGAACTCGAACTTTTAGCGAATGAGCTGACTTCGAATATGTGGTCATTCCAATAAAGGTTAGATTAGGTTAAGTTAGATAGAAGGGTGTCCTGGAGGACTCACTTAGGTCCAACAAAGGTTACTCATTGAACATTGATTAAGAAGTAACACCTACCTAGAGAGGATGGAAAGTCTTTCGCTTTCTATGCTGCAAGTAACAAGGTTTGGGTCTCGTTTAAGGGACAGAAGACCTCATTGGACTTTGGACGCATTAAATTCCACTCCTAACATGCTCTTAAGGCCGAAATTAAAGGAGTTTTTCCTACATTGCCCTTGCGAGTGAGTCGTGTAGGGCTGAGCCCTGCCTGGCCGGTTCAGTAGTTCCGCCCGGAAGACGCTGGCAAAATCCGACAAGCGGTATGATCTGGATATTTTCAGTGATTCCAAGTAGACACCGACCCCCACACTGTAGTTCATCTTTGATCCGTCGGTGTAGATGAACGTTTCGAGGACTTCACTACTTCGTCTTTCGTTCACTGAACTCTGGTGGAGAATCCCACGTGGAAATTTTTCCTGAAGTTGAATTTGGATGTGATTAAGTCGGTTGGAAACGTGACCAAGCCATTTGGTAACGAGTCCAGGATGTTGCTGTGTCCGTAGGGCCGTGCAGTCCAGCACCCAGATTCTTTGAGTCTGACTACGCTGTATAATGCAGTATTTTTGTGTGAAAGTCGAGAGACAGAAGATGCAGGGTCCGTTGGGGCCGACCTCAATGCGTCTGTGGTGCCTATACTGGCAGTTGTTTGGAGTCTTTTGAGTTTCGTAAGGTTGTAGCCCTTGCTCAGCGCGGTAGGAATTTAACGCAATACGCCTATACACATCCACAAGTTCATCTTTGGTTGAATCCGCCACTTATTTCCAAAGGCTTGCCTGCAGTCATAGAAGGCTGCACATGCCTACCTTACCATCGATGACTTGAACTCATCAACCTTAAAGGTAGTCTTAGTCAAAAATTAAGCACTTTACCTCCGTTGAAGTCTTGAGCCTCTGGAATATATTCACAAACTGTCTCTTCAAACAGTTATAACACATGTAGAACTGCAACTGTGATTTTAATTATCCTTTTAGAACAAAAGATGAAAAGCTGAGAGCACTTTGTATTCACGTTAATGAAACATTAAGATCAAAGGACATTTCATTTCACCCTCGGTTGCAGAAGAACAACACGAAGGAGACGTAGTAAAGTTACGTTATTTTCCATCTTTTTATGATGCCTCTTTGCGGTCCTTTGATTATCCGATAGGATGAACAAAAAACCAGAAGGGAGACGAAACTTACTCCCACCCACCCTCCTTGTGGACGAAAATAATAACTTCCAATTTTATCCTCAGACGCCTCTCTTGTGGTGAACGAAGCCATTTGTTAAGAGGACCTTGGTTGTCATTAATATAAAATTAAATAAAGACCGTGAAAATTAAATGGTCGATGGTTCTTAAGGCTTTCAAACGATTGCTTCAAGACGTGTAGACTTTAATAAAAGATTATTGATGGTCAATGTAAGTATTTTGGTTTATAAACCACGACTAACGTTACCAGAGTGCAGGGAGTGTTATTGAATCTCAAGTCGAACAAGTTGATTGATATGGTATAGATTGAGGCTTTCCTTAGAATTTAGTTTCCTGCCCACAACTTCGACTACAATACTTCCTAAACTTAACAGGCTTCATGGGTCGTATAGAACCTCCGCCTGAAACAATTGAAACAATGCAGCCTTCCATTCTCATCAATCCCGGGCGCGTTGTTTCCAATTATTTAGACTAAGTGCTATGGTCTTTGAATCGGAGGTTCAGTCTTCCCTTTCATCTCGAACATGGAAGCTGAGATTCGAAGATTCTCTGGACTGAAGCAGTGTTGTCCATCGAGCGAATGTAGTCGTCGCGTCTTGCAGTTTTTTGGACTACATCCACGTCTTTGAAAAGCTCGTAGAGTTCGCGTTATTTCTTCTAATCCATTTGCCATTCGCACGAGTCCTGTCGTGGAGTTTGACTTCCTGGACTTGTCCTATCATTTCTTCTACAAACACTGCTCCAGACAAAGAAATAGCCAGTTGCGTTCCACACCTGCACACGAACGCCTTCGAATGCTCATCAGTTTGCCCTTAGGCCTACTCTCGGACGTAATGTCAAATGTAGAAATTCTGTCCTAAGTCGTCCAAAACCTCGTAAAGTCCGCAAGCATTCAAAACCTTTAGCGGCGCCTGTTGCAGCAGGCATTTTGGGCTTTGATAGCAATTGTGAGACAATTTTACTCTTCATGACATCCAGTGAGATTCTTCCCTCTTGTTGGATCTATGAAGGATTGACCATCTAGTGGAGAATGACCTTCCTGCATTGTGCTACCAATTTCAAGTTGCTGAATCTTTGGCTTGAAAGCGGCTTGAATGTCACTTTGCACGTTTTGGTGTCGTGGTCCGGCACGCCTTCCAGATTCCCAGTAACTCCACCTAGAGGACGCTAACTGAATCTGGAAGTCGGTCAAACTTTGATATATTTAGTGTAGTCGTTGCCGCAATGCACTCTATGTGGTCTAAGTTGAATCTTAGACATCTCCGTCAACAAGAGCATCTACTATCCTAAGCCCACAGTCCAGCTTTGAACCGTCTCAGCGAAGGTCGCTGTATATGAGTCCTTTATCACTTCTTCATGCTTCCATTTCGCTCTAGAAGTTTAGCTTTTAAATGATATAGCCCGCCATGAGTGCTATCAACTCTTTTCGTAGGAAATCCTAGGCTAAGGAGACCAGCACCTAGTTAATATTTTTGATGAATAGAGGGAGTAGATACAGGATTAGGATTTCATTTAAAGCCTGGATTGGGGGTGACAATATGGTACTTGGAATGCTAAGCCACAACTTGTTTCCCTTATTTTATCTAAAGCTTCTTCCGCTTCTATCCCCCTCGACATATGTACATGACGCTGGTCACTTCAACCATGTCACTGTTTTTTAAACGACTAGAGGTGAGATAACGTCTCCCTACGGTGCTCCTGTACTGATTGCGTCTCCTTTAAGGTATGCGTGTTGCGACTTGAAAGCACAAGAAAGGCGGTATTATGTCTTGCAAGCACCACCGAGGCATATCCCTGCCTAATTTAACCTACAAGGTCCGCTCCAGTGTACTATAAAAACGACTCAAGTCCTATCAGTGTGGCTTCCGGCCCGCTAAATCGACGATAGACCAAATCTTCAAACTGCGGTAAATTCTGGAAAAGACCAACGAATTCCAAGTCGATACTCACCATCTTTCATCGTCTTCAAAGCCACATAAGACCGCATTCATCGTCCAATTCGGGATCCCGGTAAAACGGATCCAGTTGTGTCACGCCACGCTAGAGAACTTACAATGCACCGTGCAACTTGGAAGCAGAACCTTCGAATTATTCTAAAGGAGACACGCTATCGTGTGATTTCTTCAACCTTGTGCTGGAGCAGATAGTGTGAAAGGCCGGCGTAAACAGAGAAGGCATCCAGCTGCTGGGGTACTCAGACGATATCGACATCATCGCCCGCTGCCAGTGTGCCATTATTGAAGCTTTAAAGGCGATTGAAGAACAAGCCAAACGAGTTGGACTTACGATGAAAGAGGATAAGACAAAGTACGTGCTGTTAAGGACAGAACTTGACAATCGACAGCTATAACTTCGAGGTAGTGAAGGAGTTCATCTACTTGGTAGAGATCCGACGAAGGATAACCGCTGCTACTTCGGTTCGTCCAAACAGCTAGGTTACAGACTTCAGCCTCAAAGGTCCAAAATCATGCTCTACAAAACTCTGATCTTGCTTTATGGAGCTGATTGCTGGACGATTAGTAAGACAGCAGATCGTGGGGTCCTTCGACAATAAAATTCTAGGAGGAGAAGGAGAAGATATAACCGCGGACTCTACGAGCTGTGTAAAAATGTGCATGAAGTCCGGACAAATCCGTCGACTACAAGGGCTCAGCCACATCGGGCCAATGGACAAGAATTCTCCAGCTAAGAGGGTCTGCAAATCCCAGTCACCTCGCTGAGGAAGAAAAGGAAGACCGTTCGGTCTCCGGGTTAAAGATCAAGCACTGTGAAGGATGGAAAGCGCCATAAGTTCAGACTCAAACCCTCCAAGGGTCGCTGGTCTGATAAGCAAGTAAGTAAGTTGCGACTTGGAGAACGATGATTCCTTAAGAATTTGCCGTATGTGGAAATGTCTCAAAAATGCTGCAAGATTTGGTTTGAAATCCTTCACGGATTCATGACGTTTCTCTCCAGCTCTGGGGGACATAATGCAGTAGAATACACGATGTCTAGTGATTTTTGCAGCTTAATGGTAAATTTGCCGTCGAGGCCAGATGACATATATATCGAGACAATCCCTTTCTTAGGTTAGAATGCATCTCCGCGTCCACACAGTAGTCCCTGCATCCTTCAATGTGAGTGTTCATTAAAAACTCGAAAAGATTTACTGATAGATTCCGTCTAACTCACGGCCAACGGCAATACTCTCATGGTACTCTCAATGTTATTGACATTAAAGCTATCACCCATCATTCCCCCAATTAAATTGAAATCAAACCCAAGTAGGCATGTCCTTTAAGCATCATCATGAGGAAAGCCATTTCAAATCAACTACACCAATTAAATTGATATTCAATGACCCACTTTGAGTACGAAATGGGATAGAATACCCTTCGGGGAGGATACCTTCTACATTGTTCTCTAATTTAGTTGAGAAATCCTGTTTGTTGTCCGCACCTGCCACAGCAATAAAACCGAACATATCAAATGTCCTAGTAGTAGGACAACACAAAATGGAACGGAACCCCTTAATAGAACCAATAAAATACCCTTCTCGTCCTATTATTCCTTTGCTGGGCGACGACCAAATTGTGCCTTCGAGGGGAAATCAATAAATTTGTTGAGATCCTAGTTTTTTTTTTTCAACCCCCTCCCCCTCTTTGCAGGATATGCTGTATACATTTTTTTGAATTTAAAAATTAATTTTTGTTTTTTCTCTCTTTCTCTTTTCAGGTACGAGTTTCAGGTATTTTGTGTCTCCTTTCAAGGATGCAAAGATGTGAGTACATACATGTGTAAATTTAAAATTTAAAAAAGGACTAAAAGGGATTAATAGTAAGTATACAGGGTCTACCAATCGAAATCGATAACGCACTTTGCGGGGTTCTCGTTTTGAATTACTTATATTTGATTCGTGGTTTTTAAAAACTTCTTTAGGCTTCCTCAGTCGAAAGAGTTTGGACCTTTTGTCTTCCTTACTTCTTCACAGTTGCTGTATGGTTCCAGGCCTCAGAATGTTTCCGGTTCTCAATTAGACGAATGTCAATATAGTTTGGGGGCAAACTGATGGTAAGCTGCGAACAAAGTCACAAACTTGAAGGTACAGAGGCGGTTGTTCAACCGGCACAATGAAAACCTCTTTAGATTATTCTTAATCTTTTCCCGCTGGATCGATTTATACAAGAGTCTACATTTAAAAGTTCCAGTTCCAAACCTTACTGGACGCACTCAAATCTGGAAGAAATACAGATTACACAACATCCTACCTAGACATTACTAGACCGTTCTTTAGCCATTTTCCAAGGAATGGACAACCACCGAGACATCCATCCCCATCTACACTGGTGGATCCACAATGAATGTAGAGGTAGGCGCAGAAGCTAACTCTTAATCTCACATTACCCATCAGAGTTCCAGACCATAGCCATGTCTTCCAAGCGGAGGTTCTGGCAGTAAGAGCTGCTACCCGGGAAGTCGTAATGTCATTGACAGCCAGGCTACAATTAAAGCTATTTCTGCCGTAAAGAGATTTTCCGTTACTGTCGCCAAGAGCTTAAGGCCAGTACGTAAGACTGTGCTAAGTATCCGGTCAAAAGGCTAATGGTCAAATCTCAGCCAAGAAGTCGGAAATAAAACACTCAAAGTAACCAACATCAGATGGAGTACGCTCAGCTCGTACACAATCACCAGGAAACTCTGGCCCGCTCTACAATAAAATTAGAACCGAAGGAAGCCTACAAGAGGATAGGAACTCCCTATCCATATTGGTAGGCATCAGTACCGAACACACCAAAGAATGATCTATGCCGAGGCTGCTGCGGTGAGGAAGAGCATGAGGATACTTCACACTTTCTCTGTGGAGTCTATCCCAACGTCAACTCACGAACTTAACCTAGCCTAATCTAGTTCCTATCTATTCGAGGCACTCGATTAGAAGCTCAGGGTCTTGACGAACGGCTTAACTTGAATACTGTCACTTTCCTTTCTAAACGTAGTTTTTGATCGGGTTTAGCCAGAAGTTGCCAGGCAGTTTGTGTTGAATCAGCCTTTACACTTAGACACTTAGACACATCATGACGCCTAAGTATTTGATAGGCAGTTAGTTGTGATTATATGAGAACTCTTCAGTTCCAAGTCCAAGCATTGCTTATCAGCTCTACCTCTTCCAACAGTTGAGCCCTGTGACACTTTTTGTAATGAACGAAGCCATTTGTAGAAGAACATGGGCAATCATAAATGAGTATACTCCTGGCCAAGGATTAAAGGGTTTCAAATAACATTTTAACCATCCAAAGGTCTATATAAGAACTTGTCAGGGCTTAAGTGCTGTTAAGTTTGATGGAATGGATCTCAATTCTCGTTAAATTATGATAGACTTCGAGGCTGTGGGTCTTGAGTCTTGATATTTCAGTTTCAGTGTCCACCTTCTTCCTGTCGTCCACACACTTACATAGTATACGCTCTAATATTCAATCTGTGTCTAAGCAGAGCCTTGAAGCCAATACCGACTTTAGAATTCATTTTTGAGCAGCCAACCGCTAGCAGTTTACGTATGACGATTTGGGATCTGACTACTTCCCATTTTTTCGATGACCTTCTCCATGATCTCTTCCAATTTTCTTCTAAGACTAGGTGTATCGTGCCACAAGTTTGGCGTCTTCATTCCTATTTGTACACCTTAGATAGTGTCCGTCATCCGAACCTACAAAGCAGTCATAAGCCGTTCAACATCTAAAGATTAATCTGTCTTTGGTAGAATGCCCAGCTATCTTGGGAATGTTTGTATTTCCGTTACGTCTTCATGTGTGCCTTGGAATTAGAAACGACAAGAGTACGACATCATGCCAAGCAACAAGACACATTGCATCTGGACAGTCGTCCAGAAGGCACAGCTTACCGTTAGTAAACTTAGTCTGAAGACCGTTTACCTTCTAGGCTTTAATCTATGCTTTTCCGGCTAAAAGAAGTCTTCTGCGAAGGGTACGATTACTATATTGCTGGGGTTGATGATAACCAAGCCAGAGGCTTTGAGGAAACCATGGGATCTAACGCCTCCTTTCGCAGCAACTTTGATTTCCTAGCTCCAACGAAGGTCGGGGCTAACATACATGCCAAGCATTCATTCATTTTAAGTTTGGTTACGATGATCACAGCTGGAACTCAACAGCCATTGCTGTGGTGACCTTAGACTATTAGCAAAGTCAAAACAGTCAAGTGAAGGAATATATTTGGTTGCCCGTAAGAGAGACAAGGCCATACATAAATGTTAGAAAAGCTGTCGCGGAGCATCAGTTGAGAAGAAGGTTGAAGTACGTTCGTCTAATGATCTTACGAGGGCTCTATGCCACATTCGGTCAGAAGCTTTCGCGATTTCTGCATTCAACGTGCTGGTGGATACATTGGAGTCAGGAGATCCATTCAATCACCTGCGGATCGTTGTGGAGACAAGAGCTGGGATAGTCTATGTGCCAGAATTCTCTAATACCCTTGACATATATTGAGAGATATTGAAGCTGTTGATGGCGCTTTAAAAAGTTTGAAGTTGTGCTTAGGTATCACAATGGGCTATGAGCCTAAGTGGGTCCCATGGGACACCTATCTACCTAACCTAACCTAGATTGAAAACTTGGTTGCATCTCGTGATTCCTCGGATCTCTACGGATCCATTTTGTTTCTCTAACATGGAGGGTCTTGTCTGAAAAGTCAAAAGAACAGAAGGGTCTTAGTGGGATGATTAAGATCGTTCGCCTCCCTGAACCATCGTAATGAATTTTAGAATGGTTTTTGTGGCTTCTTAGACAGGTCGCCTAGATAGCTGAAATAGTATTCACCGAGGGCCGTCTTTTTTGATCTGTGTAGGTTGGGGCATTCGCATACGAAGTGTGTTGTGTGCTCTTCCACGTCTGTATTCACGCAGCCTCTGTATATATCGTTTAAGGCCGCTAGTAGGTTGTAGCCTGTGATAATCCCTATGAAGAGTGTTAAGTTTGACCTGAGATGTGGCATGATGAGAGTGCGCTCCATCTCTCGTCAACTTGTCTTTGGAACTCAAGTGCTGTGCTAGGTTTGATGAGTGCTGGGAGGTGCAGTACTGAGTGATCGACCTGTCCTATTCTGAGCTCTTTCTAGCTAAGTCATCCGCCATTTCGTTTCCATGCATACCTTTGTGTCCTGAGACGGTCCCGTGACATTGGGCCAAGTGACATAAGTTCAACATTTGGCCTTATGCCACTTGACCATCACTGCACCTCCCGGGATCCACAGGAGTGTAACGCTGAGTAGTTCGCGATGAAAGTTTTGAGCTTGTCACGACAACGTTCAACAAATGGATGAAATGGGTTTCATAGCGGCTTGGCTGTCTACGCAGGTTAGGTTAGGTTAAGTTAGGTGGCCGTCCCCTCTGAGCAGGGACACACTTAGTCCAGAACGAAGGTCCATTGTGATACCAACTGTCTATGTAAATGCCAATAGATTCCCTAGAGCCTATAGACTAGCTATGTTGATAGTTCTCGGGCTGCCTCGGCGATGGCTAGGACTTCCGCTTGGATTACTCTGCCGTGGTTCGGAAGTCTTATTAGGTTCTAGTGAGTAGATCCCAGAGCCCACTCCTTCTTCAGTGTTCGACCCGTCTATGAAAATCGAAATTTTCGCCGGGTTGGCCCTGAAGGTCCAACAACTGAGGTGGCTGGGTCATGCAAGAACGGGTGGACACTAATGCCCCGGTCCGAAAAATCTTCGAATCCGCTCCGAGGAAGACCGCGAATCAGGTGGCGCATTCAAGTGCCTATCTCTCGATGGGCCATATCGCCCGCTTTCCAGAGATTGGAAGGCTTAGGTTTAGGTAGAGGTCTAATGAAATTAGGGCGAGCATAGTTTCCAGGGCTGCAGTTGGAGTGGTTCTTATGGCGCCAGTGGTGCCCATACAGCATGAAGCTGAGTTAAGTACTCTCACAACGAATTGGGGTTATGTTCGGTTTGGTGGCCCATAAATTGCGGACATCACAGTTTTTATTCTCTCCACTGACATCCCAACACTTCCGACGAGATCCTTAAGTCTGAAAATCTGCTTCGGATCACAATTAATATTTACTGCGCATCGTTAAACCCGAGTTTATGTGTCCGTTTTGTAGTCCACGCTTTTACCAAACGTGGCCTCATTTTGTTTTTTATTTTTTAATTGGAACCGTTCTTAAGGTAGATAGAGGCTTTTTATGTTCCAGGTTTTATCAACCGCCATTCATGGTCGCGAAAGTCGCGAATTAATTAAACCATATACGCCATTCGATTACATAAAAAGCAACCATCGACGGGTGAGCGCAGTCTTTTTGAAAATTCATTGACCATAACCACGTTTACTAGTGCATTTGCCTACACGATCCTTTTGTGTGATCTGCATAGCAGCTGTGTGGTACAGGAAAACACTTTAAGTGTCTAGGATGCTCGGACCTCGATACAACGAGAATGCCATCTGCGGAATCTTGCTGCCGGTCCTCCTTTACCCTTGATGTGTTGTGTATAGGTCGCTGATCTTACACGAGCTTCTAATTAGCAATACTAGGTTCCTTCACACTGGCAAAGGAGAAACTTTTTGACATGGGATCTCTCTCTCTTCCTCTCTGTCAATCTTGGATGTAATTGGATTATTTGACCACATGACATAAAGGAACATGTGTAGGTTTAGAGTCGAAGAAACGACGATGGAGAGGACAGATCCAGGGATGATTGATGTCATCGTGAATCGCTAAAAAAAAAAAGAAGAAAAAACGAAAGTACTTTCGATGATAACGCGCCTTGAAGCCTTGATCTCCTTCAGATTTCAAGTGAATCAATCATTTGCACTTTTATTGCGTTTTGTCACTCTTAAGAGTGATTAATTGCCTTGAAGAGGCTTAAGGATAGAAGCAATGGAACTTGTATACGCGAATGTGTTGTTGCCAAGATAAAACAAAACGTGATTTGCAACAAGTGGTGCGGAAGTGATTTATTTGTTTATTTACATGTGGCTTAAGGACAAGTAAGTGGGTGGAGGCTGATGGTGGGATTAAGAAAATATGTGTGTCCTTTCGTGTGATGCATTGATTTACGATTGCAGCCATTTTGAATGAGTTTATCGATTGATGTTTGCTTTCATTCCTCATCGTTGATGTTGTATAGTTGTCCATCTAGTGTAGGGAGGTCCTCCTTTTGGCTCCAAATGGCCACCGTACTGCCTTGAGCTCGCTATCCATCCCTTCAACAACACTGACTAACAGGGTCTGGAAAAAAGCAAGAACACAGGTGAATTGGCTAAGTCAGGCTCCAAGTCTAAATGACACTCTAAACAGTTGGCCAAAAGACCAAAGCTCTCCACTAAGGGTGACTACCACCCCAAGACCCTTTAGTGAAGTACTGAAGGTTACAGATATTAGCGATCTAGAAGGCACCATAGTACCCGAAGAGTGGAAAAAGGTGGTGGCAAAACTGGTCACTGCCTCCTACCAAATCATGGCACACAATCCGGTGACAACGGATGGCATCAGGGCCATGTAAAGTTGATCGAATGGGCTGATCTTAGATCACTTCAGCTGGGTTGAGGTATGGCCAGGCGTACAACTCGAAGTCGTTTTGAGGGACTAGATTCCAAGTCGACCGAGGTCCCAGATGAACCAGAAGATTTCGAGGAGATTTTCAAGGATCCTCAACCTTAAAAATCCCTTGCTCCCAACTTCCCTTTCAGATGCGCTTACATCATCATTGACAAAGAATTTCTGTCACCTCTAGCGTCCTTCGAAGGGGTTATCATTTACGGCTTCGAAGCTATAACCCTCGAGCTATACGTTGCTGCGTATGTCTGCCTAGGATCCAGTGCACTGTTATGACATTAGTTAGTTTGGAGATTTGGTCCGTTGGCCTTTCACTCAGGATCGAGAATAGGCCGGTTTTCGACAGGCGACTTGATGCTATCCTTTTATCTGTACCTCTAGAGAGTCTTATCTGCCTAGAGGTTATGACTACGCGTGGGCATAAGGAAAGGAGAGCCACAGAAGAATGTTTGGACGCACATTGGTTTTGCAATGTCGTAGTGACTTGGGACCCAACAGAGGGAAGTTGTGCTGTCAAGCGATCTCAATTCCAAACTCGCAGCAATCCTGTACTGCCCCAGAGATCTGATCACAGCCTGGCTGTCACAATATCTATTCGTGATAGGTTCAGTTAGGTAGGAGGGTTGACAGGGAAAGGAAGTCCATCACACTTAGGTCAATTATGCCTTGGGAGTTGCAGCCTCCTTACTAGAAGCCATATACCTATGGGCTATCAAGCCAGCCAAAGGCCCTGATAAATCTATCTATTCGTGATACTGGGCCTATCTCCAGCCATGCGAGAGCCTGACGGATAGCTGTGACTTTAGCTTGAAAGACGCTACAGTGGTTAAGAAAGACTGAGGGACTGATGAATGTCAAGGTCTTCCGAAAATACATCGACCATATCTCCTGAGGTTGCTTTAGAATCTTTCGTAAAGATTGAGATGGACTCATTGTAAAATACTTCGCGCTTGCTACAGGTGCCTCTATCCCTTATTGCATACTACTGCAACTCAAAAGCTATTTATAGCTGCTCCAGGGCTCTCCAAGGCCTATCAAAGCAAGAGACAGGAAGACACTGGTGGGTACCACGATACAGAGGCATTGAAGACAACGAACTCACTGACTAACTAGCTAGGAAAGGTTCTTCTGGAACATAGGTGCCGAACCCTTCTGCGAAAAAGAATCCCTAAATCCACGTTTGAAACTAGTCTAGACAACATTCAGGGACTGAAACAGGCCAAAAGGTTCCCATCCTCTCCGGACACTGGAACCTCAGATGTCACTTTGTTCAGGAAACTGAATGTTGACTTTGTCTAGACTCTAGACGAAGACGAATCAGTGGCTTTCCGCTGCATCAGGAGACTTCTTTTCCTGAAGAAAATCCTGCCACCTGGACGTCGCCTCGACTGGAGACATCCTCAACTCCCGGCTCTCGGCACGATAGATCTTATCCCGTGTTGAAGTAATTTTTAGTGGATCACCGACAAAAGATCTATCTGGACTTGTCCTGTTACGCGAATTACCCCATTAAAACGCTCCAAAAACTAACTAGTTCTGGTCTCCACAAACCTATGATCTCCCAAGTCATTTTCTGTCCGCCCTCCATGACTTGACTTGTCTAATTCTACCACTTAAGTCGAAGGCTCTATTAAAAAGTTACGAGTGTTCATAATTGAATTTTCCACTAGAGTATTATGCAAAACAATTAAAAAATACTTTTTGCCGAGAACGCAAGAACCGCTTAGCGTCGTTCACATCTTCAAAACAATCGCCACAGTGGCTTACAAAACAAAAGGCCAACATGAGCACCTACCAAGCACCACAACTGCGACAAGATCGACAGGTTTCTTTCATCCATTCCCCATCTGTACTGTGCCACAGAGAGTCACAAATTCACTTTCATTGCCAACCACCAGCGCACGCCAGATCGATGGTTGAGTTCGAACAGATAAACCCAACCAAACATGGAAACCCCTGCTCCAGTCCAGAACCAGACCAGCTCCACCAGTCGACGAGAGGTTCCTCAGTCAGTTCGATCAAACCTTACGATCAGTAAGTGAGAAAACGTGATCGCGATCGGTTGCACCTGTTTGTCGGACAAAAAGCGAGAAAGTCCACAAGGAAACAGAACACCTCTGTCTCTGTGTCCGTTTTGATAGGATTTGTCACCCTCCTTAGTGTTGTTGTACGACTTTTCAAAAGGAAACAACATTTTACACATCTCTCTCGCACTTCAAAGTGTTGACAAAGTATTAATGGAATTCGTGTCGTGGATTACGTTGGTCGTGTAGCTGCGCATAGTACGTCGCCGCCCATATCCTTGGTTTTGGAAAAGTTCTCCATTTTAGCCCACTCAAGGGCCGACCGGAGTGCGAAAATTCATTCACACTGTGGAACCGTTTGAAGTGTTACGCGTCCTACGCAGTGTTCGTACAAGGGTTTGTGGTCGGTCGGGCCGATCGTTTTGTGTTTGAATAGTCGGAGGCAATAAATCACACGGCAAAATTTTGTGTATTTGCCTGTGTCTGTGTGTATCTGTGTGTTGAAACCTACGAATGGTCATTTTGGTGGTCTAGATTCACTTATGATGTGCGGGGTATCTTTCGGTTAACAAATAACAAACACGGATAAAAGAAAATTGTGAACACCTGGCGGCTGTTGAGGGTGTACTATTGGAGTTACCTTCTCAACGCGGGACTTGTGGAACCACCACCATTGGGCGTCGATTCTTTCGATTTTTTTTGTTCCAAACCATCTCGGACAACTACTGAATGGATAAATAGCAATAAAATTATACGGAGACGAAGGTGGGTTTGGCTGAGGCCAGAAATGATATCGCTTACGCCACATGAATATGGGCTTCTCTTCAGAAGCTACACGGAGAATGTGTGCTAGGCTTTGATTTTTTGTGTGTTTAAATGCATGAATTGTCGTCGCAATGGGGTTTTTACGTATCTATATGTCGCGTCAGACGAGAGAGAGAGAGAGAAGAGAGATTTTGTTTTCCAAAGAATTCCCTGCTGACACTATACCTATTGAATCCTATAACGCGGACATAACCCGCGAGTCATTTTTCCAGTGCTGCGACCGAATGCCTTCACATAGATATTATGCTAATCTTGCATGAAGCTGAAGCTTAGGCTTTTACACGGCGTGTTCTATCACAAAGTTATTACCTTGATTGTCGGGGATGGGTCGGGTGAGGGTACGAGTTTACAAATTTATTTCGATAAGAACCAGAGAGTGCTTATAACAGACTTTGTGTTCTCTCGGTCGGTTGCTACTGCGCGTCGTAAGGACTACTACTTGGTTAACAAATGAGTTGGAAATTTATTCGTGTGTCTCTTTTGAATAGGACTGACTGGGAGGAGGCTTTGTAACAGAAGTCTTTACATATGTATTTCCTGGTTAAGACGGCTCAAGTGAATTTTGATGTTTTAATCATCTTCGATCGGATGAAGTGGAGATAAGCCCCTTGTATACGTGTGAGTGACACAAAATTGAGACGTCTTAGGGAATATTTCAATTAGTGAACGAGTTATGACTTTCTTAAGAACGGCTTAAGAACGGAATCAATCTCGTTGACTGGCATATCGTTGTGTCCAGCATTTGGGTGCCATTTAGAAGTACCAGCTTTGATCTGTAGTACACAGCAATCGTTTCGATTTTGTTGAGTCTTCCATAGCTCTTCAGCTCCTGAAGATCTTTCTAGATCCCCGACTTGAAGACATGAGCTCTTCTAGTGGAGAAATTCCCGACGAACTCTAAAATTTGTGGGCTTTACATCGCCCGGTTTGGTTATAAGTCCCTGATGACAGAAGTCCTCTTTGTTGAATCTGAAGAATGGATCATGTATGAGACCTTATATTTTCTTTAAAGTTGCCCTCGGTATGGCAGTGTGGTACAGAAACGGGTCTGCACCGATACGGCTACCCACAGCTTCTTTCTTGAAAGGCAAGCAAATTTGGCCACTGATGGATCTGAAACGCTCTAAGAATCTTATTTCACTCAACAGATCACATATCAGATCCGTAACAGGTGTCATCACGGGACACTGTCTAATAGGCAAGCATGCAACAAGGCTTGACGTTCATTCAAACGATTTTTGTAGAAGCTGCATGGGCGAAGAGAAGGAGAAAACTATTCCCCACCTTCTATGTAACTGCCTAGCTCTCTCCCGGCTCCATTTAGGAGACTTCTACTTTAGCGACTTAGGCGATCTGATAGACACAGATGTCAGAAACTTCCTTCGCTTCATCGAAAGCTGCAATCGGTTCAACGAGTAGGTTAGGAGATCTCTCCAGATCCATGTGGTATAACAATGGACCTATCACTAGTCTAAGTATCCAGCCACTTCAACCCAACCTAACCTAACCTATCATGCAAGGTTTCTTGTGCTGGTAGTCCGGTACTCTACGTGATATTACAATGGACCTTCATTCAGGTCTCCCGTTGAGGCGGGAGCAGCCACCTAACCTAACCTACCTTGAGTGTGGGGTTTTTAAGCAAGCCGCTGGAAGTTTGGTTAGTGAGTTTGGAGTGGTGCTCTAAAGAAGAGGTACAGAGCTCTCCGGGTAACTGCCCTGCGATGTTTTCTAATTTATTTGGGCCCTTAAGAGGGGAAGTTACCTACCCGTACCCGCTCATATTGCTGAATTGCTACGCATCTAAACGAGGGAGTACATATCCGGGTATTACTGTACATTTAGACTAAAAGTAGTTGGGAACCGCAATCTACTCCTGAAGCCATTTAGATTTCTTTACGTTACAGTTGCAATCGACCGTTCTGGCTCGATGGTTTAGGTGAAGAGGAAGTGTACGATGGAGTCTTTCAAATGCCCAAACGCTGAGCGTATCTGCCTAGGATGCAATGGCCTGTTAGTTAGTTAGTTTGTTAGTTAGTTTGGAGGGCGGTCCTCCTTTTTTAGTCAAATTACAACCTTCGATCTTTTGGGATCGAAAATAGGTCAAATAAGCCTAGTCAAGATGAATAGTTTTTGACAGAACACCGGCATTGATCAAAACATAGGTGTCTACTGTTTGTACCTAGAGGGCCTTGCGATATCTTCTCCCCCATCCCTTTCTCGATATCCACTTTTGGTATTGGATTTTCGTCGCTAAATTGACTGTAATGAGTTCACAAGCAGAGGTACACGTACATTGGGTATCAGTTGTTGAAGTCATGGCAAGTTCGTCTGGAATCTCAGAGGACGAATAAGTGTAGTGTCAAGTTATGGTTCAAGTGCTGCCTAACTACGATGGATTTCTACGGCATGGATATCAACCTGGAACGTGCTGCGTTTCGATTGAAAGACACCATCACCAACTTTAGAGGTTATTCTTGAACCTTTAGTCATCCACACCAGACTTTCGGGGTCTCAAAATGAACCATCATACGGCCGGTAGGTCTCTTATCTCAAATCAAAAATTGCGCTAGGTTAGGCCAGCGACCCTTGGAGGGTCTGAGCCTGAACTAATGCCGTTTTCCATCCTTTACGGTCCCGGGCACGCTGCTTCCAGTTTATTAGACGAAGGTTTCTGGGGTCCGCGATGGCATGATCTTTAAACCGGAGGTTCGGTCTTCCTCTTCTTCGTAAACCAGGTGGCTAAAATTCGAATTCAGACTCTGTTCTTACTGCCCAGTTCGTTGAGTCTATGAATTGCATGGGCCTTGACTGTCTGACACTATCGCTTCGTCGCATCTTCTGTATTTCCTGTTTATGGCACACATGATATGGATTAAGAATGCTTTGTTCTAGGTCTAAATACTTCAGCTCCAGTTCCTTCTTCAGTTCTTGATCCGTCTGTATCGTGTTATTGCTTGCCGTCCTTCTTGTTGCTAAGCTTCGAGGAGAATTTCCTAAAGCCAAGAGGAGAATCCTTCCGATTCTATTCTGTCTTCTACCACAAGATGCAGGGAATTAAGACCCAGAAGCACTTTCATTGCTGCAGTTGGACACGTTCTCATGGCTCCCATAATGCAGACTTCCTGGTTGTGATTAGAGCTAAGTATTGTCTTGTGTTCCATACCAATTCCTGACTTATTCTCATGTTCGTCATCCACATTCACATACAGAATCTACCTAAGTTCGTAAAAAGTGTTTTAATGCTTCCCTTCCCAAGAAATTAGTTCCCATCAATTACCTCTGCACACAAAACTACACTATTTCCGTTCGCGTTCGCATAAATAAACGCAGAATTTATCTCTCAAGTCCCGTGCGCCTAACAAATCTTCACTTCTGTTTCTGTTTTGTGTTCGTCAGTTTTTTATTAACCCATTATATGTTTGGGAGTGTAAATCCAAGAAAATCTGACTTATACAACCGCCTACTTTCAACGGAAGCTAATATCCACACAAAAGCTAGTCTTGCTCGGCTTGGCTAATGTTAACCCCAAATGCCTTAATTATCCCATTATTCATCAAAACGCAGCACATTTTCCACGCATTTTTCCCCGCCCCCCTCCAATTAATCTCACACACAACAACAAAAAAAAGTATCTGTAGGTAGGCAAGGCACCACTACTGGTCGGGAGTAGAACATTAAGCCCGGGCGTACAGTTATATGACAAACCACACCAGATAAATGGGTCATCATCAATCACAACGAAAATTATGAAAACTGTAAAGTCATTTTCTGACACATCCAGCATTCAATTATATCATAAATCAAAATGGCTGCTGGTGTGAAGTTGTAGATACTTTTTGTATCTTCTTATTGAATTTTTGAACAATCTAAAGCCTTTTCTTTATCCACATTTTTTTCTGACGACTTATTCAACAAAAAAACTGTTTTGTGGTAACTTAACTCATTAGTCACCACGTGGTAGACAAATTTGGCGAATGAGGACTTAATCCTAAGCCCTATTCTCTATCAAAATTGATATGTATCCAATAAATTACAACAAGATAACGTTAAGGTTATAAATTTCCGGAAAAAAAAAACACAAGATACAAGCTGTCATTGTTGTTGTCGCGTTGTCCCACCAACTTCATAATCAATTCACAGTTGTAAAGTTCTTTTGATCTTTCAACTTCCATCAGCAACAGCAGCAGCAGGAGCAGCAGCGGGGCGACCAAAACAATTAAAAAAAAAAAATCCGTATTTAGAAAAATTTCCATAACCACTTTCCGTGTTTTGTGTTGCCTAACACGAAGAAAAACCGTTTTTTTTTTTAAGGGAAAAGATCATTACGCGGGTATTCACTTCTCATCACCAATTAGCAGATAAATTAAGTGTCCTGTACGTGATCCATGATTTTTTTTTTTCAATTAACTATCTCGACAGTCTAATTAAAATGTAAATTTGTTATACATACTCGGATACGAGTTATTATAGATAGCCTCGAGGTTAAGACTTTCAGAGGGAAAGCTCATTGCGCATCACTTGTTACAAGATGTCATTACTGCAGGCGTGCGTCCGCTGATGGAGATAAATTTGATGAATAAAACACTTTGGGGCAACAGATTCAGGTTAATTGTTTCCATTAGAGGGGATATGCCCCCTTTTTTAGGCATATCACGACGTTTTGTTGCACTTTCCAATGAAAAACACTTGATGTAGCGGTGTGTGTTGGTAACACTTTCGTACAAAATTACACTGAAACGTGTCTAGCATTTGAGTATCTCTGCCAGCAATTGGATTGAATTGATGGACGACATGGTTAATTGGCGATGGAGTCTTAGAGTCGCTTTCTCTCTATTAATTGCAACGGATTGCAATTTGTTATGATTTGAACGGGTGTTGGGATAAAAGATAAATTCATCATTTGTGTATATGATTGGTACAAGATTGTGAATCGAAGAAATATCGAAGTGATTAAGGCCAATTAAGTGGTGACAACTTGGAGGGATGTCACGGGTTGTTTGAACGAATGATTGATGCAATAGATATTGCATTTCTGATAAGCTCATCACTTCAGGAAACGGTTCCATTCCACAGTTGGAACTTGTCGTTCAAGCCAAGCAAGCCAATTCCATTGGCACTCCGGTTGGTTCAGGGAGGCTAACTGATAATACAGTAAAACCCGGATAACTGCCTCGTGAATATTTTCATCTGTTTTGGGCGTTTAAGCGGACGAGGTAGCTATCTGAACCCGCTTAATGCACAGAAAATACATGAACCTAATATTTTCGGGCACTTAAGCGCGAAGCACTTAACCAGGTTTTACTGTAAAAATCTGTGTTCTGTTTGTTTTAGGTAACCCACATTACACCTAGGAGCACTCTGGATGAGGCTGTGCATAAGTGCAGCCACCCCTATAGCTTAACATAGACTCATTTCATCTCTCTTCTTTCACTGTGGTGCCTTGTCGATTTTTCTGCTACTCGAACCTAAGCCAGCTTACTCAGCAGTCCAATGTTCAAACCACTGATCCAAGACAACCACCTTTTTTTTATGGCCTGACGATGGACGTGGAATCTTTACAGTGGTTCTCCGGTGCCACCCGCCTACATACTAATCCACACCTCTTTACTCTTCTACCACTCTTCCCGCGACTTTTGCTTCAGCTCTTCTTAGTCTTCCGATTCTTCTTAGTTCGTTTTGTACGCTTGTTATGAAGGAACAGATCTCCAACAAGTCGTCCTCTGACCTCATCATCCCGCTTATTAGAAGCTGCGGGCTTGGCAGGTTCACTCTACCCTTTGCGAAGTGCCTGCAGTGGAACATTGCATGTTCTACGTCTTCCTCTTCATCTGGGAGCTATCGTGTCTAAATCTGTGAAGATCTATTCGATAACCGCCGTACCCAGACCGGAATCAATTTGTGAGTCCATCTGCCTTTTGCCGAGTTATTCTACCTAGCTCGCCACAATGCTAGATAGGTTGACCCTCCTGGTTGCGATGGTCCCTTGAAGATCCTTTGGCGAGATTGACGATAGATACCATTCTGGCTATAACACAGGCTGCTTCGTCCGAAATTGTGCTGAGCCTGTATGCTGACGAGAGCTTCCTTCATGTTTCCTTCCTTATAAGTGCCTCCACCCAGACGACTCTAGATAGCAAGCGTATCCAGGCCCACCTTTATTTGGCAACATCCGGACCTTTTTGTTGGAGTGCTCGGCATGCATTTTGAAGGTGGATAGCAGCAAGCTGGGACAACTTCGTCACCAAGAATTATTTTTCTGAGCTGATAGAGGGCTGAACTTTCCATGAAGTAGTCTCTTCATTCTCAAGACACAGTCTACAACTTGAATCTGTTGCACGGTTTATGCGATGCAGATGTTTATTCATGCGGCAGTGTCCGCTAAGGAATCCAATTTATGCTCTAAGGGTTTTCCCATCAAGATTCACAATGAAACCAGACAGCAGCTTTGAGCATTGGACAAGCATTCCTGGTGTGTTAAGCCAAGCTTCGCTAGATTCTTGCATGCAAAAGGTCTTTCACAGAAGGTTTCAGGTTCAATGAATGTTGTTGACGCGCCAACTTTTGCCAGTGAGTCGACTTTTTCATTGCCTCCACATCCGCTATGGACAGGAATCCAGTGAAGGATGACCATGTTGCTCCTAGCTACAGAGAGACCTTCGCTGATGCTTCATCTCTGCCCTTCGGACAGTTATTATTGTAGTTCTTCCGAAGCGGTGCTTTCACCGTCAGTATAGCCTACAGCCTCTTAACCGTGAATGTTCAGAGATTGAAGACCGCACAGGCCCACTTAAGGGACCTGCCTTCGCCGCCTTTAAATCGATAAATCGTTGGTAGATATCGATTTGAAATTTGGTTGGTGGTAGATGTTCCTAGCCTAAGCCACATTTCAGGCTAGGAAAGTGAAAGCTCCGTCATACGAGATGCAATCGCTACTTCAACCTACCGCCACACCAAGAGGAAGGTTGTTAACAAAAGTCTTTAGGCGTTCACACAATACAGCGGATGGGATCTTGTAAGCGATGTTGAGGGGACTTCTGCTATATAGTTGGCGCCGTTTAGAGAGTCTTCAATCTACAGAAGTGACCTTTCCATATCCTTAGCACCCACGAAGACTCTATGCTACTATATTCCCTTGTTTATAGTTTTAAGCTTCGATTCGAGCTTTGTGGCTTGAATTCCAAATTTCATTCCTTCTGGAAGCCTTCCTTCTCTTTTTCTTCTAGAGCTTCCGAGCGACTCTGGTCCATCTATGCCACGTCCCCCTGGCGGCCGAAACAATTACTGAACAGCAAAGGCGACATCTCGAATGACTTCTTGCCAGTGCTGCCACTGTTCTTCGTGCTCGAAGAGACACTCGATCTTGCTCGTAGAGCTCCCGAGTGGCTCTGGTCCTTCTATGGAATGGGGTCGAAACAAATACGTCACATCAAAGGTAACGTCTCTAATGGTTTTTTGCCAGTGCTGCCAGTGGTCTTCAGTATTTGAAGGGATACTCGGTCTTGCTCGTAGAGTCCCTGAGCGGTTCTGGTCCTTCTATGCAATGCCCCTCTGGCGGTGGAACATCTCTTATGGCCTTTTGCCAGTGCTGCCACTGATCTTCGTGCTTGAAGGGACATTTGACCGGAGTTGTGATGATTGTAACCTTTTTCCAATTGGTCTTAGTAGACACTCACCATCGTTTATATTTTTGTAGCTAGATGGCGCTATAGTTTACCAGTTGCCTACTCCAACTTAATAAAGGTCCACCACCTATGGCTTCGCTTAGTCTTTCATTCATTAACTGTGCCTAAGGTTTGCCTTTCTTCTGGTAGCACACAATTCATTTTGAAAACCGGTTCCCCTCTTCAACGGTCTTTGGCTCAAATTAAGATATTTGTCTTCGAACCAAAACCTAACCTAACCGCCAATTTCATTTTTTTTTTTTTAGGTTCAAGAATTCTATAATGATAATTTATAACCGATTATAGATTGTGCGCCGACGCCAAAACTTCTGTTTTCTTGTGACTCTCCGGCTCTCGGACTTTTAAAGCTTTTAATTTATGATGTCGGTCAATAGGAATCTTATTATGTTTATCCTAAAGTTGAGAATTCCATTTAAAAATTCGTTGCTATCTTCTTGTCCAGCTACATAAGTCAGCGGTAATGGCTTATGGCAATAATCGACGAAAATAAATAATGCTGACCAAGTAGATTCTTATGGAAATCAACGGTGTGTGTGTGTTGGGTTTGAGTTGTCAATTAATTTAGTTTCGACAGTGGACACCAAGCTATGTGTCCAACAATTTCCGTTAATTAGGTTCCACACACAATAAAACCACACATGAGCCGGTGAAATGTAATTAAATTTGATTTAAATGAGCGCGCTTGTAAAAAAAAATAAACTACGAGACTCGAAGTGCATGAATAAATCTCACAGCCCACGTGGAAAATATTGCCATGGTCTGAGGACTGAAGACTTGCACTTGAAGTCCAAAACAGGTCCACACCATGGTGAATGCGGCTCTAATGACCGTATTAATTGCAATAAATTAGAAGATAAGGTATGCCTAGGCTAACATTGATTGGAAGTTAGGTTAAGACGCTAAACGGCGTTTTATCTTCTAGTTATGGAGTGTTGTACTGCAGGAGAGAGATGCCTTGGAATGGGATACATTTATTTATTTAAATTGCAACAGCTGGGGGGGACAGCAACGTGATTATAAGTTGAAATATGTACGCAAAGACGCACGTAGTTTTATTGGCCAAAAGAACAAATAAACCCATGTTCCTTTGTTTAAGACACGACACGACGTCATTGAAGTGGTTTTAGAAGTCTCATCACGTGCCTGAGTGATGTTTGAGTGGGGCTCTTGCAATGTCGGAATCTAATAAATTTTTAAAGACATGTTGGCTTCTTCTTGGCGTTTAACTTTTTTTTTTAGACCAGAGATTCATAGGTGCGTTTAATTTGAATGCAATGCCTTTTGTCTTATGAATTTTGAATTGGAAAGTTCCAATCTTTTAAGGTCATTATTGGATCACCATGCCGGAGTATTTTGATACAAAAACAAGCCCATTCTTCATCGAGGCGAGTGGTAGGGCTAAGGTTACCAGCACTCACCACATCAGCCGCGAAAGTCTGTCAACTAATATGAAAAAAGGCAAGGCAATCACATGGAAAGTGTTCCACCGCATCGTAGGCCTTCCTTCAAGCCTCGCAGACAATGATATCGGTTAGACCCAACACACAAAGGCTCGTGGTCGGATAAGTTGCCCACAATATTGTCACCTAAGAGACGGCATGAATGTCGTGGATCTTCTAGAGTCATGCTACCTTCGATTGTTTTCACTAGAGACCCAACCGTCAATGGAAGCCCGAAACGATGACACCGGCAGACCCAATATGGGTTCTGGTCATGAGAAATCCTCTTCAGAACGTGCGTCGTCTAGTAAGATCATAAGAGACCTGGGACTCAGACAAGACTTAACACCCGGCTAAGGGTTTGGTTGAAAGGAGTCCTATGCACAGGGAAAGTCGACTGTAAATTGTCCGATGACATATCCTTAACATTGAAATCAAAGGCCACAAAGCCTCTTTTCGGTGACAAATTCTATGTCTTGTCAAATGCGCACTTAGGTTAGGTGGGTTTCCTCGCTTAGGAAGGGACACACTATTGTGATTCCACGTTGAGTACAGGATTTACAGAACTGCGTCAAGGTTTTTTTTTTTGTTTTCTTACGAAGCAAGATAGTGTGGGTAACCGTATCAGGGTTAACCGCTTTCTGCTCCATAGTTTGTCCAGGATTCCTTATTCACGAGCCTGCCTACATGTCTCTACAGCTTCTACAAAAATTGGTTAAAAGGTCACCCATTCTAATAGCATGTCCACTTTAAGAAGTCTTTTCTATTGATAGACAAAACTATTCTTGTTCTCCCAGGTCTGTCTCGCTGTTTGCCTTCCTTTTGGATTCATTAAGGCGGTACTTTGTCGATTCTATACGAGTAGATGGTTCCTGCCTAGAGAGAGATTCTGACCCGCACCTCGTCAGGAACATCCCTGTGTCTCGGAATCCAACGTAGTTCATTGGAATTTGTTCATTGGGTTTCGATCGACAAGAAGCACTTACATATGCATACGTGACAGTCGATTGCCCTTCAGCCATTTGCAAGCCTGTTCATATGCCACTGGTCACTCATATAGAAGGTCAAAAGGATTTAGGTTTAACAAATCCTCCAAAAGAACGAATCAAACAAGTGTCCAAACCTCTGATGCTCTTCAAGACACATCTTACCAAAGCTCATGCTTCTTAATTTGGAAGTTTGCAGCTCTATTTATTGGAACACTTACATGACCAGCGTTTCATCATTACTTCGCTAGCGTAGAGGTCTCTGTGGTCCTTTAATCTCAAGCGCTGGAGTGCAAAACTGTTTTCAAACTTCAAACTAAAGTCCGATGTAGACCTGAGCTTTAACCAACAAACGTCTCCAGATAGCTCGATCGCCAAGTTGTATGAGGTCCCTTTTCATTTGCGCGCAGCACTTGATTTGCAATTTTTGTCTACTGCGCCATCCCTCCGAGGTAGAGTGTTCGTACTCACCTACGGATCACTAGTATGGTGACCCGCGTTGAGCAAAGGCTAAAACCTTCGAAACTCAAAAGGCTCCAAAGAACAGCCAGAATAGACACCACGGGCACATTGAGGTAGGCCCCTTACTGGGCTCCTGCATCTTCTGCTCTCGACTTACACACAAAACACTGTGCAGCTTCGTCAGGCTTTAAGAATTTGGGTTCTAGACTACACGGCCACAGGAAACATCCTGGACACATTACCACCAGAGCTCAGACGAAGAAGGACGAAGTAGTTAAGGACTTCGACACGGTCATCTAGGCCGACAGATCAAAGATGAACTGCGGAAGACCAGTGTCTACTCAGAATCACTGAAAATATTAAAACCATACCGCTTGCTGGATGTTGCCAGCGTCATCCAGGCGGAACTACTGGCAATCCTAGAAGCTTGCACGCAACTCGGGCGTGGCACAATGCATAGACAAAACACTGCTATCCTCATAGATAGTCAAGCCGCTTTCAAAGCTATTGACTCGGCTACCATATCCTCCAAACTGGTGCAGGAGTGCCGGAATGAGCTTGCCCGCTTGGGCGAATGCTTCAGAGTCTGGGTTCCAGAGCACATTGATATAAAGGGAATCTAGCGTGCAGATGAATCGGTCAGGCAGTGCTCAGTTCGCGGAAACGGTCCACAGCCCGCTAGGAGCGGTTATAGGATAAATCCACTCACACTTCCTTCAAAAGGCCAATCTCTAATGGAGGGAGCTAACCAACCATCCCTGTGAAGAGTATTGTTGTGGTATTGGAACACCACATTGGAGCCATTGTCCCACCTGTAGGTTCAACCCTTTTACTAAGTTCTATTCGATGACGTGAATGAGGTTTCAACTTCAAAACACCACTCCAGATCTAGCTAAAAAGTAGGCGGCAGCGTTTTGTTCCCCACTCCGATGCAACTTTTGCTTCAAACTTTGCACAGTTCTCTACCTCTTAGTAAATAAGCAAAAGCACTTTGCAATTCCATTACTTGGACAACGTTCCGCAAACACACACGTGTGTGGGAGTTATTCAATAAAACGATCGATTTGTGTCAATTAATACGCAAAAGCCTAGCCATGGTGTCGAGTAAAACATTTCGTGTACAAGTAACTCTCAACACGTGTACAAAATGTACTCTCGTTCCATTTCCTGTGACAACTAAGTTTGCATAACAACAAACGCAACCGGTTCAACAAATCAATTTCAAATTGTATCTAACACCTTTGCACAAAGTCAAAACTGAAATAAGACACCCAAAGTTAGGCTTTGACCGCACATAACATGTACATGTACCCTTCGCTATGCCTTGGTTGACTGGCAAAAGCGACACCTTCGCTTCGGAATTGAAGCAAACAATCTGCTGATGGGGAACTCTGTCTGTTTGCATATGTTGCAGTTTGCCCACACGTAGGGGTTTTTGAAAAGTCAAGAGCATGCACTTTGAACGCGCGATACTTTCACGGAATTACTTACAAATTGGAGCGTAGTTTGCCGTGTTTTTTTCTTGCAAATTCATCCTTTTACAGGACCTTCACTCATAGATGGAACGTAGCAAAGAACGTACACCAATCATTATTACCTCCATCGAATGAGATTGTGTGTGCAATCTGTCCGTTTCGACATATCTGTCTTGTTCCACTGAAGTACCCACTCGTACCTACTCGGTGTGTGCCCTTACGAGCTGTGGATGCAGGATGCAGATAGATTAATGCGCCCAGAGATATGGATCACAGATAAATTGGTTTCGATTGTAGAAGATGTTGGCGCAAGATAGTCGAAGGCACCCAAGTACACAACTTTGCATATGTGTGCCGGAGAGCACTCGGCACAGATTCGCAACTTGATATGAGCCGACACGTTGAGGAATGATATTTTTAATGGCCAACGATGCAAATTTTGATTTGTTTTCCTCTTGCAGCAAAGCTCTCGTAGATAGATACGCGAACATGCAACAAATTAATTGGTACTGCATAATCAAAGTGTTCAGAGTTAGGTACAAGTTATTGCAAACGACTTGGTATGAGTGTAAGGTAAATGCCCTTAGCGAGGGTCGAGGCGAGGCTATTTGTTGTGATCTATGATAAGTTGGTGACAACATTCAGTGGAACTAGCAAGTGATATATGGTTGTTGACTATCTTTTGGTTGACACTGTGTTCGAAGAGGACTCTACACAAAGGCCACCCAAGCTTTTCACATTTTTGTTTGCACTTGTCTAAAGATCTGGAAGAGACCTGTTCAACAAATCAGCGCCTCGTTCTAAAGTATGGAAGTTGCAAGCTCAAGAACACTATAATCGATCTGCATTGATTCAGGAAGGATTTCCTTTCCTTTCTATGTAGCTGCAATCTTCGATCGAATAGACGCATTTATGCCCTGCTCCCTCTGCTTCGCCTTGAACACTTCCTTGATGTAGGAGCACACACTGTTCAAGATTTCCTCACAACGTTGTTCGGTTCCATCTTCACTATACAAATTTGGACACTTCACTTCACGAATGCACATCCCCTCGAGTTGTCACACTGCATCTTGTTCTACTCTTCAAGTTCAAGTTCAAGTTCATTCTCCCAAGGACGCCATATGAATGGATAGACCATCTCGGCTGATTTGCTTGAAGTAACTCCATAGGAATGCCACCAAGGCCTATCCCACTTTGTTTCCCTAGAGGGGTTTGATTGCGGTTGCAATTTCGATTATCCTGGAGGATTGCACTCAAGGAGTTCTGAACACCTTTATGACAATGGACCGATCACTGGTCTAAGTGTACTGGCAAAAGCTAGCATCCACTTCAAACTTATGATACTGTACTCACAGCGCTAGTGTTGATGTAGTGATTTGAAAACTCAGGTAGTATAAGGTTTCAGTCTTTGCTACGAGGGTGGTGTCTAGAATAACTGAGGAGAAATATTGGATTTTTTGCCATTGCTTATAATTCAGAGTATTTCCTTCAAACTTTCTGATGTCAAGGCGGTAGGTCATATGACCTACCAGTCGAATTGACACCAGTTGTTTTCGCAGTTGATCGACTTTCTTGACATCAGAAGCTGAACGTGTAACCTTCAGCGTGGCAAGCCATGATGCAAACGACAAAACCACAGCCACCTTGCTGTTGTTGTCTTGCCACCTCTTGAGCTGATCGGCATCCGAGATGAGAAGCAGGCTGTCTTAAATTCCCAGGAGCACTTAAACTCGTTTCGGTTCATTGTACTCGCAGGCAGAAACCACTTTTTTTATGTAGTGGTTCCCCGACTGGGTTTGAACCTGCACAAGTCGGGTCACAAGCGAACACACTACCCACTAAATCATCGCCACCAACATCTTAAATGTTTACCGAGTGTTGTTCGGTGAACTTTGGGGACTGCAATCACATCTACTTGCTGCTTTTTTGACTTGTGATTGTGAAGTTAGACTTATCGTGCCTTTTCAAGCGGTACTTGGCTTCAAATTCGGGTCTCTCTACTACTGAGGCTGCTGCAATCCGAACTTTTACTGAAATATATTCATCTCCAGGTGTCTTCCGAAAGCCATGTGCTGTTGGTTTCCCGGTTACACAGCTTTCTAATGGTCGTCCACTTTTTTTTCTGTCGGGGTGTTGATACACCTCACTGGCACCAGCAAGTACAACCCTTTTACTGTGTTTTCATCGTCTTTCTAAGAAAGTCGAGTAAGAGTTTCATCACATCTGCCCCAAAAATCGATCACCTAATACGAGCCAAGGTAGGACAATATCATAGGAAGTGTTCCGCAGTGTCGTCGCCCTCTCCACAGCGTCACAAATAGTGGTGTCACTTCAACCTAACACCATCTGGTGTTTAACAAAGGCGTTGTGTCCCGTTAAAACGTCAAGAAGTTGTCTGCAATCTTTTCTACTGAAAGGCAGCAAGAATGCAGTTTAGTCTGCCTGCATCCTGGAGTTGTTTTGGCTGGAAACCCAACCATTGACGAAAACCATAACCGAAAATATACGGGTAAACCTTACGAAAGTTCAGGGTCGGAGAAGTTCTCCTCTCAACCTTGCCTTGGCAAGCTCTTCAGCGAACTCATTTCCGGTAATGTCCAGGGAAATGTCTCCAAAGTACTGCTGATTGTTTCGGCTCGCAGAGTAAGAGGATACCAAAGCCACTCGGTCTTGTACCTAGGTACCTGACGGTTGTTGATTGCGTTCCACTTTGATGTCACACTTCTAAGACGAATGTGATCAAACTACCCGGGTACTCTACAGGCTTGATCTAGGCACCGACTGCCTCACATCCTCTACAACACACATCATCAACCATTTCACACGAGTTGTGGTAACAAGCACATTCTAGTGCTACTTGGGTTCATGTTGAACTGCCACCTCTACCTACCTGGCTGTCTGACAAAACCTAACCCAATGACTAGACCGTTGGCATTGCAGTAGTCCACAAATCGTTCGCCCTTGTATGTAGTTTTGATGAACTTCCATCACCTTCAGACCTCAGTAGCGGCTTCACTCGAAACGTAACACTAGATGATGTCAATATCCGGTCACAAATAAACCAAAAACGAGCTGGACACCGCATTCTATAACACATTCTATAACAACCTATCAAAATGAAAATGTGTATAAAAACCCGTTAAACATCATCAGTCGATCAGAGAGCTGTGATATATGGAGCGTATGTAAATGCTCCTCTGTCCAGTCCATTAAATGGAAACTTCTATAAAAATTCAATCCGAGGCCACTACCATTTTTTTTTTTATTTACGATCTTACGATAATCCCCCATGGCTCCTCGTGCATCCAAATCCAAATCCATGTATTAGAACTCTCTTACGTACAGATAAACAGTATTTTTGATGACATCCACTCCAGACTTTATCATAATTTTTTCCACTTTCTCAGCTGGAGTCCCTGGGGAAACAATTCAAATTTTTCTTTTTTTTTTCAATTTTTTATCGCTTACATCCAAAATGTTATATGACACTCTCAAGAGGTTGTGTGTGTCTCTAGCTCTTCCGTGCGAGAGATAGCGCTGAGAACCATTCAAACGATTGTCAGTGTATTTCAGAATTCACCTGCTGAATGTAATTAATGTTATCTATCGGTTATTGTTGTAGACATCCATTTTGCTTTTTAATTTATGGAAATCAGATTCCGTTGTATGAGCAATCAGCAATCAGTCTGAAGTAGGTCCATGTGAGTTGTGGATTGCAATGGAAGGTATGTTTTGTGATCTAAAATTGAGTGCACTATGTCATGAGATGGTATGTGGTGTTGTACTGCATGTGAAAGATACTGAATGATCGCAAGATTCTAGTGCACATGGAGTGTGCTTTCTTTTTTGTAAGCCAACCAGGAGTGATAGGTCACCAAACAGTTATCAAACAGAAGCAGAGATGATAAACCCCAACTTGCATGTATAGGCATAGCACTGGCAGTAGGGCGGTCATATGGCTTAAAGTGGACAATGACATTAGGAAGTTCGCAAAAAATACTGTGAATTATAAGCAATGGAAACATAACCAATATTTCTCCTCAATTATTCTAGACACCACCCTCGTAGCAGAGACTTAAACCTAATGCTACCAGAGCTTCAAAATCACTACACCAACACTACCGCTGTGTGAATAGTATCATAAGGGTATTCAGAAACCCTAGGCACTAGGATCTACACATCACTCGGTCGAAAAAAACTTCCAAGTCCCAACCAGAAGCTTTAGAAATTACCAAAGGCTTGCAAGAACTATCCCAGGAGGCACTTCCACGAAAATGCATCTATGTAGGTCTAGATAGTCTTGCATCGAGACGAGCTCAATGGATGGAAATCAAACACTTTTATTGGACACTCTGACTCAGTTTCGTCTCTTAAAGGATCCCACCTCCCAGAGTGAAAACAACAAAAGAATGGTAGGGCTTGGGCATTCACATAGAAGATGGAATCTTTCATCCTCAGCATCTATGTCGTCACATTAGATGGGCTGCCAGCAAATTGTGGTCTAGGTGGCTTCTGTTGAGTGCGATGATTTCCTTTATTTTTCTGTCCAGAGCATCCTTGAGGATTGACATGTCGTGTAGGTGTATTCCTATCTTTCATTTGCGAATTTTTTGAATTTCATGGTGATAGAAGGTAGGGGTCCATCCGATCCATCTCAGATTTCAATCCAGCCAGCTCATCCGCCTTCTCATTTCCACGAATGCCTTAAAGTTCCGGGACCGAAATGAGTGTAACGTTATGGTTTACACTATGAGACTTGAACTCGTCGTGCCAGCGCTTTAATGACCGCTTGACTATCCATGTAGATGTCGATGTATCTTCTTGAGAGTGTCTGCTGTAATAATTCTCATGAGGCCTCAGCGATTTTGCCTGGTTTTATCGATGCGTAGATCCCAGAGCCACATCCATTTTCTACCCAATCTATGAAAATATGTCTATTTGGTTGGGGTTTATGAGCTCTCCTTCTGTCGAACTCCTTTGAGTTCGAGGCTTAGGCTCGAATTGGTGTTAAGTTGTCCGTTTTGGCTTCAATGTTCGACCATCCTTATTCCAAAGGTCGGATTATTGTAGGCGATTGTTGGATGTTTCGGAGCCATTTCCTTGTGGAAAGATCGACAGGTATAAGCCCTAGTCAGTGTTGTTCTAATTGCACTTATGGTTCCTATGCGCAAGCCAATCGTTGAATCTTCGTTTAAATTTGTGGCTTTTGCTGTAGCTGGCCTCTAAACTAGGCATGCATACAGTTTGTAAGTATGGGCCTTATTGTGACTGCGTACATTCACTGGATAGTGGCAAGGTTTGAGTCCCCATCTATGAAGCTTTGGGTAACTGCACGGCGCAGACCCCTTCCTGTACCACACTATGTGCAGACCCACAGACAAAGCTTTTTTTTGGATATTGATCTTGCGTATTACTTAGGTCTTCGTATAAAAATTCTCCTAGAGTTTGCCTTCTTAGCCTTGAAAGGGCACGGCAGTTGCAAAGAAGGTGAGTGAAAATTTCCTACTCTTCCTCGTCTCTACAGCTTCTGAAAAAAACCGTGCTCCAATCTAGTAGCGTGTCTGCCTGTCAAGCAATGCTCTGTGAGGGCTCCTTACGGACAGAAGTCTTTCTGTTCGCTTCAGATCCAGGTTAGGCCAGATCTGTCTCGAGGAAAGACAAGTGTTGATATTATTCCACCTCCTATTAGCCACTTTTCTGACCTCGGAAGCGGTTCCTTTCTATTTTCATAGGGGTTCAGACCTGGGCCCCTACTTTGTATTGCGATTTTAAAGTTCGGATCGTTCGAAAGCAGACATTTTGTCATTTCCGTTTTCGAACGATCCGAACTTTAGAATCGCAATACAGAGTAGGGGTCCTGCTCCCAGTTGCGAGGAATAGCCCTGTGCCCTGGAACCCAATACAGGGAAAAGTCACAATCTGTCAGAGATCTCATTTAGAAACCCGCAGCATTGTTTTGCTAACTTGGATCTAATTGTTGGTGATCCCTAGGCCTGACTATCAATATTTAGTACAATAGCGCTACCCTCTACCGCGTTTAGGCCAATGCCAGACGAGCTTTGCTTTTTTGAATACTCATGCCGTGCGGTCAAAGGAGTTCGTGCGACACTGGCCTTTCGAACTTGCTCGGACTGCCGCAAAATTCCGCTTGAAATACACTACCAGGCAGCCGTCTGGTGATCTTTAAGTCCTGCCCCCTACCATACGCTGTTTTAGATTTATCTATCACGGATTCATTAAAGGCCCGCCCAGATTCCCAAGCACTTCTACTAGAGATCCTTGTCTTGTATTTCATATTAAAGTCAACATGAGGGACGATGTCTATAGTTCTTTTTACCAGGAATGGTAATATCGCTATCCAGGATCCTTAAGTGGCCCATATTGGCGTTAGCCAACTGTGAGGGTTCTCTCAGCCTTAAAGCTGCTCTGGCTGTCATTTGCTTCTCAAAGATATCAATTGGAAGTAAGTGGAGCATTGTCTCCAGTGCGTCAGTAGGTGTTGTTCTTAAAGCATCCAATGTGCAGATGTATGATCGGCTTTGGATTCTTCTTAGAAGTTCTGTCCAGCAGACTAGTGCTCCACACAACAGGATGAGCCTTACTATTGCTGTGTAGATCCAGTGTTCTATTTTGAGTTCGAAGACCCACTTCGAACCAAAAGCTCTACGACATGAATAAAGAGCAACAGAAGCCTTCCTGGCACGCAACAGTATATTAAGCCTCCAACTGAGCTTCTTATCGAGAATAACCCCCAAGTATCTGCGGAACTCCATTATGTTTTCTCTAAAAAGAATACAACTAAAGAATTCCCTTATGACACACTCTGTATACGTAACCAAGTGAATGAATATAATTCATTGACCTTTCCACCATTCCCCTCTAGCACATAGCTTTGCTGTATCAAGACTCAAAGGCCAAAGCCTCTTTTTTTTTTATAAAGAAAAATGTAAATTAAGTTTTTTGCTTTTAACTTAAACAAAATCAATCAATAAAAGACAAAACAAAACAGGATTTCTTAAATTATATTCAAAAGTTGAGTTACACCAGTTGAAATACTTAGTTCTAGTTCTCATCATCAGTTCTGGAACTTGGTTCTTGACAATCTTTCACCCAAAAAAAAAAAATTGTTTCGTCGTCTGATTGAGTAACAAAAAGATACAAATTTACATGGATTATCTGGGAAATTTACAATGTATCCATTTATGTTAAGTGGCTTGTAAGCTATTTTGTACAAAAAAAAAAGAAGTCTTGTCTGTCTTGACTAGAATGCTTTATATTCAAGGGAAGTAACTCACTTTGTGTTGTTTCTATATTCTATAGTCGTCTCGCATGCTTGTATGTTAATTTTTTTAAATTGATTAATTGATTCATCAAAAGTTAAAAATAAAATACAACTGGAGTGGGTAAGCACTTTTGGAAGACGAGTTATGCAATCAATTGGTTGTTCTACTTTTGAAATGAAAAATCACATTCTAAATTTAAGGTTATGGTATGTAAATGTCTGTTGTGATTGTTTTTATTTATTTTTAACTTACTTAGGAGGCGCCAAATATTTCATGGAATTTCCCATGCCAGGTTAGGTTAGGCAGGAGTGGCAGGCTGCAGTTTGCAACCTAAAATCACCAAAAATACTACCCACAGAACCACCCGGAGCTTGCTATAAAGCGTTGCCTATGCTGATGTCAGCCAGTTCGGTTAGATTGTGAAAAAAGAAGGGCCCGACATGTGCAGAGAAGGTCCTCGTCCATGCAGCTTCATATTGCTTTGAAATGTTTTTTTAGATCTAGAAATGGAAAGGAACTCCACATACTTTCTTACTTAAGGTCGTGCTACAGTCCGTGGTGGACCTGGGTCTCAACCAACAAGCGTCTCCAGCCAGTTCGATCTTTAGTTAGCTGCTTCCAGTGGTAGCGCTACAGTCCAGGGTGGACCTGGCTCTGAACCAACAAGCGTCATCAGCCAGCTCGATCTTTAGCCAGCTGTCTCCAGTGTTAGAGCTACAGTCCGTGGTAGGCCTGGGTCTCAACCAACAAGCGTCACCAGCCAACTCGATCTTTAGCCAGCTGTCTCCAGTGGTAGCGCTACAGTCCGGGGTGGATCTGGGTCTCAACCAACAAGCGTTACCAGCCAGCTCGATCTCTAGCTAGCTGTTTCCAGTGGTAGCGCTTCAGTCCGGGGTGGATCTGAGTCTCAACCAACAAGCGTCACCAGCCAGCTCGATCTCTAGCTAGCTGTCTCCAGTGTTAGAGCTACAGTCCGTGGTAGACCTGGGTCTCAACCAACAAACGTCACCAGCCAGCTCGATCTTTTGGAAGCTGCCTCCAGTTTCGCACGCTAAGTTGGTTGAGGTCCTCTTCCACTTGCATGCGTCACCTGAGTTGCAGTCTTTCTCTACTGCGCTGTCCCTCGGGGGCGTATTTGAACATTTTTCGGACCGGAGCATTGGTGTCCATCCGCTCTACTGAGATTGAACCTTCACTCGTCTGGCTAAGTCGATGTCGCTGTACAGCCCGTACAGTTCGTCGTTGTATCTCCTCTTCCACGTACCGTCTAGACGGGACCGAAAACTACCCACAGAACTTTTCCTTCAAAAAACAGCCAGAGCAGCCGTATCCACTTTTGACAAAGTCCATGCCAGGACTACGTCACTTCAGTTGTTCGAGAGAAGGTTTTGCTATTTAGTCGCCTTCTTAACCCAAAGAAGCAGCGATTGGCAAGTATTATTCTTCGTTTCATCTTAGCGCTGGTGTCGTTGTCTGAATTGATAGCGGAGCCTAGGTACACGAAGTCCTTAACTACCTCAAAGTTAAATCTGTCGAGGGTGACGTTTTGTCCGAGATGTCGGTGCTGGGTGTCCTTTCTTGTTGAGAGCATATACTTAGTCTTGCCCTCATTAACCTTTAGACCCATTTTCGCCGCTTCCGTCTCGAAACTCGCGAAAGCGCCACTGACATCACGCTTCTTTCATCCGGTTATGGACGGAATCGGACGGACTTTTGAGAGATTGTCCCTCTTATGTTGACGCTTGAGTTTTTCAGTACTCAGCGCATCACCTTGTCTGAATCCCTATTTTGATATCGAAGATCTCGGTGAGGTCGTCACCGATCTTGCCGATGGAGCACCACGTATCCTTCATCGTCATCCTGCACAAACGGACGAGTTTGGCATGCGGATACCAAAACTACACATTACTCTGTATAGCTCGTCTCTTTAGATACTGTCATACGCGGCCTTCAAATCGATGAAGAGGTGGTGGGTATCAATTTGGAGCTCTTGGGCTTTTTTTTATCAAACACACTGATATGGACTGATTAGCTTGTTGACGAACGGCTTCAGACGCTCACACAATTCGACAGATAGGATCTTGTAGACAATGTTAAAAAGACTGATGCCTCTGTAATTGGCGCAGTCCAAAGGGTCTCCTTTCTTGAGGATCGGACAACAGCTGAGGTTCCATGAATTGGTGTATGTTCCTGACCAAGTCATCGCCTGACACTTTAAAGAGCTCGGCAGCTAGCCCGCCAGTTCCAGCTACTTTGTTGGACTTAAGCTTAGATATGGCTATCTTCACTTCATCCAGGTCGGGTGGACAGAATTGTTGGTCTACATCGTCCAAGTTGCAAGGTTCATTCTGCCTGACAGCGGTTTGTCATCACCATTATACAGAAATGCTCTTTCAAAATCCTTAGCATCGACTGCGACTCTTCTACTAAGTTCCCTTGTTCGCCTCTAAAGGCTTCGGTTCGGGATTGGTGTCCTAAGAACCTTTCGAATCTCATTTCCAAAGTAGCATCTTTCAATTTCCCCGATCGCGGGCTTCTTTTTCCTCCTGAGAAGCCAGTGTTCGTCTTTCGTTTTCTGCTCGTAGAGCACGTGAGCAGCTCTATTCCCTATATACAGCGCCGCTTTGTATGCCTCTTGCTAAGCTGCACCTGCTTGCCGGCATTCATCGTCAAATCAGAGGTTTCGTTGTGGTGGTCTTTCATGGCTTTTGGCAATGTTTCCACTGGTCTTCAATACTTGATGCTGACGGCATAGGACCTCTTAGGAGATTAAGGAAGACTCGATTGGAAAATGATCTAGCGATCTCTTACGAATGTTGCAGTCTGACGTCAAACTTTGGAATTTTTGCAACCGTACCTTGTCTACAACAAGGTAATCGTCCGAGTCGATGTTGGCCCCTCGGAACGTTCGGACATCCATAATACTGGAGGACTGCCTTGCGTCGATCGCAATGTGGTCAATCTGGTTAACGGTCCATTGATCAGGAGATCTCCAAGTCCCCTTTTGAATATTGGGATGCGGGAATCGCGTGCAAGCTATGACAACGATTCGCCCCGTTCGTCGCGAAGTCGATTTCCGTCAATACTTCTAATGATGGCCTCTTTTCCTAACTTTGCATTAGCTGGGGCACTGTTCGTAAGTCCTGTCCAAGAGCTCGTTGAAGCTATCTTTGGTATCGTCTTTTTCTTCTACACATGTATGTATATGTCATCGTCATTCCACTTTATATAAGCTCCCGAACGTGTAGTGCATCTGGCTAGCCTGCAAAGCTGGAAAAAGAACGTTCCATTGGGCTAAAGTGATGGACGATCAGCATTTTCAATGATGGCCAGCTTTATCCGACAGAAAAAGGCTTCACCGTTGGTTTCAGTATGTCTGTACAAGATACAGAACTAACAGATTTCAGTTCGTGGGTGAATGAAACGTGTATCCATCCGTGTTAAGAGAATACTTCTTCAAAGATCCGACTTTTGTACGCTGAAACCTTGTTCCCTTGACATAAGCTGTCAATCATACACCACCGTATGGATTTCATTTAACATAATTACCATATTACACGCATGCGATCTATTCAAACAAAATAGCCTACAAATACTCACCACTTAATCCCACGTTAACTACGGTTTACATCGCCTCCAGACGAATGAAGCTATCAAGAGAAATCCGCACGTTAGGTAATAAATTTTCATTCGAACTCTGTTTGGTGTGACATTAAACCTAATTTATTGCTAGCTAATTAGATACGATTTGTTGTGTTTCCACGCTTTGTTAGGCTCCTCTTTGGACAACCTAAATGTGAGACAGTGTCGTCATAAACCGCAATAACATGTTCGGCCTTCAGCAATTGACTTGAAGTTGTACAAACACTTCAGATGGTTTGCTTCTTGAGTTACATGTGAGATTGAAACCAGTATTTCACGTAGAAGATCGGTTCACAAATTAAGGCTCAAATTTCGTATCAATATAAGGCTACAGCCGTAGATGATCCACATCTTCTATCTGCTTCTCGCATTAATCTCTGATTACACAGCAGATGCTTGCCCAATACGTAATGGAGTCTCATATTGTCGGTATCTGACGAGACAGCAGAAGCAACTCATTGGCTGGACTACTTTCTGAGAAGTGGACTAAGCGCAACAGTCTATGTTCTTTGAATTAGGCGACATACTGGACAAAAGTTGGAGTTCTTTCTTTGTGCAACCTACACCTTATCGAGGCGAGCACTTCCTTTTGGAGCACCAAGACTCAAAGACTGTTTTCTCTCTTCAGTCCTACAGAGCTTAGGTTGTCAGCGCTTGATCCGAGCAAATGCAGGACAATCGTGTAGGAAGTGTCATTACCCTCTCCTCAGCCATTGCAAATTGTGTATCAAAGGCCTAACGCCTTTCTGCTAAGAGTCTGCAAGAATGCTATGGTATACCTATAGACGCGCTCGGTTAAATATGGACTCTCCTCTGGGTTCCCGGCCACAGTAACAATGAGGAGAATGAGAGAGTCGACGCGCCACCCAGACGTGGCTCAACCTTTGATGCCTCTCTTGCGGAGTCGATGTGCTCCCCAATGGGACTTATCAAGGGTAGAATTCTCCAACAGTTTCTCTCTATTGCCTACTCTAAGTGGAACAGTCTAGAAGTCTGTTCCATATCCAGACAGATATGGCCGCCTACAATATAAATAGGACGAATGACTTAATCAACAGAATTTGTACCGATACAGCAAGAAGTACGGGCTACAGGCAAATTGGTTCACACGCTGCCAAGTTAGGCATTCCGTTCCATCCCCACTGCTGTAGTTGCAACAACACACACGAAAAGGAAACCCTATTCCACTTTCTCGTGCTGCTTATGTTTCTGGTAGACCCTACCAGACAACCGCTTCTACCTACATACCTACAGACTTCCAAGCACATTCGTATGATTTACCTGCATCGTTGAGAGTCCTACTATCTTCGATTGTACTCACGAGAGACCCAACTGTGAATGGAATCCCTAGCCAAGAACGCTGGCAAGTCCTGAAAAATTATCTTGCCGTTCTGCCCTGTACCCATACACAATTTAGCGAGCTTAGCCTTCCTTGGTTAAAGGTTAGGGCAAGGCCTAAAGCGCTGCCTGACAATCCCTACAGACGCAGATACTTCTCCCCTTTCCCCTACTCACAATATAACCCGCAGCCGTAAGGATACCATATATCTCGGTGTGCTGTCTCAAGGACTACGTTCCTTTTCAGGTTCTAGCTAAAGGTATTCCTGAACCATTCATATGTAATAAGACAGGAACCAATAGGAGACATAGTTTCGTCATGGAAGTTCATCAAAACGCCAGTTCGAGTTATGCCCAGGACCACTTATATGACAGATTACTCTGCATGTTCTCTCCAGGAGTAGACCCAAGCGTAGTGGGAAAAGCTCACAAGCAGCCGACCGACCGTCTTTTGAAGTTTGGTGAAAACAGTACCAACGCATGTGTTGTGTAGATTCAAAGGACTTTCCACGTCGACAATTCTCACGTCTTGCTGAAAACACCTCTGCATTGCCACAAGACTGGCAGTGCCCTTTAGAAGTCTTCAGCGCGAGGTGTTTCGTCAATAATTGTCGATTGCGTCCTGACCAGATAAGTGCTAGCACGATAGGTTGGGTAAGGTTAGGTTAAGATGGCTGCCAGCTATTACCAGCACACTCAAACCAGTGATAGGCCCGTTGTAATACGGCATGGATCTAGAAGATCTCCTGACCTACTCGATAAACCAATTGGAACTTCTGATGAAGCGAAGACGGTTTCTAACATCAGTGTTTATCAGATCGCCCAAGAAGTAGAAGTCTCCTAAATGGAGCCTCCTTTTACAGGAGGGAGATGGGCAGCTACAAAGAAGGTGAGGAAATGGCACGATGCAACAGAAAGAACCCATATAGCGTGTGTTTGAAGCTCTCCAGTCTCTCTAGGTCTAGACATTCTAATTGTCCGATAGAATTACTGCCAAAGGTGAAACAGTTTTTGTTCATCTTCAGCTCTACGAGGTCGGTCACATTGTTGTCATTTGAGGAAGATGCAGATCCCGGAGAGGTATTTCCTTCGTTTCCCGTTGTCTGAGCAGATCGAAGCAGCTTATGTCTTACTCTTAAACTAGCCAATTACGACTTGGAACTCGATTTTGGCCAAGACATGGTCGGCATCATACAAAAGTTAAGAAGTGTCAATGTTTTGGATGTGAGCACTAGCCGCATCTTGGAGAACGTTCACAACCTGCAGACGCATGTCAGAGCCGCCACCAGCCGTCATCCAGCCATTCAACATTGCCAACAGCATTTGCCTGAGCGATGACCCCTTGTTCTACTGCCAAATCCTCACCGAAGAGGAGAGTTCCTTCCATGTTTCGAACGATGGAGCTGATGATTCCGACTCCGACGTAGACGTCGATCCCGAAATAGACGCCGAGACGAAAAAGGCCTACAGCGCGTTCTTAAACCAACAACAGTAGCAGACGAAGACTTAGAACCACCACTTGTAGGAATATACCCTTCAGCAGAAGGTTTCTTTTCCCCTCTTACGGGCAGCAACGTGCCTGACTTCACTTTGAAGCTCGAATTCTTCTGAAAGCTTACCTCTATGCAGATTTTGACACTTAGACCTAGAGGTTTAGGTAAGGCTAGATTAAATGGGTTGCGGAGTAATGTAGGGATAAGGATCCTATGATTGTGTACGTGTGTGTGGAAATGAAGGAGATAAGCTCAGTCCCCTCCCTAAACCATGCCTACGGTGGCATGGTTGACAGTTCAACCACGGCGCTAAAGAAGTTTGTTCTTCTCTGGTTCTACTGACGCTTGAGCAGTCCCAAAGGAAGTCTTGTGTGTTCTATTCCTTGTCCCTTCCGCCACAGCCTCTGCAGAGGTAGGTCCTACTTAGTCCCCAGTCTACTGACGCTTGAGCAGTCCCAAAGGAAGTCCTGTGTGTTCTATTCCTTGTCCCTTCCGCCACAGCCTCTGTAGAGGTAGGTCAAACTTAGTCCCCAGTCTACTGACGCTTGAGCAGTCCCAAAGGAAGTCCTCTGTGTTCTATTCCTTGTCTCTTCCGCCACAGCCTCTGCAGAGGTAGGTCGGACTTAGTCCCCAGTCTACTGATGCTTGAGCAGTCGCAAAAGAAGTACTTCGTGTTCTATTCCTTGTTTCTATCGCCACAGCCGCTGCATATATCAGTCTTAATTAGTCCCAAGTCGGAAAGCTGGCCACAAGTGCTAAGCACGATCTATTCAGCATGAGTATTCCTCTTGTTACTGTGTTGCGGCACGTTGAGAGTGTGCTCCATCTTTCATCTGCAAGTTCCCAGTAGTTTAAGGGTTTGTCTTGTTTTAGAAGTCAGAGCTGAGTGTTTTGATCTTGCCTACACCTATACTCTAGACACAAGTAGGACTATCTGGTTGGAGATCCTCAAAACGTGAGTCTAAAGCCTTTATTCAAGTGTTGTCACATTCCAACAACGTTTGCCACTCGTATCAAGTCTCATTCTTGAAAACGTCAAATAAGTGGTCCATTCGGTCACCCTCAACATCTCTGAAAAGGTGATCCATCTCTTCTCGTCCATTAAGTCGGTCACATTCCTATAGAAAGTCATAGAAACACACTTCCTTTTAGTGTCACGTATGATGTAGCCCCATATGTAGACCGCAAAGCTAAACAATTTCAATCTGCATATCGTGCTTGTGACAAAGGAAATGTTCGTTTCCACTTTCCAGACTTTATTCCAGGTGGACTCATGTCCTGTCGTTAAATGTTTACAACTAACTTCGAGACACGTATATGCAAACATTCTTTTCATGTTTGAGCCTGCAAAGAGTATCTAGAGCTACACACCCATAAAATTGGGTGAAATGGCCGGTCATACACATTTGCATTTGTCTACCTCTTGAATCACATTTGGACTCAATCGCAGAGCTTGATTGATTTTTCAGTCTCTCCATCGACTTACACCTCCGGAAATGTAATGGCTGCATGCCGGCCGCCTATATATAGTGTCGGACATGATGCTTCTGTAATGCTGGGGCACTTTTGCACGTTATGGAATTCACGTTCACTGGTTCAATGGCACCGAACAAAGCCCCCTTTTTCCAGCTGCATCCATGTAGTTAAACAGCAGCAACGGCACACCGAAGCCCTACCTGAGGCGTATAAGGGTACTCAATCCACTTGCAGCCGCCGAATGCCATAGAAGTCGACTCGAGAGAACATCATAAGTTATTCGAAATGTCTTATTAAGCAGAAAAGGAACCCCTCCGGTCCTCTCTGCGGGTCGGTCAATTGATCGGTCCAACAGTAGAGCTTGCATAATTCCGTTGAGAGTCTGGTGTGTGTATCTGCTGGTCGGTTGGATGGGAAGATTAAAGTGTGCGGTTTGAGTTGGAACCGAGTAGCTAGCGTCATTTACGATTTTGCCTAAGACTTTGTCTTAATTATGTCCGCGACCACAATGCGGCTTGTGATGATCCCTAATGCGAGGCATGTTGAACGTGCCATATATGAGCATATGTACTTAATTGCTGTATTAAGATTGTACCGCGCGCCGCGCGCCGCGCGCCGGTTCCCTTAATCGAATCGAACGGGAAAGAGGAACATCAGATTGAATGATTAGATTTGTGGGTACAGAATGGTGACCACGGTAGCTACGAAATGATCGATTCGAAGTAGTTTTGTGCTGTATATGGGCCTGAAAGAGGCATCGAAAGACCCCAGATATGTGGTCTATTTAGTGCGGGGCATCATCAAAATGTCAGTCAGTCATGACGGTGTGACGAGTATTCGGAACGCATTTTCTAATTTTCTATTTCAACACTGTTCGTTGGTTAACGGGGGTCTGTTGTTTGTGCCCCGTTCACCGGAAATTGATGGAACTGAAAGTTATAATTTCGTAAACAGATTACGTACGGCTTGGTGCATGTATCTGTCGGGAGATTTTCCCCCTCTCGGTCGACCGGTAGAACTGAGAATTGTTATTTTTTTTCATTTTTTAATCCGATTGAATTATTAACGGCTCTGATTGACTTCCGCTTTGGGGAGAGATTGAGGTGTGAGTGCTTACATAAGAGAGCATGAGTCTGCGAATTTTTGGGGGGGAAAATACCCGTCCTAATGGTTTAACTTTCGAAATTGTTAAAGAGTGCCGAGCATACAAGTTGTAACGCACTCCGGATTTATGGCATTTCGTCAAAAGCAGTTTCACAGTTAAAATGTAAATCTTGGTGGCACATGAATTTGATAGATGACAATCGGATGGTTGTAACTTTCTTAATTCAGTTGCAAAAGTTTTTCTTTGCGACGATAATCATGTAAATTGTGGAAAGTTACAGCAAAGAGGCGTTTTATAGCTTTTTAATGAGTCCAAGTGTGATATATTTGATTGCACATGCAGATCTGGATAATCTAATGCGCGCAACAATTCGATTGAAAGAGAAACTTGCTGTGGTGTCGTGCGACACCTAGTGGCGCGACCAAACCCTTAAAATGGCTTGACACTCACTGTGTTGCGTCACCTATTTTGACGCTTTTCCTTAACGTCAATAAAAAATACGAATTGTCAAGTCAGGGGAACTAGATCTGGTTAGGGTCTTGAGGTTGGTGAGCTTAAATTGAGGCTATTTCCAGTGATATGTCCATTGTGATACCACATAGATCTGGAAGATCTCTTTACCTGCTCGTTGAACCAATTGGAGCTTCTGATGAAGCGAAAGAGGGTCTTGAGGAGACTCTATGACGAATCGTACCGCCTTACCAGGATCAATATGGAATCATTGTGTTGTCCTCTGTGGAAAGAAGAAGAAGGGAGTTGCGTTGGACTAAGTTTTAGGACGAATATTGTGATTGCTTTCAGTAGTTTTGTCGTCAATTTACCCAGGTCTCTCGAACCGCCTTCTTTCGGTTTCTATAGATGCAGAGGCTTGTGCAACAGAGAAAGCGGGCTTGTTATCTGGGGGCTGTATTATGACCACCTACGAGAGAGTTAGGTTAGGCTTAGTTTGTGGGCCGATGAGGATAGTCACCTCCTCATCACACTTTGGTCCATGTGGAGCCATTGTAATACCCATGGTATATTTCCTCTCGTGATGTTAGTCTCTTGGTACCAACTATCCGCACGTGATCCACCATATAGTTCGTCGATGTGCTCGAAAAAGAAGTTCCATTTCTCAGTTGATAGGGCTTTGCTTCGTGTCCTCATGAGCCTCTTCATCACCACATCCCCTACATATATCGTCATCGTTCAAGCGTAGTTTCTACATGTTGTATCTTAACCTGTTGTGTGACCAGTTAGCAGTCCTGTCAGCATTGAAAGTGATTTTCTGTCTTTTTGTAGAAGTTTGCTGGCCACAGTCTCCTCGATACTTCACAGGTGGTTAATGATTTCCACCGTTAAACTGTATACCGTCTGCTTGCTTTCGTTCTAGGGCTGAGCCCTTTCTGACAAATTCATCAGCTGCTTCATTGCCTGGTTGCCTGCTATGACCTGGGATCAGACAGAGTCTTACATTGTGCTGCGTGTCAAGAACCTTAAGCTCTACCCGGCAACACTTTACAAGCTTCGATGTTGTCTACGTAGCAGCTATTGCTTTTGTGGTCGCCTGGCTGTCAATATAAATTGTGATGTCCTCCCGTGAAACTACTAGAATCTCCGCTTAGAAAACGCTGCTGCGGTCTGGGAGTCTTATAGAGCTGCTTTGTCTTAGTTTCTCGGAGAAAAGACCCGTTCCTATGCCTATGTCCATTTTAAACCCATCGATGTAGATGGAATTGGAGTCCTTAGGCAAGGTCCACGAGAAGGGTCTCTTGAAGTTCAAGTATGCTGAGATAGTTGCTGAGTATTTTGGCATGTCCATATGTATTCCGTCTTCAGTGCTTTGATTGGCTGATTCTGGGAGCACTCTTTGCTGCCGCCTCTTGCGTATAGAGATCTAGAGGCAGAAGGTCGAAAATTACTTCCATTCTTGCTGTTGTTCTAATCGCATTGGTTATTCTTGTGTCCATCCAGTGACTACCACAGAGTACGTCCACAGTATTCTTCGGGGCTTGGATGCCCAGTTCTTGAAGAATCTTCTGCAGGTATAGAAGGCGACCGTTGCATTTTTTAGTCGTTCCCTAATGTTCAGCTTCCAGTTTAGCTTTCTGTCGAGCATGAAGCCTAAGTATTTCGTATTTTTGGACAGCTTAAGGAGAATGCCCTCAATGGTCGGTGGCATGAGCGCCGGCATCCTTCTTTTGTTCGGAGACGGCAATACAACTCTAGGTTCCATCCATTCGTTTGAAATATATAACACGCCCAGCATGAATGATTGCAGGAAGCTAGGCCCTGACTCTCCATGAGCTGTCCTTACTTACTTACTTACTTAAGGTAACGCTACAGTCCGGGGTGAACCTGGGCCTCAGCCAACAAGCGTCTCCAGCCACCTCGATCTTTAGGTTGCTGCCTCCAGTTTCGCATGCTAAGTTGGTTGAGGTCCCCTTCAACTTGCGTGCGCCACCTGAGTCGTGGTCTTACTCTATTCAAAGCTTTTCCCAGCCGGTCCATCCACTCTACATGATCCAGCCATCTCAGTCGTTGATTGTATCTCCTCCTCCACTCATCGTCCAGAACTTATACCGTCTATAAGACTTTATGACCTTTTCTTCTGACCGTTCTTCTTTTGATTCAACACCAAGGAACGCAACCATTTTGAATTCCTTGAGCGTGATGGATTGGATAGAGAATTCTATTTCAAGCAAATCGACCTGAGATCCTTAGGAAGTCTATGTGGCCTGCCTTTCTACCATCTTTCACTTATTTTAAAAGTTCATGGTTAGGTTTGGTTAGGTTTGAGTGACGGGCTACAAATATACAACCACACTTAGACCGGATAAGGTCCTACGACCAGAAATACTACCCGCATTACCAGCCGAATCTTCCTTCTAAGCGCTGGACGCTACCTATGCAAGTTCGTTTAGGCTGTGAAAGAACCTGGCTCCTAAGTACACTCTTCTTCGAGCTGAGAGGGCCGGACATGTACAAAGAAGGTGGAGAATTGTGTCCTCCTCTACCTCGTCTATGCAGCTTCTGCAAAAGTCGTCGAGGAGGCCCAGTCTATTGGCGTATTTGCCGATGGTGCAGTGTCCCGTTATGAGACCTACTGTGAGCAGTATTTTCTGTCTGATGAGACAGTGAGGGCATTTGTGATCTGCTTGATGAAGAGGCAAGTGTCCATCTTCTGTCCACCTGCGATTGGTGATGTCGGACGCGTTCCTTTTAAGTAGCAACTTGCAGGTGGCGAGACGCCTTCCTAAAATACCCCTTTTCCGGAAGAATTGGTAGAGTTGTGCTCTCCTTGGTGAGATCATTAGCCATGCAGTTGCCTATAATGTCCCTATGTCCCGACACTCATGTAAAGTGCTCATCCATCTCGTTAAGAGACAAGCCGCAATTCAGGTCTGTTCCTGAGTTAAAGGCGACAGACTCCAGGGGTTTTATCGCGGCCTGACAATCAGTAAAAATTGTCATATCCACAGTAGATAGTGCATTATACCAGGGCGTCCTTGATTGCCATTATCTCGACTTGGAAGACATTACTTGAAAGTACATACTCAAGCTTGACAGTAGTCTCTTCTTACAGATATTCCGTTTCAAATGCATGCTTTCGTAGCTTCTTTTCGTTTATAACCCTACTTTTACTTGTGCCCAAGCTTCGCTACGACAGACTTATCACACCCAACTTACACTTGGACCGGTTCTCCTTAATTAAGTTCCACATTCAGTCGATAAAAGATATAAAATTTATTTTATGGTGATTGACAGTGTGGTACACCTTTGATGTTTTAAAAGTTGACATCCTCGAGACGATAAGCATAAGTTAACACGATCGATTTAAATTAGACTCAAGGAAGTAATAAATAAAGATGTACGGATCCATTTTCTCAGTCTTGTATCGCAGTGACCTTTAAATTTGTGGAATGTTGTATCTCTGCTTTTCAGGGTTTTATTTTTGAAATAGCTTCCTGGTCTTGTTCACATCTGTTTTTGGATGGCAAATGAAGACGTAAATAACTTCCATAGAAGGTATACAGTTCTTTCAGAGTTTACGATCATGGGGACTGGGTTACAGAACTGACACGCATAATTACTTCAACGGGTGTGGTTTTAGTTTTAAAGCTGAAAGGTCAAATAAACGATTAAAATCTATTGTTTTCTTATTTGTTAAAGATACTTGTGAGTAGTTAGGTTAAGCTGGGAGCGCTACGATAGGGTCTGACTGAAGCTCTCAACTTGCTCCTAGAGCTACACACGAAATACATCGTTTCTACTTTGATCCGCGAAACCATATAGCCAAAGCAGTGCTACTTCCCAGGGCTTTGGCCTCGACCATAACTGTACGTAAACTCAAATCCAAAAATAACATTCAAGTCCACTTTCCGGACAGGACGGGACGGAATGGGAAAATAACTCGCTTCTTTCGAATTACCAAGCATCGATCTTTACCGACAGCTCCAAGATGGAATACGGTGTTAGAGCAGCTGTCTTCCCAGCGGAACTAAACGTATCCAAATCCTACCGCATTTCAGATTCTTCGAGCGTATTCCAAGTGAAGGTACTAGCAGCTATTAGAGAGGCCAGCTCCACAACAAAAGAGCCAGGTTGCCATCCAAGTGCTCCATTCACACACTTCGTTTATAGTTGAGAGTGGTAAGCCTACCCAACACCATCCATTAGCTAGAAATTATGGAACAGGCGGTGGAGATACCGATAAACGTTGGTTTTAAGTGCTTGTTGACTGTGGTGATGAGGAAACACAGAGCTATGTAGATCAGTCCGCATTCCTGTTGTACGGCTTAAGGGTAAACTGATGCCCATTCGAAACATGACACGTATAGCGAGTGAAATATTGAAGGGCTGTTTTGTGAAACCAAGGTACGAGCATCCTAGCCTATCTCTGGCAAAAAAATTCGACTTAAGCTACCTCTCAGTAGTCTAGCTTTCATATAGACCACTAAATTCAAAACGAACTAATACTTACTTACTGACTTAGGTGGCGCTACAGTTCGGGATGAACTTGAGCCTCAACCAACAAGCTTCTTCAGTTAACCAGGTCCTTAGCTAAGCTCCTCCAGTTAAGCACTTCAAGTTGGTTGAGGGCGCCTTCTACTTGTACGCGCCACCTTAGGTGAGTTCCTCTACTTGTTGTCCCTCCGGGTTGGACTAAGACTCATTCCAGAAAACATTAGGAGTTGGATCGAACCCATTTTCTCGTCTAAACGTCTGTCTTCATCTCACTTTATACTAAGGCAGGCGAAGGTGTCCTGTCTTGGTTGTAAGTGAATGGTAACCTTGACTTAGTGTTTGCCAGCTTAAACCAGCACACTTAGACTAATGATAGCTCATTAATGTTTTCTTGAAGCTGATGCAGGTTCGAGCCTCAATGACGTATAATTTCTCATAAAAGCGCCTCTCGATTGACCGCCCAAAGTCGGCAAGAAAAAAACTGTAGATCCCTTTCATTCGTGTGCAAAATATAACAACACAACATCTTGACCTTTCTTCAGGCTGTCGCGCCTTATATTAAGTCGTTGGAGTCTCTCTCTAACGTAACATATTGCATATATCTCTAGACTATCGTCTATCTAGACGTCTTAAGACGTGCTTAAGGAATTCCACCGCTTTAGTGTTCCTTAAATGTATCACCACTTGCCTTAGTTTTAAAAGTGTCCTCCATAGCTTATTGGTATCAGTTACCTCATCGCATAGCTCATCTCAGATGATGTGTGTTCCTATTCCGAAGAAGTGTAGAAAGCTTCTCTGTCTGTTCATCATTTCCTTCCACTCCATAGAAGCCTAATTTTAGAACACCCTTCTTGAACTTGGCCAGAGTTCAGAGCCAGAGTTAAATTTATTCAGGCACTCCCAGTCATCATTTTTACATGCTTCTTCCAAAGACATCATTTCTAACTGGACATCAGGTAAAGTTGGAAGATGGAGCAGGTTAGGTAAAGTAGATAGGTGTCCCGCGAGACTTAGGCTCAGAGCCCATTGTAATACCTATAGAATTCTATCCATCCTCGCGTTGACGACTCTTTCACCAAAGGCTTGTATTATCAGCGCTATGAGTAATTCACTTGCTCCAAGGTCTGTCAGTGCCCCAGTGACTGTATACGGTTTGACGTTGTTGAAGGCTCCCTAGTATATTGTTTATTTTCAATTGACATCACGATGGTTTGAGTTAGCTTATGTAAAGCTGTTTCGGTCGACTTGCCTTTATTGTAGGCGTGCTAGGCGTGGTAGGCGTTCAAGACTGGAATCTTTGAGATGAGTATGTGTGCTCTTGCCCGCGGGAAATACAGCTGTGGGAAATACAGCTTTTGACTGCTGCAGCTCTGCTGGAAAAATCCCATTCGGTCCAGATGATTTAAATGGTTTGCAGCTTGAGATAGCCCAAACCAATTTTTCACGAGAAATGAGCTCATCTGCAAACCCACCCGGAAAAGTGATGTGTAAAATCATACCCTCCATAGAGGGTACTGAGTCAAGGAAGTGAGTGTCTAGAAGAAGACGGTTCACGAGCCGTCTCCAGAGGTTAGAGCGAGTAGCAACGTCGCAGTCTGGCTACTTCCGCAGTGTCTTCTTTTTTCTTTTCTTTTTTTGCTTTAGGCAACTCTTTTTGTGTACATCTTGAACTGGTCTTTATAAAATATCCAGTTATAGGCTCTTTTAGTAAACGTAGCTCTGTGAAGGCTTTCCTATAAGTCTTTCTATGAAAGTCTAACTCTGAGTTCCACCAGAGTGGTTTTTCTTTCTCCTACCTGATCTGACAGTGGGGTAGGATGCTTTGAAGGCATTGATTAGGCTTTCGACCATATGTTCTATTTCAAAAGGTGTTAGAGGGTCTATTGCAGTGGTGTTGACTAAAGTCCAGTGTGACTGACTCAATCCCGCAATTTTGAAGTGGATATACCTGTGTTCTTTCGAAACCCCGCCAATCTATCACACGGTTTTCTATTTCGGATGATACAAGTGGGATCTATCACCTCGTGTCTGTTTTTGGTGGCAGAGGTTGGAGCATCCAAAACTCGTGGTAATTGTAGGGAACTATTATAAATTTTTAAAACTAAGAACGTAGTGACTTCGTCCATGCATATCTTCGGACACATGACTTGTCAAGCTATAAGTTATTCCTTTGTGATACATTATACCACCGTCATGTGCATATGCACACGGCTGTCAGCACACGTATGAAAGTTGACACTGACTTGTGTATCTATTAATACGCTTCATTGGAAACGAAGAATATTTTTAGATAGATACTTACTGGCACACGTCAAGGCAGTTGAATGGTTGCTCCATTCTATAGGAATGCATCAATCTTTTAGACTGGTTGTTGGTGCACATACTTTAGACTAGGTTTAGTTAGGTTTGTGGGTTGATTAAGACTAAGATATATGTGGACTTAGCAAAACTGATCATCAACTGGACCATCAGACAGAACTTCGATGTGATCAAAGAAAAATTTGTCCAGGATCCAGTTTGGACAGTGACAGAGGAAATGGATTGTGTCTACATGTATCCGTTCGTCATCAGCATTGATGCTAATTGGGTGGCTTGAACCACCATGTTGGTTCCGCACGCATTGTAATGGACTGCACCATTCTTGACAGAATTAGTCTGGATTCTCCCGTATTCTGCGCCTAAGCAGCTTTCTCGCACGTTCTTTCAAGGTGTTCCTTATGTGCGAGTCTAAGGTCAATCATCTCACCTCGGCAAAGCCTATGATTTTTGGGGTTCCAAGCCTTAGAACTATATCATACATAATATTCCATAGAACACGTCCCAATACCGATCCTTGTGGAACACCGCCAGGTATACGGTACTGCCTTACTCCATCATTGGTATCGAAGAGTAGAAACCGTTTCTCAAATTATGGACCATTACACCATTGACCACTGACGTAAGGGGGTGCTATAAGTCCTTAATTTGCGGAGTTTAATGCTTGAAAGTCCTCCGGCTTCAGCAATCGTAACTTCCAGGCGGTTGCATATGAATCGCTCCAATATTTTACCCATTGTGTCTAGCAGGCATATGGGACCATATGACGCGGGCTCGTCTAGTGGTTACTTTTTCCATTGGTCTTGACAAACCCCTTCTGTTAAACACTTGTTAAACAGCTCCACAAAGGGTTCTGTATTTGTTGTGATGGCTAATTTAAAGGCTTTGTGACTTGTAATCGTCGAATCATTTACATACATCCAGGAGCTCCCTTTGTGTGACAGGAGGGATCTCATGTATTTCCTGCGGTAGTTCTAGCTCTGCAGGTGTTTGCGGTAGAAACACTATTTTTTGCATAAGGAGAGGGCATGAGGTTGCCTTAGTGCCCTTAAAGCTTGGCAATGACTGTCCTGTAGGCAGTACCCCAAGGATCTATGTCCACTTGCTCACAGAGTTCTTTAAAACTGTTGCTTTTGCTTCTCCAGATACATAAGTAGTTTCGGGTCCTTACATCTATCTTTGTATTGCTCCTGTAGATCCTGATAGGAGGGCAAACCTCTGGATCGCAGGAATAATCTTCTCGCTTTATGGCACTTGGTGCGTAGTTCTGCTATTTCTTGGTTCCACAAGTATACTGATGGCCGGCGATTTGTTGGTGTTTTCCTGACCATGGATGCATCGCAAGCCCTAGTTACTTGGTTAAAACCCTCAGCGGCTATATCATTTGCTATTCCTGAGTTTATAATAGATCCTCCAAGAATCAGGGTAAAAGTGTCTTCGTCCTGTAATGCTTATTTTTCACCCCTTTCGTTGTGCTTTCTTTTGGTTACAATCCTGGATCGCTCTCCTCGATTGTACTTTAAATCGGATCGCCTGGTGGTCGCTGTGGGTATATTCATTACTGACTCTCCACCTGGCTCTTCTCGCTAGGGAGTTAGTTACAAAGGTAGTATCAACTATATGGAGTCTACGCCACGCTTACTTCCTGTATGAAGCGTCGAGTGATGAAACGTCGTCTAGCAGAATCTCTTCACTGGAGAGGGCAGTGAAGATACTTTAGACTAAGTTAGGTTAAGGGAAGGTGAAACGACCAGCTCACCCAAAGACATCGCCAGATTCATCGCTTACTCTAGCCTCATGGAGGAGCTCTTAGGAAGAGGGCATCAGGGCCTAAATTCCACTTCATTATTCTATCTTTCAAGGTTAAGGGAAATGTGGACTGTACACCTGCTTTCACCGCAGACATTTTGTATTTTCTTTGGTGATGTCGGTCGGTCGGTTTCTAAAGAAAACTCTCAGCTTGACGTCTCTCTCTCGCTTCTTGATCCTTAAAACAAAGCGTTCGTGTCCTCCCCCTTCGGGTAAAACTTTGATGCATTCTACTCCCATGGCGGCGATCGATTCATGCATTTATTCCAGATTAAACAGAAATTACCTTGTTTCACTGACAATGACATAATTTATTTAGGTTGCTGACACCGCAAAGTGTATCCTCTCTCTCTCCACAAAAGACGGACTTCGCCAACTTCAAGGAACAGCCATTCACTTAGCTACAAAGGCTCCAGAGTATCCTCAAAGTAAACCAAAGATTGTTAGCCAACAGACAACAAAAAAAAAGAGACCACTCTCAGCCAACAACATGGAAAACATGTCATCATCAATTGAGCCGGTTATGCCGCGTACCGCCAATTTGCTAGCTTGCAAACAATGGTGGCGTGTTTGCTTTCTATACGGCGACCAGCAGAAATATTATCGACAGGTCTACAGTAAGGCGGCTGCCCAACGCTTAGCATTGTCCTCGATTGTCCAGCACGAGCAGAAGAGCGTCGAAGGAACCACCGGTGATGAACAAAATAACAATAATAATGGCGTCAATAAAACTACCAGCGATAGTTGCAACGATATTGGCAACGCCAACACGGCCAGCCACTTCAACCCACCATTGTTCCCGCTGAAGCAGAGTGCACAGCACCAGAGGCGCAGTAAGAAATTACTTAGATCGTTACGAGGCAACAGTAGTGGCACTAAAGCCCACAGCACCAATATAAATGGTGAGCTTACGAAGTCGGATGCCAGAGTTACGGTATTGGACGATCCGTTTCTGTTCGGTGTGGACGATGTCGACGATGAGGGCAATGGGCATCTTGACCCGCTCACTTTGTCCACTCACTATCCAGACTCACTGCTGCCGAATGACGATCACATTCAGAATTACTTCAGTATGTGTGCTGACAATGAGTCAGGTCAGGAGCAAGTGGTGGACTTCAATCACCATTTAGTTCCGGAAGACGATGAGAAACCGGTGTTACCGCCGAAAAGTTATAGGAAAACTGCGATCGAGGATGTTGTCGTTGGTGGTGAACTACAGCTCAGCGAAAGTGACCTGAAATTTTTGAATTTAAATTTACGGAATCGTAACGGTGCACATGAGTGCAGTACTTTGCCAAAGAGTTCGAAGCCGTACAAGGATGCGCACGATATTAGTTTCACTTTTAGGGAAATTGCCACCGTACACCAGGATACGGGTGATGGATTACCGCCAGCAGTAGTCAACGACGACGGCAGTCAGGATCAGTCAAGCGAGTAAGTAATTACGAACTAATTTTTGGTGGTTATTTGTGAAAAGAGAGCGTGGGAGATTGTGTAAGGTTATGTGGCCACGGGGTGGCTTCATTTTGTTTACTCAATCCGGTCTTTCTTTCCCTCTTAAGCAAGCAGAACCTTGTCGGCATTGGAAAGTGTGACATGAATTCTTGAATTTTAAGCACAGAAACGCTCATTAAGGACATGGAAGGGTTGTCTGTGTTCATGAAGTTCTTTAGTGTGTTATAGGAATCTATTCATCGTAGCAAAGCTTGTTGCCCGTCAAAACCAAGATGAGGTACGCATAAACCATTACGAAGCACAGGGCGTCTCAACAAAAACTTCTCACTATCGTTCTTGCAACGCATTCCAGACCTCGAAGTCATTGCCAAGATCGTGATTTCTGGAACACCGTCGCATGTACTGCCAACGGCAGACGTGGCTTAACATAGCTCATCTCTGTATACATGCGCAGTTGCAGGACATTCAACAAAAGGTTCAAGATAGTAGTATCAGTTGCACGTTGATCTTTGGCCTCGAGCAGACTTTATAGGCTGATGAGGACTAACCAGGTACTGACTAACAGTTTTAAGAGAAGAAACAGTGTAGATGATGGGAACTTGCATCCAATTTTGTGTCACAGTAGCTCCTGTTTTGGCCAACAATTCAAGGGGCATCTTACAGATCCTCCTGCCTTTGGATAACTCTGTACCTAGGTGGCTACAAAATCTTGAAGGACGATGACTTGGGCATAGTCTTTTTGAGTATTTTCTTTGACAGAAGAGTGTCGCGTTCGTCATTGCCATTTTACAGTCCCTTACGGTTTATATTTTGTAGGCTAGACTCCTCCTCCTCCTTCTCCTTCTGCTTCTCGTTCTCCTTCTCCTTCTCTTTCTCCTTCTCCTTCTCCTATAATACAACTTTGAAAGATCACTCCCATATCGGCTCGTCTTTGTTTATGATGCAATCGAAGTCTTGAGTTCTAGAGCTCATGTGCAGCATTCCCCTGTTCTATGCAAGGCTACTGTAGATGCGTCTTGATTTTAGACAGCTCTTTCCAAGTTAAGTCCAACACAGCTACGTCATGTCGCTGTGGGTAGTAAGTGTCATTTAGGTGTGATTTCCTTTCAGAAGTCTCTTAGCCTGAGCCCATCTTTTGAGTTCAGACTCGTCTCGTTTATGCTCGGACCGGCCCACCCTAGGCTATGTCCATCTGCTTTGTTGTCATAAGCTAGACAAAGTTGGCGCTAGCTAGATCTGCACAATCTTCATTAATTCTGGTCCGCTTTGCCTCTTCTTTCTTTCTCTACTCGTAGGTTACACCCTCCATAGGTTGTATCTTACAGCGTGTAATACCAGCAGTACCACCATCGCTGTACCTGTATAGCTGTGCTCTTACCCATTTCTGCAGCTTTCCAGTTACTACTTAGGTGGGCCACCTAAAATGAGTCACCTTTCCGGCTTGTTGATGTCAGCTAGCTCTTTCTTTCCTTCTTTTAGTCGGAGGTCTAGGAAGCTACCAAAAACCGTCCTAAAATTCCCTACGAATCCAGAATTCAGACCTGAACCGTCTTTTAAGACTGATATTCCATGTTAAAGGAACCCAATGGATCCGTAGAGATCCGAGTGAAAGCCACCTCTTCAACCTACCTACCTATTTGGGAAGTTGCCATTGGTCATCAACCCTGATGAACATGAAGCCTTCCCTTATTTATGTATGAAGTCCTCGATTATATCATGTCATCATGTCTGACCCTCTTTCCTTAAGTTTGGAGTGTAAGTCCTAACCCGGGTAATTTACGAAAAGCCTAAGCAATGGGCCTTCTTTCTTCGTCCTTTGAAAGTTTTCAGCTGTTCTTCAACTGTTTGCCCGTTTTTGTTGGCTCTACTCTGAGTCGTAGGGTCCCATTTGTTAAGGCGACATACTTCGTCTTCGATAGTGTCGTGCTCATGCATGCTCTTCAGAGCTTATAAAAGTTAAGTGTTTTTGATTTGAAATGTCATAAGGAGCTCACTCCGTGTCCCGGTTATTTTTTCTGCAACAGAAAGCGCTACAATTTTTGATACTTTTACCAGCTTCGTCCCCTCACTCTTCTTGGACCATGGCTTAGAGTGTCTGATTGTTCGTCTGCCTATATATGGCTTGTTAAAGCGGTTCTTATGTCAATCTGAAGAAATGCATCATGCCGAAGTTCTTTTGAGTCGTTCTTACATAAGGTAGATAGGAAGGTTGAAGAGGTGGCTACACCTCGTGATGCAGCCTTCACTCCGATCTCTACGGATCCATTGTGGTCCTCTAACGTGGAATGTCCAATCTGAAAAGGCAAAAAAGTAAAGAAAGGTCTGAGTGAGTGTGATTACGGTTGTTCGACCTCCCTGAACCATCCTGAATTCGTAGTGAATTTTGTGATAGCTTTTGATGGCTTCTTAGACAGATTCTTGCATAAAGACACCTCTTCACCAGTTAGCCAGTTATAAAGAGCGTGCCCTTGACCTCTCCTGATACATTACATCTGCACTGATGCTCATTCGTAGCAAGGTCAGTAAAAGGTTCTAATATTCAGACCCAGAACTCAGAAATGGGTTTGATAAAATGCAGCTGTCGTTTGGCTGTACTTTGACTCGCAGTCCCCTTTAGAAAGTTGGCTAATGGAAGCAGGTTAAGGATTGCTCCATGTCACGCTGTTTTGTAGGTTTTACAAGCTTTTGAGGTTCGATCCTCAAGTTTTTCAAAAGATTCAACTGCACGAGTAAGAGTCTATCCCGGCTTTCCCGATTCTCATCTTTAGTTCAGCCATTCGTTCATTCATCTTTGGTCGGCAAAATAACCAAAGGACCTTATTACAGCTCTCATAGTGAGGTAGACAGGCATATACCTAGGTAGACCCACTGCTGTTGAGTTCATAAATCAACTGACCGATGACACTTAGCTTGTTAGGTGGTGAACCTGGATAAGTTTCTGAGCTGCTTCAACGATGAAGGATGGATGGAGTCCAAGAGGTTACAAGTTCAACGGTTAATTTAAGTAAACTTCGGCCCACACAAATGGTCTCTCTCTCTCTCTCTCTGTTGTCCTTTTTCATAAATCATCTCTTGGCAATGCGGAACTAATAACTAATTGTTTCTCCTGTCAGCCACACCTCCTGATATTTTCTCATAAATTTTCACATCAATTTAAGGGGTACCGCTCTGCTTGTCCAATCCCGACAAGTATCCAGTCAGTTCATACAAAGAGAACGCAGTGCATTTCTTCACAGCCTTAGATGATTGATTGCATTTTTTTTTGAAGCCACCCAATCCCAAGGGATATCCCATTGAACACTCTTTCATCTGTGGCCACATCCTGCCCAAGCTGACTGATCTTTTGTAATTTTTTGCAAAAAACAAAACCACAAAGCAACACAGAACAAAGGAGCCTCTTGTGCGCGCATCTCTTTTCTGTAACATGAGACGAGGAGGACCACATTGGGACACAATGGTGGCGTTATGCGTAAACTTCTCGGTAAATGACACCACTTTGAGGTCAGGCATTCACTCAATCATCTCGGACGAGACTTTGTCAAGTTTGTCATCGTGTCGTCGTCGTCGTCGGTGCCTGTATCGAAATGATTCATTCGGCTGCGCCTGCCCAGTCGTTTGTGTTTTCTGAAACCCAATCCCGATGGCGGTACTGATTCTAGCTCACTTTCTCAATTACCATAACATGCACTGTTGGGTAAGGTGCACGAGGTAACTGCCTGGTTTTGCATGGAATCACATGGATGTCTCTGTGTGCAGATATATGATTTATTCCTTCGGGCGTTCCTTATGACAATAGAACGCGACAACATCCGTGAGATATTTCGAAGCTAAGTCACTTGATATTCATGAATAAAATGTGAACGATTTTCAAGGATTGCGGACTTTATGTCCATAGACCTTTGTCTTTGAAGTGGACTTGGTCCCGTGACGCTTTGAAAAGACTACATGAGTGGATTCAATGAATGAAGACATTTGTCAGCCAACAAACTTTCAGTGACTCCAGTTCATCAAACAGAACGTTGTGCACAAGCTACGCAGTCGATGGATTCCTGTACCTGGACTTTTCAAGCCTTTTTTCTTAAAAAGAAGTAGCCGGACTACCCACCTCTACCTTGATTGATTCAAGACGCATTCGCCAGCTTCACCTCAGTATCACTTAATTGAGTTTTTAACATACCACGGGATCAAGATGTACAATTTATAACGAAGAACTGAAGGACCTTTTGAATCTGCACAACGTAAGGCTCTGTTAGGTATTCAGTCTCCAAAATGAACCCAAAAGCGAGAAGACTGATGAAAACTGGCAAGGAAAGGCCCAAATTAAGCTAAAGTGTCGATTTAAACAGCTGAAGCTGTCAACACGAAATGCAGAGTGCTTGAAGCCTCTTCTAGATAATGTTGGCAGCTTTACAATAATATTTGAACGGAACTAATTCTTCAAAGGAACCTAAGCTCAGTTTTTGTATAAGAAGGCATACTCACCGGACTCATACACTTTTTTCTATCACTGTTCAGACTTTAGATCGTTTTTTTGTCATGGAAGACTTACTTAAGGCGGTGCTTCAGTCCGGGATGGACCTATGCCTCAACCAACAGGCGTCTCCAGCTAGATCGGAGCAGTAATAGAAGATTGCTTTCTTGAATATTTCCGCATGTGAGTACAGTTAGCCAGCTCCAAGAGTGTTTTACCGACTCGCCACAGTGGCATTGCTTAAAACTTGGTGATTTTACCTGAGACTCGAACCTTTTTCTGTCTGGTTGTTGGAACACCACGCTTGAACAAAAACACGTCCATTGTACTACCCTTTCACTGTGTTTTCATCGTCTTTCTAAGAAAGCACTCATCACATCAGCTCCAAAAATCGGCTATCTGATACGAGCAAAGGCAGTTCCACAGTGTCATCGCCCTCTTCACAAGCGTCAAAATGTTTGCCAAAGGCGTATAGTGTCCCGTAATAACGCCAATAAGTTGTCTTCAGTCTTTTCTGCTGAGAGACGGCAAAAATAGAGCGGACTTCTCACAGACGTCGGGAAGCATCTGTTTAGCCTGCGCGCATCTTGGGGAGTCATGCCACCTACAGTTTGTTTTCTAGAGACCCAAGCACTGATAGAAGCTCATAGAAGGTATGAGGATAAACCTGACGTGGGATCATGGCTAGAGAAGACTCGAACCTTAGTCAGCTGGCTTATGCTCTAACCACTTATCCACTTCGACCGCGTCTTCAAAAATTTTAAGAAGACGCATTTTCTTGGACAGAGAATCTAGTTCGGAAGCACATTCTATTACGGGATATGAAGGTCTTCAGTCGTTCATTGCCTGTAGCGGACATAGCCTCATGCTTAACAAGTTTCATGTATGAATTTTCTCTGGTTTTTCTTGGATTCAACACATGGTACTGAATCCATGTCTAAGCTTTGTCTTAGCACAGTATCATCAGCATAGTCTACATAGCTCATGCCCTGTCTGTTTGAAGGCTTCACCTTCATATTGTGCCAACCCTAATGGTTTTCTGTTCTCACAAATCGGTCTTGAAGTAGTCGTAGAGTACACCTCTTTTCTTCACTGCTTCCTGTGACGTGTATCTAGTCCTCAGTTTAAGGGTTCCTTTAGATGGTGCAAAGCAGTCTCCATCTATCTGCCTTCCCGAACTTATGTCTTAAGAATTCTGTTACCTTTGCTCTGTTTAGGCTAATGCTATGGCAGGCAAACTCTACTGGAGTATGTAGACTCAATGAGAACTAAGGTTGCCAGCATTCACCACATCAACACTGAAAACCCACCACCTGATCCGAGCAAAGCCAGGAAAACTGCATAGAAGGCATCATGGCCATCTCCACAGGCGTCTGAAATGGAGGAATCGCTTCGACCTTACACACTTAGGTGCTTGGCAAAAGTTTAATGCTTATGGGGTTAATGTCTCGGCTAAGTTGATCGGAGAAGTGGCTTAAGCCATTTTCTAATTCTGAAATGTCTGGAATCTAGTAAGAATGCCAGGTCCTACACTTCTACAGACTTAAAAATTCATTCGTTTGGTTTGTCAGCATCCTAGAGGTCATGCTACCTGCGATTGTGTTCATTAGAGACTGAACCGCCAATGGAAACCCTAACCAGGTCCTAAGAAATCCTCTAATGAACCTTGTCTACATAGCAAGCTCATTGAAGATCGCATGTATTGTTATCCCGTCGTGTCTTGGAACCCAAACAAACTTCCGACCGAATTCAAGGAGGTTTTTCACAGGCAGTCAGACTCTCCCTCCAGACAAAGATACTTTTCCCCTTTCCGCTTGTTCTTCAGAATATTATAGTCTACAGCCATAAGCAGTCTCATGTTTGCGTAGAGAAGGCTTACGTTGTCCACGAATACACCAGCGCAAGACCCCTGTCCAGTTCTGAAATCTTCCGCAAAAGTAAGACGACATTCCTTTCAAGGTTTAGACTCTGATCAAAGTAAACTGTAATTCCTGTGTCATTTCATCAGACCTCATGTCCAAGAGAAAGGTCATCAAAACTCCAGGACAAGTTGTGTTAGGAACCACTTAAGCCTAAGATGCTCTCGTGCTTAAAAGCCATTCACAACGAAGACATAGTAGGCTCGATAAATCTTCTCCAGACTGGTTGGTGGTCCGCTGTTACCAGTGAACCCGTATCATAACACTAATACCCTGGCTACCCCTACTGCGTCTGCTTCCGTCATTTAGACGCATTTATTATCAATCCTATCCGCCCAGCTTCACACTTTACTAAGTCGGATAATTGAGCCACCACCTAAAATATTTCTTCCCGTCGTGATGCGAATGACTTCGTCAAACCGCCCAAGATAAGCACGCAAACATTGCACACCTCTGGTCTGCTGTTAGTTGTCAAACGACTCATTCTGAAGTCGGGTTGAATAACTTCGAAGTCGTTAAAGACGTCAGAAGACCATCTCTTTGTTCGACTTTTCTCTGGCCCACCACCAGGGATAATCAAAGCGTTTAGGACCGCTTTCAATTGTATAAGAGAGAGATGGCAATCTTGCAAAAAGGATCAAAACCCCATTAAACATTGTAAATGCCATACGCCATTGTGTAGACGACAAGTCCAAAGATAAAAACGAAACGAAAGGACCTCTCTGTGTGTGTATATGATACCTGTGTACCTGAGCGCTCGTTTAATTATTAATTAGCTGCGTGTTGAATGCACAACAACAACAAGGAGAACGACGATGGTGATCTTTAGCGACCATGTTGCCGTAGCACACACGATAAAAATCGTCTTTTAACGTCGGCTAATAAAATTGTAAATAAATCATCGGACCTTGTAAGATGACGGCGATTTGTTTGGCCGCACAGCAACTACAACGGGTTTTGTTTGTTTTATTTTACCGTTTAAGGCCTGTGTGCCATGTTAATTGCAAGTGTTCTGGCACTCCACTCAAATGCGTGTCATCGTGCTCTCAGATCTTGCACAGAATCATCGAGCTAGCGCCGTTAAACGTATCAAATAATCGCTCAAAAGATGGCCGATCTAGTTATGCGCCCGGATGTGCTACACACACACACACACACAGGCGATTCGAATTATTATGATTTTTTTGTGTTCTGTCAGTTAAACTGTTAAACTGAATGACAGCGACGAAAGACAGTCACAGAATTAATTAAAATTCTTCTCGCTCATGACGCGGTACATACTCATACTCCATGGTGCGTGCACCAGGTTCCTGGAAGTGTTGATCGCCGTCAAGTACGCGCAGGCGAGCGACCTTCTGCTATGCTAACATCTAACTTTGGCTCAAACTATGGACTGGAGAACTGGAATTCAAAATTACCGGGATTTGAGTGCATGTAAACACTGCCGTCGTCGTCGTCATCGTGGTTGTCGGTCTTGGGCCGAACACAGTCCTCTCGCTATGATTGACTTTCCGACGACGCGACGAGGGGCCGAGTACACTAATGTTAGGCTACCGCCAATTTATCCTGTTGCTGTGTGTGGCTTCAGTTTCGTTGGGGGTTCTTGACGGATAGCCCGCAGGGTTTGCTACGTTGTATTTTCCCTTTAATTTGTGGTTTTGCGTGTGTTGGTGGTGTGCTGCTTACCCTTTGGGTTTCGGAGTTTCATTCGAAAAAAAACAAAACAGACAAGGAAATTCTGGCCAATATTACTGTAATTAGTTTTGTAGCACAGCCAACCGATGGATGGCTACTTTATTCAGCAGCGTACCGATCCCAAGAGAGGCACTCTCTCGTTTCCAACGGAAATGTTGTTTCTTGTAATCAAGGAAATTCCATAACACCTTGCAATTACGTGATGAAACGTGATCATTTCGATTGAGTCTGAGCTCTCCGAATCAAAAATATGTATATTAAAGTATCGTTTGCTTGTGTGTGTGTTGTTTTGTATCCCTTTTGTCGAATGAGATACAAGACTGTTTCGAAGATTGTTGCAAACGAACTACATCAGGGTGAATGAACAAAGAAAGTGTAGACTAACCCAACGGCAAGTCAGGGTTTTGTAAGTGAATTTTGAAAAACTTTTTACAAAAGCCCTCAAGACACACAAGTTCCAATGAAACCCACCGTCTTCTCAAAAGTTTTGGAACCTTAATACACACTCTTATGGGGCTGATGTCACCGTTAAATTAATCGAAAAATGGGATAAGCGATGCACTGTCTGGTTCTAGCCAGAGCTGGACAGCAGCAGATTAAGTTCTAAAAAAGATCCGGAATGGGACAGTGACTCGTACTGAACGCTGTGTCTGGCTATCTGCCAAATCTTCTGGAAGAGTATGGTTGCCGTGGCTTCATGATTAATACGTAAGACTGGCTAAATGAGCTGACATAAGCACAAGTCGCAGGAAAACAACCACCATTCGGCAGGCAATGACAAACCTCCGAAGGTATAGTTTGTCACAAGAAGCTTCTCAGTCCGCCGTTTGGAGTCGGCAATAAATTGCATGTAAGCCAGGTCCACCCCGCCATCTTAAGTAATTTTTCGAAGTAAACAATTTAACGCGCACAACATGAATGGGTTGCGAGAAGCTAGGCCTTATCTCTCTGTGGGCTGTCGAACCTGAAAATACCACTCTGAATCGATCGCAGTGAAACAAACTTAGCTTCCGCAAGGAACTCATTTAGAGCGGAACCATTTCTTGCCAATTCATCAGACCCGTCATTGCCTTCAATGTTGTGTTGTAGTCTTTTATACATAAGGCATATTTTCATCAAACCAGGCTTGGATTGGCTCAGTGGTTAGAACATAAGATCATGCTACTTTAGAGGTTCGAATTTTCTTTACTTAGGTGGCGCTATAATTCGAGGTAAACCTGGGCCTCAACCAACAAGCTTCTCGAGTTAGCCCGGTCCTCAACAAATCGCCTCCAGTTACGCACTCCGACTTGGTGAGGTGCGTGGCACCTTAGGCGTGGTCTTTCTCTACTGCATTGTCCCTCCTGGTTAGATTCGAAGACTCTTCGGGCCGGAGCGTTGGTGTCAAACGCTCTACATGTCCTCACCATCTTAAACGACTTATGCTCTTGTCCCTGTACAGCTCGTCCATATCCCTGTACAGCTCGTATAATTCGTCACTGAATCTCCTCCTCCAGAGCCCGTCAACGCAAACGGGACCGAATATCTTAGGAAAAAATTTTCGCGCAAAGCAACCAAAGGTGTTTTCATCCGCCTTTGATAAAGTCCATGCTTCAGCGGCATAGAGGAGGACTAGGATGATTAAGGTCTTGTACAGAGATTCCTAAGTTCTTCGGGATAGGGCCCTCTCAGCCCAAAGAAATAGCGATTGGCAAGAGTTATTCTTCGTTTGATTTCTGATGATTCTTCAGGGAATTCTGTCCTCACTCTTGGCTGCGAAAATGGAGTCGACAATTGTGGTCAGTTTCGATGTTTCTCTGAAAACGTACACCACATGTGAGGACTAGCAGTCTTGGTAAATTTGGGCTAAGTCACATCCATCTACGTTCGCTTTTGTCTTCTTGTTCGAAACAGCGAAGTATTGGTCATCATCAACGTTTACGTCTGAATATTTTCACCACCAATTGTGACTCTACTACGAGATTCCCTTCTTCACTTCTGTAGATGCTGTGCTTTTACAACTTTTGAAAATCATTCTTACAGTACACCTAACTCCTCTTTATGCTCTTTCTCTTTCTTTCGAAGAAGCCTTCTTCCCGGAAGACTCCAAAGCAGTACCTTTTATGTATCAACAATTTACATGTTTCTTCTTTTTTGATACATGTCCTTGTCTCGCTCATCATCAACCCAAAAGCTTCGTGGTGGCAGATAAGGCAAACCCAACACATCAAAGGCGGCGTTCCTTAGAACTTGTGCCATTGATGCTGGTAACACTGGACTTCTAGAGAAGTTTATTGACACGCAAGGTTATTTCAGTTTGTTTTCGATAACAGTTCGACGTTAAACTTCGGGATATCCCCATCTGGAAGCACAACGAGCTAGTAGCCTGAGTTGCAAAGCTTGGCAATTTGATCAACCTAGCTGACGCGTTAGTATTAAGAAATCCCTCCAAGTCCTCTTGTGCATATCGTGTCTTTCTTTTTAGGGAACTGCTTATGAGGTTTGTCTCATCATCATCATCCATCAGCCCTTTGTGTCTACTGCTGAACATAAGCCTCCTCTAAATGCTTCCATTGGTTTCAGTCTTGTGCCAGTTTTATCCAGTTGTCTGCAGCTATCCTCCTGATGTCGTCACACCATAAGGTAGGTGGTCTCGCTCTGTTCAATCTGTCTTCTCTCGAACTCTCGATTTGTTATCTATTATTTTGTCTAGAACCTCTTAAAACCGGAGGAGGCTTACGACGAATAAGGCAATTTGCTGTCAGAGGTTTACTTTCACGCCTTAAGCTCGAGATTAAGCCACGTTTTGGACTCTTTCCTTGCCCGGCTCACTTCATCTCACATTTTGCTTCAAAGCAGGCTTGAGCTTTATTTGACCTCATCCTACCTATTAGGTGTGACTGTCTGCACCTCTTTAGGGACATATTTGGACCAAAAGAGGACCATGGTGATGCTGAGGGATCTATCGTAATTCTCTCTTATGATGTTCGTCGAAGAAACAGTCCCTTAATGGAGCATGAACAAAGAAACTCGAGTATCGTTGTGCCTACAGGTCCTGAAAAGTCTTAGCCCTCCGTCTTAAGCCGGATCTGTCTAGAGACGTAAGTGGTCTTCCTTTTTCGTCTCGAACATGGGAACTGAGACTCGAATATCTTCTTGACTGGAGCATCGATTGGTCCTATCTAGGCTACAGACCATGAAATGAGGGGATCCATTGGTATCCGAAGCAAGTGCTTCTCCCATGAATACGCCTTTTTTTTTGTACGTATAGAAAGGAAGGTACCCCGACGGCGCTACCTCCAACCTAGAGAACCAGTTCCATTGTGGAAAAACAACCCTAGAACGAGAGGTCGGTAAAACACATGTAGAAACCGTTGTCAATAACTCACTTTAAGTATATGAGTGCTGCCATTAGTCTATTAAGAGCTCTCTCCGCCATCAAGTTCCTTCAAACCCGGGCGGGGCATCAGGCGGCAGCCAATCTCTTCCATATTTTCCGGTCCGCGGCTAGGCGGCTAACTAAAGATCGAGCTGGCTGGAGACGCTTGTTGGTTGAGGCCCAGGTCTACCCCGGACTATAGCGCCACCTTAAGTAAGTAAGTAAGGGTAGGTGTGCCACATTTTCCTCTGTCCCTGCTTCTGCTAGGACTGTTGATCTCCACATTGTTCTTGGCCTTTCAACCCGCCGAGGATTCCACTCGAAGGACTTCTTTGCAATGTTGTCAGTCATTTGGCTTCCTCAGTGTGTGACCAATCCAATGCCATTTTCACTGCTTTATCCAACAGCTTATCCGTCACCCTTACTGAACTACGAATATGTCGAATCAGCCTAGATAAGGTATTCCATTCTAGAAGTTTTGACGCCACTGTTGATTCCATCAAGGAAATTCGTCCACTGTCGTGTTTACAGAGCTGCCTCCTGCTCAAATGGAGACAAACAGTGTCCAATGGCCAACCACTTGAAGGAATAATAAGCACAATTGATGTGTAGTCACAGTTACACTGCTGGAACTCTGATTTACATTCCAGTTATACGGTTCTGCTACGCCCTCTAAATTCAACAAATTACAACGCTTCCCTCTACGTGTACCCTAACGCATTCTATACCTTCTCAATCGTAATAACTTAACGTTTATAACGTTTTGCATTCGGTTGCACTAATGTTTAACAACATGATAAAGTTCCTCAACATGTTCATCTAAATAGGAACAGGATAGGGCAGGACACGGGACACAGGACAGCTTACCTTACAGTTTTATTTCAAGACTTTAACCATTCATTTATTGATACAATCACCCCCTGTTAGATCAAAGGATCATAAATTGACAATTAAATTGGAAAACTCTTTAACATCTGCGCGATCTTATTCCGTTTGCAACAAACCAAAACCGGATCCGTTTAGACTTCTGAAAGAAAATGTTTACCCTTCCGTCGTCGCTTCAGCCGGCCCACCAACAACACCCATCCTAGAAGTTCAATTAAGTATCTCTCAACATAAATTGTGGACTTTATGGCACAAAAATAAAAGGAAACACAACCCAACGAAAGCGAGATCCAACGCCATGCGACTGCAAGACGTTCTTACCCTCAAGCGCAGGCATTTCCAAAAAGATATTAAACTTGAATAAGCGCAGCGGAGTTCATTTGAAGATGGCGTTGTTCGAGGTTTATAATCATTTAATGGGTTTGGTTAATGAGCGTATTTAGCCATTTCCGAATAGTTGTTACCGTCCCCAGCATAGGCGGTGCATTGAGGCGTGTATGGCTGTGCGTGGTAGAGGCTTATGTTGCCAACGTGAGGTGGAAGATGGTCCTTCTTTTTTTAAGTTACAACTCAATGCAAGTTGCCTTTTGTGGTTTCGATTTGTTTTAGACCGTGTATTGGTTTTGTCCAAGTTAGTTAGTCAATGTCAACGATATGCTAGGAACTTCCTTGAGTGTTTGCTCTGTTGCTTACAAAAAAAGGACTAAGGGGTGTTCCAACAGGTCCCTACCTATGTTGGGATGGTCACAGGTCTAGAAAAGAGGTGCCTGCCTGTTTCTACATCCATCCATCTGTATCGACCTTCTCCAGCAACGTTTATCATACTTACTCCGGCGTGACACTGCTCCTTTCCGTCTTCTTTGCTAGGTACACTGAGAACTGAATGTGCTCTAAACCAAGCTTTTTGACATCCGCGATCACTTGATCTTTATATCGGAGGTCGGAGCTGGAAATCAAAGATAAATTCTCTTGGCATTGTTGTCCATTTTATAGATGTGATTTTGGAATTGATATTTACTCCCAGGTGTCCACAATGGATCCATGACGATGCTGAGTAGGTTGGCACCACGCTGTTCCTCCTCCGAGGCAGGTGCACTCCTACTTTCGAGCTAAACGGACATTCTTTTCTAAGTCGTGGACTGGTTTTATCTTCATTCATTTTGAAGACCGCTAAAGACTGACGATTGAGGTGGAATTCTCTATGAGGACAAGCTGGGACCGTCCGATAGTATCTGTTGGACGAATTTGTGAAGTTTTTCGGGTGAACACCAGCCTTGCTGCCTTTTTTTCTCGTCTTTTCTTTAGTTTTCTTTAATAAAAACTCACTCCCGGCCTCAGATACGAAGCCTGGGTGCCCAGCACCGTCGAATGTGGCACGGGCCAGACCCAAAAAAAAAAAATTATTTTTTTCCCATCGACCCCGGACCTGCTCGGAAAGCATGAATTTAGATGGAATGGAGCTTCAAACTTGATAAAAACTCACTCCCGGCCTCAGATATGCAGACTTGGTGTCCCAGCAGAGCTTCAATTCTAAGAAGTCACATGGTATCGCATTTCTTTACTGAAAGTTCGAAAGAGCTGCTTCCAAAGTGCAATGAATGCTATCAAATGCGGCTTTAAAGTCGTGGAGCGGTAATGAGTTTCGACTTGAAGTTCGGTCATCTAACCCAGGATTTTCCTCAGTGTGGACCAGAGGCCTCAGTGGTACCTATGCTTCACAGGATCATTTCTGAACTCGGTCTTCATTTAACTTTTAGAACAATCTGAAAGCATACGCGACATTTATAAGGGACATGTCTCGGTATAGTTTCTTCAAGACGAAGCACCTCCTATTTTGTAGAGCTTATAGAGCTGATAGTCCAGTCATCGGGTTCTTCTTTTTTGACTGCATTTGGACTTATTTTTTCTGTCGGGGTGTTGGAACACCACGCGAGAGATAGTAAGAATGCCGCGAACTTCTTACAGACATCGGGAAGGGTATGTTTATCCTGGAGAGTCATGACACCTACAGTTGTCTTTGCTAGAAACTTAACAACAGATAGAAGCCCTAACCGAAAAAAACGGGCCGAAGAAGTTCTCTTCTGAACCTTGCCTAGCAGTTTCTTTGTGTCACGTGTTCGCCTCCTTCCTTCTGGTCCTCTTCAGCTGCATCTTAGACAGGGATCCATCGGACCTCACCACTTCTGAAGCTCGTTTAACCTTATCGGTTCGCAGCGCCGCGCCGATTCGTTCAGCTGCCTGTCGAAATCGTCAGAAAGAAAAGGTAATCAGTCTTACAACTCCTAGGGGTGAAAATATATTGGTTGGGAGCTCCAGAATCCAGAAAAGACCACGTGTGCGTTTTCGCAAAGTTTCTTCCTCCATACTTTTGACTAATCTTACGTCAAAGTTGAGACGCCTCCAGTCTTCAGTTGGCCTTCGGTGCATTTCTTGGTTTTAGATATCATTCTCCGTTTCGAAGAACCTTCCTTCCGAATTTGAAGTCGTTCCTACGAATAGGTGTAGGTTTTCTTCTCTTGCTTCACCCTTCACAAATTGCTGTCTTCTTCTTCTTGGTTTGTTCGCTCTCAAGATGCAAATTGTTTTGATCTCATAATTATTGGTCTTCTTTTTCCGTTTGAAGAACAAGAACGCACACGTACTTTTAATTGGTTTAAGAAAAAAAACAAAAAACACACGTCCAACTATGGACAAGTAATTTCTAGAATCTTGCGTGATAGCACGCTAGTTCGCTCAATGGGATAACCATGTGCAGAAAAAAAGTATTTTTTTGACGTTTAATATTTGAAACCTTCAGGCATATGGGGTTCCGCAGAAGTTAGCATTTTAATTTGTGGAACTTGTTTCTTAGAAATACGCGCTTATAAAGTTGAATACACAGCTTGGTGTAGCCCCGCCAAAGGCTAGCAATTGTCGTTGCGTGTGAGAGTTGTATCTGGAAATGCAGTTGGAATTGCATGCGGAACAAAAATCATGTAAGGATTGAGCGTTTGATTCAATTTGACAGACACTTGCCAATCTCGTTATCGTATTAAATTGGAAGCTGTGGACATATGCACATGCTCTTGGTCTTTAGATGTACTTCTCTGAATAAAACTAGGACGCAGTGAAACAAGACTAGTAGCTTACACTAACGAAGTAGTTGATCAGGTGTCGCGAAGAAAATTGTTTTTTTTTTGTCGTTTTGCTTAGATTCAAACCCGTGTCAGCTGTCCCACACACATTCTGCCCATGAAATGAGCAATCCCTCTTTCCTAAATGGAGTCCATCTTCAAGTCTCAGAAAATGACCTTCGGTGCCCCAATCCTGTGACTACCTTCGTGGCACCACCTCTGTTGAACAAACTAGTTTCAGTAGTCTAGGTTTTCCAAACCACATTACATGTGGAGGCACACATAGAGACTCTCAAATTGTCCTGGTTACTCTTGGAGTTAAGCTTCACTTAGACGAAAGAAAATGCGATTGTATCCTTACGAGTAAGAAGCGTCCATAGCCATTGCCTGGTGAAAGAGAGCACCTTCTGTCTTCCTTTGGTATACCTTCCATGATTTTGCTAAGAAATCTGAAACTTGGCACATGGCGTTGGTAAAAGGAATCCTCGGAATCCACCAGAGCTACGTCCAATCCGAAATTTGTCTCCATCCAGTAGTAGAACTTTTTAAAACAGGTGAAGAGCAACCCTTGCGTTTTGGAAACCATTGGCATTCAACGGCCACGTCGATTGATATGGTAACCAGCCTTACGCAACTGGTGACATGACTGTGACTCTTTTTGCCTGGTTTGAGCCGGCTTTGAACTCCTTGACCGCCACCGTAGGTGAATTGCATTCATTTGGTTTTCGACCTATTTAGCTATGTCCAGAGCTTACATAGGAGGCGCTCCAGTTCGGGGTGAACCTGAGCCTCAACCGACAAGCATCCGCCTCCAATTGCGTACTCCGAGTTGGTGGAAGTCCCCTTCTACTTGTACGTGCCACCTTATGCAAGGTCTTCCTCTAGATTAGCCCATTGCCTTAAGTCAATAAGGAGGGTTTCCTTTCAGCTACAAGTCAGCTTGTTACTTAGATAAAAGTGCGTAAAGATTTGTCCAAGATGACACTGCGGTGTCAGCAGAAGAGATACGCAGTACCTTCTCTTTTACGGCTCTGAATAGGCTGAAAAGTGTTTAAGAAGTCCATGTGTTGCTTGGAGAGTTTGGATACTCAGCAGCAGTCTGAGAGTGGAAGTCACCGTTTGCACATCAGTAGCGCGAAGAGTTGTGACTGTGGAGACCTCAGACATCGTTTGGAGACACATCTGATTCCCACGAGTCAATAGGTAAGGAAAGCCACCCATAGTAAAGAGCCTTATAGGAGTTCTCATTCCGAGTTCACATTCCAACGACTAAGCATCTTCTTCGTCATGCTTTGTTTGCATAAGCTTTCTACCTCAGATGGATTTCGCAAAGCGTTTTATTCTCGATAAGTCAAACCTCCTAGAACCCGATGAGGGTACACAGCCCAGATAAGTCTCTCAAGGCAGATAGATAGTAGATTTTGGTATAACAGCTGTTGGCCGTGAATCTTCTTGTAGGGATAATATCTATAAGAGCAGAACATCTTTTGACAGTTAATAGGCATCCAAGGGTTTCCTTCTTTTTTTTTGGATAAGTACTCCGCATACTTTGAGCCGGGGCCCCTGTGTTTCCGCAAAATCAAGTCTCTCTGCGTTTTCTATACTCAGTTTCCTGAAATTTCTCATTTTCCTCCACTCCCATGTGGTCTGGTACCCCTGTATTGAATACACAAGGGCTTTCCTTGTCAAACTAAGCCTGGTTCTACTAACCACTTCTTATCTGTTACAACTGGTCTTCCCTTTCCCTATCCTTGGAGGATCTAAGCTCGAACAAATAAATTCCACTTTTCATCCTGTACGGTCCCTCGCGCACACTGCTTTCAGTTTAGTAGACCAAAGTTCACACTGCGGCAAATCTTGGAAAAGACCAACAAGGTCCAAATCGATACTCACCATCTGTCCATCGACTCCAAAGCCGCATACGTAGGCTAAACTAAACTGAGATATGCCACGGTAGGTCTTGAAAGACAAAGGATCGCCTACTGATGTTGAGGATGGGACAGATAGAGCTGGTAGTCCAGTCGTCAAGCATGCTTTCGTCCTCCCAGACTTTGCAGATGATCTGGTGCATACTCCTTATCAAAACATGGCCACTAGCTTTGAAATGATCTTAATGGCTGTGCCGACTACCAATAGGCTGGATGGGAGAACTGCTACCTGGGATTTCTTCATACCCTATCACTGTCTCCTGGTCTTGCAGCTGTTGGAAATGCTGCCTTAATACGTCCACAATTCCCTGCGGATCGGTTACAAGATTACCCTCACTATTTCAAAGGGCCTACGCTCCTAGTCTGAAGCCTGCGGTCAGGCTTTAAGCTTTTTCGTAATTTCGGCTCTTCGATATCCCTGAGTTGGAAGACTGCAAAGGCTCTTTTCTTTTTGCGCAGTAACTTTTTCCTCTCCCTTCTTCTGGCTCTGTACTCATGCCTTCTTAGATCCTTCATCTGGTGCCTTCTTGTTCTCCATACTTCAGCTACCTCCTGAATGGAAGTGCAGCATTGTAACCACATGTTGTTGGCATTTGTGGTAGGTCTGTCACCATCGGAGCGTCTATTGATTACAATTTGTGCGTCTATTTCCATCAGAAACTCATATTTATCCCAAGATTAGCTCATTAGAACTCCTCTGTCCATTAAGACTCGTCCACTCCTCCACCGACTTCACTTTTATTTTTAATAACTTCCAGGAACATGCAGGCACCCCAGCTCCAGCAATTACTGACCTTCAGAACCGTATAGTTGGTTCCACTCACACAAAAACCTGTTGTGTGTTGTGTGCTGTGAGATAAAGATGCATCCTACCTACCATAGCTGTCATGTTGTGTTGTTACATCTTAACATGTTTCCTTTTCCTTCAGTCTTTCCTTGCACAAGTCCGTAAAAGTTGCTTATACTACGAGGCTTGGTTTGATTTATTTCTTCGTCTGTCGTCTGAACACAGAAATGTGTTCTCCAATTTGTCAGAATGAGGCAATTTAACGATCAATCACTGATCTGACGAAGAGATACAAATTTATGTGTGTGTGTGTGTGGGGACCTTCAGTTGGACCGATTGTTGTTACATATTTCGGGTAAAAGATTTCAAGAGGAAATAACAACTTTATAACTGTCCATTTGTACTTGACAAGCATTTCCTCCCACGAAGTCGTCGTCGTTGTGATTTTGACCGACAAAAGACTAAACACTTACAAAAGTCGGTCATTATAGGCTGAGACATTGTGTAACAACCCCAAGAGGTACAATTACAAAACCTGTCTCTCTCTCTCTATTGAATTATCGGCTTAAAGTGTCTTTTATGCTCGACGATGGTGTTTATCTTACCTCAGGGCCTTCTGTCATTCACTCGGCCAACATAAGTGCCATGTCATATTTGTTTTGCTTTGTGTTTAAGATGATTTCTGGTTAATAACACTTAAGTCGATGTTTGTATGTGTGTGTGTGTCTGTCAGAGCCGACTGAGTGCCAAATTTGTTCGTATGGCAATTGAATTTTTTTTTTGTACACGGTTTGTTTGTTTAAAGCCAGAGGTTCCCAATCTTTTTTCAGTCGCGGAGCACTTTTCAATTTAGACAAATCGAAGCAGACTCCCCCTTTTTGTTTGTTTTCCACAAGTCGTCTCAATCAGAGGTGCCCTTAGGATTTCTTCGCAGTTCTTGGTTGAGAAGTATTTAGCTAATCCTCTGACAGTCACGGCTGTTGCATCATTCTCTAGACGCAGTCATCATTTCTTCGATGGTACCTGAAGTTTCCATGCCCTGTGGACGTTCCTATTTGAGAGTTCCTTGCCCCAACATCTCTCTTGGCACCATTGGCCATTTAGACTGCATTTTGTCATTCGTGGCCCACTTAATCATCATGACTTTCACCATTCAACGGTTCGGGACTCAGAAACTGAGAAGCTGATCCCTGTTTCGCCAGGTTACCCACCTTTTCGTTTCCTTCAATGCCTGTGTGTCTTCGAACCCAATTGTCAAGTCATCTTGAATTGACTTTTTGAACACATTCTAGCAACGCGACATGTTGATTTCAATCTGCTCCATGTGCCTGATCAATGCTTGGTTGTCCAGTACCATTTAGACATGTTATGTCGTGAGGATCAGACCTCGTTCCTGTCATCCCAGTCTGCGGACAAAAACCTCAGTGTTCCAAGCGGCGATGTTGGAACAGCTAAAAGCACTGGACCACTTGCGTGAGAGTAAGGAGCAAGGTTGACTGTGCCAACTTCTCGACATGGTACACTAAGGCTTTTGTCCCCAGACTGGGATGCCAAGTTTTCTAGTCCTCTGTCCAATAACAATCTATCCTCGATACGAGTTTTGTGATACCTTTCAGTAACCTTGACTCTCTCCCTACCCTACGTCCATAGGCACAACAAAGTCCCTTATTCAGTTCTCCACACGATCTTTCTAGGTTCATAGAGACCGTTCCAGTCTCAAATGTCAGTGCCATTTGACATCTCTGTGCAAGTGAAGTGCGCAACTGTTTTCCTAAGGTTACTGTCATGCGTAAACCGTCTTAAGCACATGCCAAACGTTCCAAACGTTTCTTGGTTAGGTTGAAGTGGGTGCCAGCTTAGACCAATGATAGGTCCATTATGCTACCACATGGATGTTGCAGATATTCTCCTTACCTACTTGTTGAATCAATTAGAGCTCCAGGTAAGGTTTCTGACATCTGTGCGTTCGGTATACCCAAGATGCCTTTGTCTGGAAGCATGGGTATAGTTCCATTTTCTTGTGACAGTCCCTTGGAATACCCCTATGCCCCGGCGAAAAGCCATATCTCTATGAGAGATGATCGGCAATCTTGCTGTTCCTCGACTGTCCTCAAAGATGCGAATATTTATGGCGGACATCACGTTTTTCTTTAGCCACGATAAACCTCGAATATGTAACAATAACTTGGAAGACGGAAAACTAGGCTGCAAATAAGCCTATCAGAGAAAACTCCTAAACCTAGCCTGTGACTGGTTTTTGATCGACTTCTCTTTCAGAAGTACATCTTCCTTCCAGAATGAGATGGAGGGAATAGTAACTATCTTGGGTGTGGTGCAGTCTGTCTTTTCCATTCCCTGCCTTCCTGTCCAGAAAGTGGACTTCAATGTTTTTTGTTGGTTTTCAGTTGCCCTTAAAATGAACGAGGACAAAACCAAAGTAACAGCACAGCAAACAAAAAATCATCTGTCCACCATCACCTAGGAGGTAGGTGGTCAACATCAACTCCACGAATGACATCCAGGGGAAGATCCGACGAAGACTTACCCTAGGAAACTGCTGCTACTTTGGCTTCACAAAACACATGGACACAATTCAAAAGACGAAATGCCTGCTCTACCGGACCCTACTCCTGCCCAGTTCTGCTGGATGGTGCTGAGTGCTAGACGATAAGCAGGGAAGCAGAGCAAATGTTGAATATTTGGTCCTGGAGGAGGGTGAAGACAAATTCAAGATGTGAATGTAGTCCCGCCACGTCGAGCTAATGGACAAAGATACTCCTTCGTCAGGGAGTATTGACCTCTTTCCAGGTTCAAAACAACAAGAAAGAGAGCCCTTGGTCTGAAGAACTGGAAGAACAGATCAATACCTCTACAGTTGGACAATCAGGATTTATAATAGGTAGCACAGCAACCCCCTGCCTTCTACGAAAAAGAATGTCGCCACCGATCCAGGCTTAAGTGATTGTTGAATCCGATGTTGGCGTGTGGCACATCAAGGACTTTTCGGACATAGTGTAGTGGCAAGCATTACTGTCCCGCAAAGTTCGACTCATTGGTTCCAATGGGGCTACCTTGCTCTTTGACAAGATCAAATGTCGTCTAACATCCTTAAACAAACTGCAGCTCCTTAGGCCTTTCTTGACGCATCGCTGAAGCTATGTAATTCAACGCCGGTGCAGTTTTTGCTTGGAACCGCAATGTCTTGAATAAGTGGGAGCTTCTTCCTCTCAACCTTCTGATCCCAATCAGTACCTCGACGCCAGAGTTGTTGCATGAGTATTTTGGTGGGTCAAAGAGCATGGTTATCGCTGAGAGAATGGTCCTTTTCGTCAGCTTCTCACCTTCGAAGTCGAACTTCTGAATAGAAAATGAATCCGTTTGACCTAATACCAAGCGTCTTGACATGATCTGATGACCCTAGAGGTGGATCAAACCCTATTTCACGATCCTGCCTAGGAATATCCACAAAAAGCCGCTTATCACTGGAATCCCATTTGCGGAGTTTAAGACCAGCTGATGCTAGCACCTTGTGGGCCTCATCACGTTTGTCAATGGTCCAGGTGCAGGCAGGATGTTTAGGAGCACGTTGAGAATGTTTTGGTCGGACTCGATCATAGCGCTGTTGTAGTTCTGATATAAGCTGCTCCTTGGACTCTGCTTTAGGTTGTAAGAGTACCAGGTCAGTTTTGTGGGGGCTTTCACCCAGGCAACACCGAAATAGACCATGTTGTGGTTCCTTTCTACCACCATACCATCGAAAGGAGGGGTCTAAAGTCCAGATAGTCCTGCCATCACTATGCTCAATCAGTCGCAGAGCAGTTTGTCGCCCTTTTGCCACAGGCACGGCTTAGATTATTCTCAAATGATCGTAGTTATAGCGAATCTAAGTGCACAGTTTGCAAAACTCTGATTTACAGCATTTTAAAGTTAAGTGCTGTAAAAACAAAAACAAATATATGTACCGCGTTGAATAAATTAAAAATTTGCATCGGAATTGAACTATAAAACTTTGAAATTGTAAAAATGTATCATCGAGTGTGGACCGACCTCAGACGAACGTGTGGTTTTATTACAATTTAATTGGAACATCAATAAATTCAAAAAGTCATAAAAAATACATAAAATTTGTTATTGTTTACTAATTTTGCTGGCTAAACATTTATTAATAAGAAAAATTCAAAATGGGAAAATTATGAACAGACAAAGGTGGGAAAAACTATTCGAAAAACTCGTAATTGTTTCGAAATTTTGTATAATTTTCGTGTTAAAAAAATCATAAAGTTCGGGCCTAACTTTGAATGGTTTTTTTAGTTTTTTTTTTTTAGATAGTGTGAATTTTAGAAGACTGTTTGCATTAATGTTGAAATTTTTTTTAAGACGGCAATGTCTTGTGTTGATGTTCAATATTTCTTTCCTCAACCATTGCTTGGACGGAAGCCTTAATGAGAGTTTTAGGGTCAAGGTTGTCCATTGCCATGAGGATGTCTTTTTTTGTTCGTATTTAGATTCACTGAAACTTTTCTCTGACTGTCGGGGGTTTGGAACATCACGCAGGAGCACTTAAACACAAAATCAGGTCCACTGTACAACCCATTTACTGTGTTTTCATTGACTTTTTAAGAAAGTCGACTAAAGGCTTCAGTTGCCAGATACCTAGGACTGGTGCTTGATAAGAAACTCAATTGGAGACTGAACATTAACGAGAGTATTAAAAAAGCCACGATAGCCTTGAATATTTGGTAAAACCTGGAAACCAAATCCCAACATCATTCTATGGATGTACACGGCTATAGTAAGACCCATTTTGACCCACGGATGCCTCGTTTGGTGGCAGGCTGCCTGTAAATCCACGAAGGTAAAAAGACTACCGTGCATTGGCACTACCAATGCAATGAGAACAACACCGACAGCGGGACTCGAGGCCATCCTTAACCTGTTACCGTTAGATATCTTTATACAACAATCAGCGGTCATTAGTGCATTAAGAATAAGCCAATCCGACGGCTGGAAGTCAAATACAGTGGGTCACACCACAATCCTCCAGAAATATCAAGGTAATGCGCCTACCACTGACTACACAATGCCATACCTAGACTTTGGCGTTGGTGCAGGAATGTTCTCCGAACCCCTGGGAATTAGAAAATCAAATCAAAAGCATACAAGGGAATGAAAATGCTGATAAATTGGCTAGAGAGGGATCGGCACTAAGTCTAGACCAAACCGACCTCGCGATGAATATCCCGCCTTGCTCATTGAAGCTCCAAGCAGGAAACAAAGTTCAAAGAGAGACAAATAACAGATGGTCCTCTTTAGACACTTGTGCCATCACAAGAAAGTTATGGCCTGTATTTGATAAGGCTAGGACCACCAGACTTATACACTTAGACAGGACAATCCCAAAGGAAGTCTCCACAAGCCTACCACGTTGAAATCTTTGTGTCCCACTACGCTCTTGTGTCCCGTAATTAAGCCAATAAATTGTCTGAAGTCTTTTCTGCTGAGAGATAGTAAAAATGCCGCGGACTCTTCTTACAGGCGTCGGGAAGTATCTATTTAGCCTACCTGTGTCCTGGAAAGTCATTCCACCTATAGTTGTGTTTACTGGAAACCCAATCATCGATAGAACCCCTAACCGAAGATACGAAAACAAAAATAAGGTGGGTTTAGAGCCGAAGAAATTCTCGTCTGAACCTTGCCTGGCAAGCTCATCGAACAACTCATTTTCGATAACCCCCCTGCGTCCAGGGACCCAGACAAACCTTAATAAATTCCGTCTTCCAATAAAAAAAAAAATTATTGCGAAAGGCTTAAGTCGCAGCCTGACTTCAGACGCAGATACTCCTTCCCTTCCCTTCTATTACACAGCGACCTTTGTAGATCTAATGTGCCACCCTTCCTTGGAGCTCTAGTCGATGAGATACTCGACTTAGAACATCTTCTCTAGTCCTATTGCCTTGATGAACGCTCATTTATAATGACATTCCAGCTGTCAACTCCTCGGACAAGGCCAATCTCCCCTCAGTGCACTTTGCAGCTAACTCAATGATTCCAGCTTGTGCTCTGTCTCTGCCAGTACTCGAGGGCATCGAATATGGTATGGAAGTAGTCCACTTTTGAAGTCGTGCAGCTGTGGGAGTACTTAGGGATCTCAACATCTGGCAAAACCGCTGCCTAAGCTTTTCCAATTATCCTTCTCCTCTGGTCCCCGAGTAGATGGAAAACTGCATTTTTCCCTATCATTACTATCACGGTCTTTGGATTTCTTCAACATCTTCGAAGCCACAAATTTGAAGTTTAAAACTTGAATCCCAACTAAAACCACCTCTGCCTCCAACCTCTATTCCCCACGCAGTGCTAACGTTAAGCGTTTCGTCATGAAGGATATGTACAAGAGCAAGAATGTGTGTCGAAGGAGACGATACATGGATGTAGGTATGTGTGCCTTTGTGGCTTCGTTGAGGTTAGCATTATCCGCTCACCATATCGTTTTGTAGCCTATCTCGGCTTTGCCTTCTTTCCCTTTCCAGGCTCCTCAATTCTGTGGATTCCATTTTACCTCAGATTTTAGCATGTTTGCCACTAGACTTTCTGGTGTCGGTATTCTTCCCGTTGAGTATGGAATCGTAAGAACTGGAAGAGCATACGTCTCCACGTCTTCTATAGGGAAAATTGAGGAGTCATAATGCTCAAACCGATGGAGGTAGAATCAGAAACAGCCATGTCCTGTTAAAACCTGTAATATGTAGAAGTCTTCCTCTCCTTGCTTGCGCCTTGTCCAAGTTCCGATAAGACAATAGGTTCATCGGCCTTTATTCGACAAATTCCAACTCCTCCTTGTTGCTTCCTCGTCGTGAACCACCTCACCTACTTGCCTACTCCTCTCGTATACCTTCTCTTTGGAATTCCTTAGCCAGAATGTCTATCGGTGTTATTCCTGTACATAGCCGGTCTATTGCTCCAATTTGACGCTTATTCGATATTGTATTCATGACTCCCACCCAAACTGGTAATCTAAGACGCTTGTGCCTTAGCCCTCCAGCAATCGGCATAATGCATATGAGCACAAGCCTTTTTTCTTGCGTTCTCCAGATGTCTCGAGTCAATCATGACTCTTAGGTATTTGATGGCCGATTTGGATGATATCTCACGTCAGTCTACCATAAGTGGGATTGTTCCCTTTTTCTTTCTCCTGCTGATCAGTACCGCTTCTGTTTTGTGTTGAGCTATAGTTTTAAGCTAGTAAAGGACGACTCGAATGATGTCATTGATTCCAATCCACATCGTGAAGTGTGCCTTCAGTCTACAGTGGATCACAGTAAGGAAGCCTGTTTTCATTGATGTTTACGAAGCCGTTGATGGTCACTGTGGCTTGATATTTAGTGCGTTGGACTGCCAAGTGAGTTGACACAGATTCGAGTCACAGTACTTAACCTCGGAGAATGTAATTTGTCACAAAAAAAAGCTTCTCAATCCGCCATTCGGGGTCGGCAATAAACTGTAGGTCCCTTCCAAGCTAAATCTTGCTACTCTATAAGCTGTCGTTCCAAATACAGTAATCCCCGGATATGTGCTTCCTCGCTTAGCTGCGTAACCCGCATTGCTAACCAAACATTTCAGGCTTCAAAAATTGTCAGCAATATAGCCGGATACGGATAGGTAACTTTCCCTCTTAAGTGACCAAACGAATCAGAAAAACTCTCAAGGCAGCTATCCGGGTTGCACTGTGTTTTTATTTGTAAATCATGGACGCATTACTTTTTACACTGACGAGGAGCAGTTACCACGAGCACTCTTTAACAGAGACCCTCAGGCCCTTAATTGCTGTCCCTTTATTATTATTATGCTCGGAAGGTTTGTTCACAGCCCTTGGCACTGTGGTTTCTAACGAATCATATTGTGACTCTGCTGTCCCTTTACCACCATCTCTCCTTTGAAAATCGCTGACGCAGTTCCGTATAAGTTCCCTTAAGCGTCAAAAAAGCAAGCCTCTCTCACCTTTCATAGAAAGTCGAGTGGGCTTAGTCTCTATGAGGATGAGGGGCTTACATTACCAGCACTCACCACTACAGAAGTGATGATCCCCCACCTAATACGAGTAAAAGCAGGACATTGTCACCTTGTCCACACGTTTTGGAGACTAAAGTAGCACCTGGTAGTTCCGATCCCATATACGTCGAAAGCAGATTCATTGATTTCATATAGAAAATACTTCTGCCGCCAGTCGGTTCTCCTACTAAAGGACTCCCACTGTGACTTCTGGAGCATATTCCAAAGACGAGAGGAGCACATAAGTGCTTAGGTTCTCACCTAGATCTGAGTGTCTAGGTCTACAAATGTGTAGTCAGACTCACCATCAGAATGCAGATGTTACCACGGTCTAGAGGCCAAAAGCCAAGATTCTGAATATCTGGGGACAAATAGCAGCAAATGGTTCAGGTTGCAGCCGAACATGTTTACAGCAAAACCCCAAGACCCTTCATTTTATACCCATCATCAGAGGCCAAGCCTTTTTTTATACGCGCATAGTTAAATCAGTTTTAATCGTTTAATGACACCATCACGCAACTATGTATCGCAATGGAACCAATTGCTAGTCTATCCTGCCTTTCGTATATATTATCATGCGAAACCATAAAAAAAAAGCGATCCCATGCATACATAACTTCCAGGCACTCTCCTTAAAGTCATCATACGACAGAAAGGACTAGGAACTCTCAACGAAAATCTAAAATCCACTATGGCTTTGGAAATTGTTTATTACAATTCCATTAGTACTTTGTGGCCTTTTTTTTACCCCCCCGTCTTTATTGACTAGGAACTCATTTCGTAAAATGCCTTGGCCGGCCGGCAGTCGTCAGGCAAGCCCACTTTAAACTAGTAAAGTGGTAAAATGATAAAAAAAAAAACTCAACCTAGCAATAAATTCAGGAAAGGATCCATCTGTGTCCATTCCACGCAAAGGTAATAAAGGGAAATTGTGTTTCTTCCCCGGGTATATACACCTATGGACTGTGGCCTCTGTTCTAGTACGCCTTTACCTACGCAATTTGTAAATAAATTAATCAAGCCTCAAGGCATTTGACCAGGTCTCCTTGCATGCGGCGGCTGCACCTTTTCTTGATGTTGGAGTTGGAATTGGAAAGCTCCTGCCATTCCATGTTACTCCAGTTACCTAGAGCGGAGCACACACCAACACTATTTCTATTTCTATGTCAGGGACCACACTGTCGTCTCGTGAGTATGTGGAACAATATCTAGGGATTCTAGCAGGCGTCACCGCGTCACACCAATCACAATCCAGGGCGTCAAGGAGAATATAGGAACAAATCTTTATTGCCACGAATAAATGGATTCACCGTCTGGCATCTGGGTAATCACTTGGACAGACGATAGGAGTAACGTGTACCGCTGTGAAATCTAGATCTCTGTCGAAGCATCATCATCAGAGAGAGCGCAGGCAAAATTGAAGACCGCTGTGTGCGCCGCGAAATTTATTTCATTTCACATTTTACCCAGATGGTGGTCAGAAGAGTTATGATTGGAAATCCGAGAAAAGACCCATGATACAGGTACAGTTGGCGGGTGCACAAACCGATGACCGCTGGCAACGTCGCGTTGTCGTTCCTCTGTCGTGGACAGTTGATTCGCTATGTGAGCCCGTGCAAGTTACCCCCCGTGCCCTGATTGTGATCATGATGATAGTTATTATTATTATTTACGCTGCAACAAGGAATCACGACGATCCGTGAGAAGATGCAGGTCAAATATTTAAAACTGTTAGACTATCATGGCACCGTGGACCGTATTCGTTTAGTCACAAGTGCGCATTGCGGATTGAAGATGCATTTTAAATTAGAATGCGCGCTGGACACAAAGCAAATGTAACTGTGGGATGGTTTCCATGGGCTTTAACTTGCTACAGACTTGCTTCCGCAAGGCGAGTACCATTAGTCATTGCAGTACACAAGAGTTCAACTGCAAACTTTATGATTCTGTCACTCCTCTTCCATATTGCAGGCAGAAAGGTTTGCCATCAACAGCACAGCTAGGGTGAACTCAAGAGTAGCTATTATGGTGCTCCCGGTTCTAGTTTGAAAAAGCCTAGTCATTCGGTACCAGATTTCATCCCAATCGTCGACAAGCTCAACTAATCCTCAAGCCTTTCTCTGGAATCAGTAAAATTGTTGATGAATTCCTAAGAAATCAGGCCAAGCCCGACTTAGGACAGAATTGCATTAGTGTGGAACGTTAAGAGACGTCTCTTATATAACTTCTCACCTATACTCTCTTCCCTTAGATATTTACCCGGGGAAGCTAACTGCGTACAGAACATATACTGCCGCCCCAGTTCTTGTGAACGATTCGTATATCACTTCGTCGAGAGGTAGAGGTGGCGGATCAACAGAGCCCAAGTTAGCCTTTTTGGTACCACAACTCGTGTAACCTGGTTAAAAATAAGCGACAGTCGGGAGTGTCTAGATCCAGCTTGTGGAGTTTAGAAAACGGATTAGATCTCGTCTGCCTTTACCCGGGATGTCGTTGAGGTCGTCGAAGAGTGGTTAGTTTAGTGCACGCAGTCTGGCTCTTGCTAGTGCCGGACATTTGCAGAGGAAATGGGCGAGAGTTTCCGCAGCTGTGGCAGTGAGGGTTGTCACTTTGTTACTCTCTAGAGTGGAATCGTCTTTCAAAGCATTGACTCTTGACGAAATCCTCTTTGGATCAATCTACAACCAACTGCGAGAGGATTTGCTTACTCCTAATCCGAAATATATCCTTCTAATGAAGCTTTCTTCGATTATGTTCCAATCCCCAGACCACTTTAAAGCCGCTATGGGTATGGGAAAGGTTCTCATAGTCACTGTTCCGCTTTTTCTTGTAAGTGCTTGGTTTTAGTTAGATTTGCTTTTAGTCCCACCGTTTTCCCCATTTTGGACGGTTCTATCTTCAATTTCTTCAAAGGAAGCACACTACTTCGCTATTTCCCTTGACAAGTGATCTTGGAAGAAAAATGAGTTGAGACATGTGGCTAACAACCATAAATTGCTGGATGCCTACCCAGACCCAACACCTGACTAGGACCTGAAAATCGTATCCTCAAGTGAGTTTGGGACCGGTATTTTTCCTTCTTCCAATCGAACTATTCATCAAAAGTTGTATGCCCTCAGACTAGAGAACTCCCATCGGTGGACTTCAAAAAGGCGAAGTCCACTTTACATCTAGAGTAGAATAGGGATTAGACAGTTCTTTTCGTTCTCAGGGCTGCCTACAAGAGCACTCTCACTCAAAGACTGTCTCGACAGAGAATCCCATTTTAATGTGTGGTTTTTGAGCTACAATGATGAAGGGCTTAGGTTGTATGAACACCGAAGATCTCCCACTTGATCTGAGCAAAGACATGACAATCGCATGGGAAATGTTTTGTAGAGTCGTCGCCCATGGGTTTTCTACAGACGTTGGGACACTTTTGTCGTGTCATCTTCAATTGTGCTCATTAGAGATCCAATTGTCAACCGTCAAGCCCTAGGTTAGGTTAGGTTGTAGAGGTGGCTGCATCTCATAATATACAGCCTTACTCTCGTCTCGAAGCATTTATTGTGTTCCCCGGTGTGAGATACATGAAATGATAGAACCAGGATTACTATTGTGGTTTGGCCTCTCTGAACCAACCCGAGACTTGTTTGACAATTCTTCTTGTAAATGTCAAGCGGGAAAAGTTCATCAAAGCAACTAGAGCAAAGCTAGGGATGGGAAAGGTCTTCTCATTGCCCAAAGACTTTTCTCGACGACATGACCTACGTCTTACCATAAACTACCATTAGACTGGCAGTGTTCTGGAAGTCTGCAGCTCAAACTATTTCATCTATTCGAAGTTTATTGTCTAGGATTACTCCTAAATACTTTGCTGCCTTCGGGGGCATGGGCTTGGTTTGACAAGTTTAGATGCTCACACTAGTTGCCAGCCTACTCAACCTAAGTTGGCCTAATTCTACCTTCATATGAATTTTCAGTCTTAGTTCACACAGTGCCTCCTCAAATGATGTTGGTTTGCCTTTGCACGGACCAAGCTACATCTACACAAGAGACTTCTCGGAGGCTTCTTCGATATCTACGTACTTAGGTGATGCTACAATTCGAGATGAAACTGGACCTCAACCGACAAGCCTCGCTAGTGACCTTAACTAACCGCCTTCAGTTCAGCACTCCAATTTAGTTTAGGTCGCTTTCTACTTGTGCGTGGCACCTTAGGCGAGCTCTTCCTCTACTGCATTGTCCAAGTTATATTCGAAGACTCTCCGGGCCGGAGCATTAGTATTTTAGTCATCTCAAACTAGGTCTATGTCTCTGTACAGCTTGCAAGATTTGTGCTTGGGTCTCCACCTCCAGAGCCCGTCAACGCAAACGGAACCAAATATCTTACGAAGAACTTTTCGCTTGACGCAACCAAGGGTATCTTCATCCAGCTTCTTGAGAGTCCATGGTCTTGTCTTACCTTATTTAGAGTCCCCTCAGTTCTTCGGGATCGGGCGTTACTATCCAATTGGCTTTAGGACCAAAGAAACGACGATTGGGAAGGGTTATTCTTCGTTTGATTTATGATGAAATGTCGTATTCAGAAGTTATAGCAGAGCCAAGGTAGACAAAATCCCGTACTTCCCTCGAAGCTAGACCTGGCTTCTGTCATGTTCTTTTCGATTCGTCAATGTTGGATGTCTCCTATTGTTGACAGCAAATACTTAGTTTTGCCCTTGTTAACCGTTGAACCCATTTTGGCCGCTTCGGTCGCAATATTCGTGAATGCTCTGGTGACAGCTCGCTGGATTGTATCGTCAGCATATGCGAGTTGTTGCAAAGACTTTTAAAAGACTGTACCTCTTGTATTGGCTTGAGAGTTTGACACAATCCGTTCAAGCATGAGGTCGGGGAAGTCGCATGACAGTCCGTCACATTGTCTAAATTCTTTTTTGACATAAAAAGTCTCGCAGCGAGCATTCTCCATTGTCATCCTGCACAAACGGACAAGCTTAGCAGAGATGTCAAAACTAGACATGGCTTTGTAAACCTCGTTCCTATAAATGCTGTCATAAGTGGCCTCTTCGATATCTTACTAAAGGTGGCGCTACATTCCCGGGGTGGATCTGGGCCTCTTTGATATCTGGTAATGCGCATGTGGTCATTTCCTGCAGTCTATTGTAAGACTTGACCCAAGTCTGTCCAATGATAGTCGATTTTTGATGGAGAGACATTCTGTCTTACATCCTCCTTCTGAAGTGATTGGCAGTTTTGATTGTCTTCATTGGTTCCCCTTGGTCTCTTCTTTACCAAACAAAATTCCATCCATTTATACTAATTTCATAAAGAGTTCATAATTCCTAAACGAACTCGCAAGACTCCCGGCTCTCATACCTACCTTTTAGGAATTTATTGGACAACAAATAATCGAACTGTATATAAATTGTATTCTGTGAGAGGCAGCTCACCGTCTCAGGGATGGATCTGCGGAGTGGAATGATTTTTTTTTAATTGCACTATGCCGCTGTGCAGTGTTCCTCCAACCTCACATAGCTTCTCACAACTCCATGACGATGACGGCCTTAAAGCAATTTAAACAATTTCCATCGTAAGTGTGATGAAAACGAAGTCAATGAATGCATGGCATTCGGATAGGCAATGATTGTGAGAAGAAGTATTTAAGAATGTTTGAGTTTTGAATTGTCCATGACCAACCCTAGAGTAGGCATTTTCTTTGTTCACACACTAGAATCTCTTTCTCTCTCTCTCGCCCTTTGGCGAAGTGAGTGTCAGATGTCATCAACCTAATCGATCTATAGCCCGGTACGGAATGCATTTGAATAATCCACCGGAAAGGAGATGTCAAACTTGAATTTGAGTTTTGAATTGTCCATGACCAACCCTACAGTAGGCATTTTCTTTGTTCACACACTAGAATCTCTTTCTCTCTCTCTCTCGCCCTTTGGCGAAGTGAGTGTCAGATGTCATCAACCTAATCGATCTATAGCCCGGTACGGAATGCATTTGAATAATCCACCGGAAAGGAGATGTCAAACTTGAATACTATTTCGGAGATGAAGTGTGGCACATGAGCACTAGGTTAAGTAATCGTGGCAGACAGAGAAGTCGAAGTAGGACAACTCTGGAGGACTCTTGCGACATGTCAACATTTTATCAAAACCTATATTGTACATGATTTAATGGAAACGTTAGTTAGGGGCTCGCCCACTGGAAAATACTTGAAGGTCATCGAGTCTGTGGCATAAAATGCATTCTGACTTACTTTCTTACCTTCAGTCCCGTCTCCATAGATGTTGAGTGGAGGAGGAGATACAATGACGAACTGCACCAACTGCGACATCGACTTACTCAGAACAAAGTCAACGGCTAAAGTGGCTCGGTCGTATAGAGCAGATGGGCACCAATGCTCCGACCCGGAATATCTTCGAACCCACCCCCTAAGGACGGCGGAGTAGAGAAAGACCGCAAGTCACGTAGCTAACACAACTGGAAGGGGAACTCCACCAACTAACCGTATGAAACTGGAAACTGGAGCTATCTATAGATCGAGCTAGCTGGAGACGCTTGTTGATTGAAGCCCAGGTCTACCCAGACAGTTGCACTTCCTTTAGAGACATATTTTCATCTTGATCGTGCTCACGACCCGTGACGAGTCTCTGTTTGAGACACCCCGGAGCCTTCCGCCGTTTGCTTTCAGTTCTGCAAGCCAAGCCTATTTACATCTGCAATCCCTTGATCTTTGTATCAGAGGTTTGGTCTTCCTTATCATCTCCTCCAACCTATGGGATAGTTTACATAGATTTTCTTGGCTGGGCCAATATTGGCCATTTGCTCGGTGTGTCTGGGCCAATGTTGTCGACTTATCTTGGCTTCTTCTCCTTGACGAAGTATTTTTTTCTCTTGAAGAAGTTCAGTATCTGGTCAGCGCTCATACTTTTCGTCAAACACTTGGCGCCATATAATAAGACTGTCTAGGGTCATAGGATTAACGTAGAGCATGAAGGTCCGTATGGCGATACCATATATCACGCTGTCACCACTTGAATCTACTTCGACATAGGTGAACTGCTTCGAGGTTACAGTTGTATCTTCTGAAATTCACTACGAATTCAGGATGGTTCAGGAAGGCCGAACGATTGTATTTGCACTCACCCAGACCGCTTCACTTCACTTTTTTTTTTGTCTTTTCAGAGTTGACATTCCACTTTAGAGGAACACAATGGATCCGTAGAGATCCGAGTGAAGGCTGCATCACGCGATGTAGCCACCTCTTCAACCTACCTACCTAGGTCAATGTAGACGCATTGTGATGCCCTAGGGGTTGCAGCCTCCCTTACTAGGAACCATAAGCCCTATGTTCTATCAAGCCAAGCCGAAGAGCTTTTTAGAATCGTAAGTCTTATTTGGGAGAGTGCTGGACAGTTGCAGAGAAAGTGTGGACTGTCCTCGTCTACTTCGTCACCACATTCCCTGTAAAGGTCGTCCGTGTTCAATCATAGTCTTCTTACATAGTTCAGCATGTTATGCCCATTAGGGAAGATGGGGATTTTATGTTCCATTTCCAGGATTCTTTCGGTTCTCTGTTTGTTGTAGAACGGCCATAGTTTCCTCGTTATAACACAGGAGCTGAACGCATTCAATCAGTCGTTAGCAGTCCTTTTAATTCTGCTCTTAATTTCCTGTTTGAGGTTACAGGGTGGGATTTTAGCAGTGGTATCGACTAGATCGGGGTCCAGTGAAGATCCTTTCCTTGCTAGCTCATCTGCTGTCTAGTTTCCAGGCACCGCTTTGTGGGTCTCCTAGTAAAACAATCCATTTGGTAGAGTGTCCTGCAACAATTTTACTAATGCTATTTAAAATATTTTAAGGGACAAGATCCAACTACTTGGTCAGTCGATTATTTCAAGGACACAACACTTTTGTTAATTAATTACACCTCCACAGTTGTCCATACAAATTGCTTCATATCTAGATACTTTTCCTTCCAACCCACGTTCGAAAATGTAGAACTTTACACCTCCTATACAGCTCTCTGTGAACATTCACATCCCACGGCAATGAATCTTGCATAAAAGATGTCACCCCTTCGCCCCACTAGAAGTCGCATATAATTTATTTTAATGGAACTAAAATTCGTGAATGTCAGAGGACACACTCTGCACACACTCAGAACTCACGCGACAAGCGCGAATTTCAAGACCCAAGATTTATAGTCACACGTATTCAAGAATCTGTTGACATTTCTGTTTTGGTTCCCATGCAATTAATCGCTGTAATGGATCCGTGAAAATGTATCTGTAGCTTGCCGCCACAGCTCGCTCAAGCTGTGTTGCGTCAAAATTGCCGAGACGCTTTTTGTTCCCTATCTCTCTCAATCCACACCGGCCAAGATAGACTTCCTGATAAACGTGCAAACTAGGAATTACTCTGGTGAAACCCTCCCCTCTGGTATGCAAAAACTGTGGCCCCACTAATTGGACTTAATACCGGGAAAATGCCACAGCAGATGGCGGCATAGGAAAACAAAGAAATTCAAACGGAAGGCGCGCACACTGGTCTCTCTTTGGAAGACCACACTGTGAACAGAAATTTAATTGTTTTGACGTGTTTGAAGCTTCACATCAATTTGTCTTCCCTCCCATTAGTGCTCTGACGGTAATCAATGCTGTCGTCACCCGTTATAATGGTATTTGACAGTTACAACGAATCTGTCAAACGAAGGTGTGAGCAGAGTTCATATTTTTTTTCACATTTTTTTGTCTGTTGATTTGTGACACATGGTGGCAGTGTCCTTTTTATTTTTTTGCAAATGGAAAGAACATCTTCCCTTAAACGAGTCACTAAGGTGAAATTCCGAGACGGAATTTTATGGACCACCTGTCGTCTTGTTTCTCTCTGTAGTTATGTGTTTATTTGTTAGCAAGTGGTTGTGTTTTTCGTAATGTTTCTCAATAAAAACGAAGGAGAGCACACGAGAATGTGAGAATAATGGCGTCTTGTATTATCCCTCCATTTGGGATTCCAGTATTCGATGGCTTCTTAACTGGTGTCGGTGTTAAAATGAAGTTAAACGGGAAGGGACAGCCAGCCAGGCAGTCAGTGTGTTGGGCAGAGGCAGACGCGTCCCCCCATGAAACGACAAACGACTCTTCCTTTGAGTGTAGAACAGAGTACATGTCCTTTTGGAAAAGCAGATGTAAGGAACTTGTTTTTGCCAGCACATGTCCGGAGTGTTGCTTGTAAGAAAGTAATTTGTACTGTTAAATTGCAAATTGCGAATTGTAAAAGTGCTTTAATTGATATTTAAGTAATTTCATAAGAGAACCGTTTAGGAAGGGAATTCTTTCGTCTTGGAATCGTTTTTTGCCATAAAAGTTTGAAGACTCGAAACGATTGGTAGTTTGTAGTGTTTTATGCAATAAAGTTCTGTAAAAGTTCTAAACAAACGAAGGAATTTGTAGAGAAGGATACCAATCAGCAACTTACATGTACAACTAGTGCTTAAGTAGCCAACAGTGATGGTTTAAGCTCGGCCGTCTAAGAGCCACTTTTGTTACCACAACCCTTGTAACTCTACATAGGTTCGATTAGAAGTGCTTTGCTTAACAGCGGCGGCTTTAGGACGGGCATCTGAGAACCACTTTTGTTACCACAACTCCTGAGACTATATATAGATTCGACTAGAAGTGCTTTGCTTCACCTTTCTTAGACAACTGTGACGGCTTTAGGACTGGCATCTGAGAGTCACTTTTGTAACCACAACACCTGTGACAGTCAATTGAAGCAGTGTGTACCATATGATACATTTGTTTTCTTTAGAGTTTCTAGCTCGTTGATATCATTGCTGGTTGCTGCTACGATAGTAGGATTCTCATAGCCTGTGCCGCGTTTATTGGAGGCCACACAATCCTGGATATAATGCACCTATCCAACGTGCCTTACTTTTATTTGGCCTTTTTTTGGTGGAATGTTGAATCCTTTTACCTAAGTGTTATCATGTTTTGGGGATCAATTTTCGAAGTAAAGACCGTCTTTTAGACTCCTAAACAATGTTAAAACATATACAACTTCCAACTAGGTTCCTGACCTATTCCCACATAACACCTATCATTCGAGATACGGTTCTATCAGAAAGTCCTTAAATAGACACGAAGGCAACAGTCAAGTCCACTTCATTGCTTAGGAGTAGTGATTCCACTTTGGGACAAAAGAGTCGCAGCTTTAGTTCTTATATTGGAAGCGTTACTTACTGCAATCTGCTAAGCAGACCTTGGATGTGAGGAAGCGGGTACGCATCCTTCTTCGTCGCTGTATTGACTGTAATCGCTGTAATCCAAGCACAAACTATTCTTCACAGGTTTCCTCACTAATACCACTGAAGAGCTCCAAGTGCTGTTGCTTTCCTCTATTACTCACAATGACAACATGCTGTCTACCTCCTCATAGAGGAGTGTTTGAATGGCCGGCCGGCGAGATTGGGTGATGAGGCTGTTTGATGGGCATTTTGTCATCTTCCACCTCAATTATGTGCTCTTCCAGGCTGGTCTTACTCAACCCTCTCCAGTTCCTGCTCTTGCGCTGGTGAGAGTGTCTGCCTAGGATCTCTATCCACCGTCGGTGATGGCGTGTCCAGTATCAAAAGGCGGTTCCAGTTGTTCTCCGATTCAGATCACATTGTTTCGCTTTCGGAAACCTTGAGGAAGAGCTGACAGAACAGAAATGCTATCAACATGGACCGCCTTCGTTTCCGATGAAGCCGACGCCGTTCGCTTTTCTTATTCTGACATGATCCTCATCCAATGTCATCAAGAACAAAACCAGCTTTTCGTTGGAGCTTTAACCCCCAGAATTTCGACTAGCATTGACTCCATTCTCGTGACGTTGATACCCAAGATGTGCAGTCTGAACCTCACGAAGGTAAGACATTGACAAAGGAAGTGTTCTGTTGCATCGTTGAGTTCACAGTGATTCCCATGTTGACCGTGTGGTCCCTTGTTCTTCCCTCCTAGGTTTAGAAACAATTTGAAAGCGTTCTTATCAAGCCGTTTCACAAAACACTCGATGGTTCTGCAAGAGCAAGACCATGTGAGAGTTGATCCAGTGCATAGCTTTTGCTGAACTAATGCCAGTTATTGATTGGGCCCTCTTTCGCTTAAGCGTTTGCGTATTTCATTGCTTACACGTCTTCTGTGAACAGGAACCCACAGAAGATAAAGCTGGTTCCATTTGAAAAGCCTGTATTAAGTTTAGTCTTACATTCTGGAAGAATCTTCAAGTGATTTGTAGGATCTTCAAGTGCCAACAATGCAGCCTGCAGATACTTCAACCACACCATCTCTCCCCAATTATCCAGTTAGCTTCTCCAAGTATGGCAAAGAGTTCCATTTGTACGAGTAACTATATGGTCTAGATACTAATGAGCTCCAGCACCACTTGCTCTGTTAGAGCCATTTGTGTAGAAGACATTAGTTAAAACTGAATGAGGATCATCTGGATTCTTCCTAAGCTTACTTTAGGGCTGCAAACTCCTAGGGCATCACAATGAATCTACATTTCCCTAAGTGTGACGGGGAAAGGACTTGCTTTCCCTGTCAACCCTCCTACCTAACCTAACCTAACTTAAGCTAACTTTAGATCTTCTGGCGAACAAGACGATAGCCATCATAAACAAAGGACTTTCTACTTAAGGTGGCGTTACAAGCCAGGGTAGACCTGGGTCTCAACCAACAAGCAACTTCAGCTCAATCTTAAGCTAGATGTCTTCAGTTTAGCACACGTTTCTTAGGTGGAGGTCCCTTTCCATCTCGGAAGACCATGACTCAGATGATGCACGCAACCTGCTTCGTGGTCTTCCTCTACCACCTCGGGAGGTGGATTCGAAAATTTACCGGACCGGAGCATTGGTGTCCATCCGCTCTACAGAACCAGCCAACAAAAGACATTGTCCAGACTTTCTGCTTAACTCCTTTTCGACACATCGTTTCCTAAACAGCTAAGTCCAGCACCAGGAGTGGTACCCTTGGCTCCAATCATTCCAAAACGGGCTTCTTTTTGCAGTTTGGTAAGAGAAGTACAAGCGAATTAGGCTGTACCCAGATATGTACTCCATCGCTTAGCTGCGTAACCCGCATTGCTATCCAAAAATTGCAGGCTTCAAAAATTGTCAGCAATGTAAGCGGGTACGGATAGGTAACTTCCCCTCTTAAGTGACCAAACGAATCAGAAAAACTCTCAAGGCAGTTATCTGGGGAGCACTGTATACAGCTTGTGAACTATAAACCCCACCTCTTGCCAAAATCTCTTCAACACTACCAGAAGGTTCTGAGAACTTCAAGTCGATGTCCGTTTCCCTCATCAGTTTACTGTCTAAGATCCCACCGAGGGTTATCCTTCTTAACTAAGGTAGCACCCGTCCATTATTCTTTCTCTTGCGAGTGTAAAGAACACTTAAGACGTTCTTTTTACGTTTGTCATGCTCAGGCTTGTTTAAGATGTGCGTTGCCTATCGGTTAAGATCCTATGACCCGGATCATCCTCAGACAGGGTGCTTCTAATGAGGCGATTGTCATTACAAAAGACCACTTCATTGTTCGGACTCTGAAGACGGTTTCGTTAGCATTTGCCTGTCAAAATGATTGTAGTCCACTGGATTACTATATCGTTTTGGTAAGTCTTTTTGAAGGATATCAACAAGGATTTCTACAATCTGTGTTGAGAATAGGATCCTTTGCCTTCACTACTTTGAAATTGGCAATATCTTTCGATTGAAGAACTGTCACCATTTTAGTCGTACTATAGACCAAATATCTCTAAAGGATGTTTAACGGCCTACTTCCCCCTTAAAATTGAGATACCCATAGTGTGTGTCCATGTATCCTTAGTGGTCGTCACAAGTTCTTTCCCATTAAAGGTACTTCTTCACTTAAAGCTCAGGTATTTCAATTAATTCCCTCTACCACTTCGAATGTTTGTCGGAACATAAAACAACACAACATACCTCAATGGATCACCCCTTTAGTGTTCAACACATTCCAAACGAGAGCTAGAAGCTCCACCACAAGGATAATAAAAAAAAAAACAGGATAACTGTGACGAAGAATTTACATATTTGTACGGAATCTCAATGTGAGTTGGATATCGGTCTTTGGCAGGTATTGTCGAAAACAATGTGGAAAAACCGCACTGCCTGTCAGGATACCGTGTTTTTGTGCATTTTCTGCACCAACAACGGAAGGATGCGGATGCATCCAGACCTAAACACAAACATCATTCGGAACTTGACCAGACACCAGAAATTAAATTAATTCCATCAGACTGTAGGTTTTCCAGTTTCTCCTTGTCGATTTCACAGGCAGACACGTGGTCCTTTTTGTTGTAAAGCCACGTCCTGGTTGTGCAGTTTTAATTAAATGAAATTGAAGCCTTGAACAGCGGGAATAAATTTTATTTACCATTTATCATTTCAGACCAATAAGCCGCACTCCAGCGACCCAGGTATCGTATCTACAAAAGATTCCGACACTTCCGAGGCATTTCTCAAAGGAGGGCACACTGGCCGGTGTGATCGGTTCTTCAGGAGGTATTGGACCGCGTGGCTTACCCAGCAGTTCATCGGCCAGCGCATTATATTCACCCGCGGGTTCGTTGTCACCTCCACCACCATTGGGTAGCGGTCTTCCAACATCGCCACTTCTTATGCAGAGGCAATTCCATCCGTCAACGAACCAATCGATGCCCACAACATCGAGTGCGCTAGGACTACCAGTGAACGATCGTCTCCCACCACCCGTGCCGCCCAATCTGCAAACTGCAACGACCTCCATCGGTGCCCCACCGGGTGGCTTTCCACAGTTTCTTCCCCATCACCAGCATCCGACGCATCATCATCATCAATTGCAGCATCAGCAGCAACACCACCATCATCATCAGTTCCAACCGCATCAGCAACACTTACCACCGGGTGTCAAGTTTAATTCTTCTCAAAATATCTCAAGTCTCTCTGGCGGTGGCGGTGGCGGTGGCAGTGGCATCATCAGTGGGGGAGGCAAGGCATCGACATCGATCTCGTCACCATCGCCACCATCCCTGCTGCACCATCATCAGACGACGCATCCCAGCTATTTGGTTGGCCAACAGTTGGACATACAAAGGCACTCACAATCGGACGATGACAGCGGGTGCGCTCTCGAAGAGTACACCTGGGTGCCACCTGGACTCAGACCGGATCAGGTAAGCATAAGATGTGTTCCCATTTCTGCAGACTCCCATGTCATGCTGAGCTCTAGTTGCATTGTACAAAATTATTCATTAAATTGTACATTTCACGGTACTTGCTCGGTGTCAGTCAGCACGAGGGGGCACTTCGTGTTCCGCTCTGAAGGGCTACTCCATCGTAGTCATAGGTTGTTACACTTTTAATTTGTGGTGTGGCGAAACCCGGCTAGCTTGTAGTTGGAAAAGCAATTATTATCTTGCAAGCGGCTGCTGGACGGATTAGGTGCTTAAAAATCGTGAAGGGGCTCTCACAAGCTTCCGAGTGCGAATGAAGTTACACGTGTAAACTGAAAGCACGCTGATGATACATTGGATATTTGATTCAAGTGTCTTGAATCTAAGCGCCTTTCAATCGAATAGTTAGGTGTTCTCTGTCAAGCTGTCAAGCACAGAGATTTGATTTCGGAATGTCGTCTTCAAACTGATACGAGGTTATTCTTTACTTTTCTCTTCCTTTAGACAGGAGATAGGATACAGTACGGATACAGAGTTGAAAGAGATATAACATTCCTTTTCAGCCATACAAGGGCCTTCTACGTTAAGATCCTCGGAGAAAATACCACCATGGACAGATCCGGTCCGAGCTGGTTCAGAGACGTTCTAATAACCTGAAAAGGTCGCGTCTAAGGACCAAAATAGGGATCGTAACTGGTCACTGTCTCATCGGAAGGGACGCGAAAGGACTTGGTGTCTTCTTTAACAATTTCCTTATGAGCTGTAAGAAGAGACAACCCTTCATCTTATCTTCCCTTGTCCAGCGCTCACAGCTACAAGAAAGCTTTCCCTAGGATCATACTTCTTCTAAGATCTTGTGGAAATATGAATATCAAGTGCCTCCAATCCAGGTAGTATCTGGGAAATACGTCGATCCTTGTGGTACCACAATTGACCTATTTTTGGTCTAAATTTGTCTGTACCTAGATGCTACACCCACTCTAGCCTAACCTTACCCTTAGACCGGTACTTTCAGGGCTCAAGTTTATCCATATCGAAAGGTTCTGTACTTTGCTTACTAACTTATGATGACGCTACAGTCCGGGGTGGACCTAGGCCTACAGCCATTTCCATCGTTAGCTAGCTACCTCCGCTTATACATGCTGAGTTGATTTTACTTGAGCCTTATGTACCTGAGTCTCGGTACAGACTATGCCATGTTTTCGGGATGGATTCGAGGGTCGGAATGTTGGTGTACAGCCACTTTCCATTCCATCCTAACCATCTAAGTCGTTGTTTCTAAACCCTTCTGACAAGGTCGATGTTGCTGATGAGCACCTATAGTTCGTCCTTTGTCTATGTAGACGGGACCATAGATCACCCAAAGAATTTTTCTCTTAAAACAACCGAGCGTAGTCTCATCCGCTCTTGGCAAAGTCCATAGTATAAAGCAAGACTAGAAAAATTAGGGTCTAGTTTAGTCACTTTAGTGATAAGGGAGAGGGCTTTGCTTCTCAATTACCTTCTTAACCCAAAGAAACAGCGCTTGTCAGGAGTTATTCTTCATTTTATCTCAGCGCTGGTGTCGTTGTTTGACTTAATAGCGGAGCCTGAGTAGATAATATCAATGTCGTCGATGTATGCGAGTGATTGGACGAACTTTTGAAAGACCTCTCAAAGACGACAACGCGGCACCTTGTCTTAACCCTTTTCTGACATCAAAATGCGGTTGAAGTCTTTCCTGGTCTTGATGACCATGTCTGCTTCGAGTTTTGGAGGGACATGAGCACAAGAAGTGCTTCACAGACTATCGAACAGGTTGCTGAGGTGCCTAACTATCATAAGTGACACTTTTACAATGACATCACGGAGAATGAGATCACTTAAGACGTCTTGTCTTGCTTACCTAATCAAGGGCTTGCTGCGAGGAGCAATTCACCTGTGTGTACAGTCCTCCACTTTAAAGCAAACATTAGATGCCATGGTTAGCTTCCATAGATGCTGGTATCATTGCCGAGACTTGCAATAAGGAGGACAGCGTAGCTCCTTTGTAGAGAAACTGCTTTTCTAGTGACTTGAGTTTTACCGGTGGACTTCCCAGCGACCTCCAAATTCCACCCTCTGCTGGTTGTAGCACCTGTTTCAAGTTTTCATACCCAAGCAAGCCGCCAGTGGAGGGTATTTTAGCAGAGAGACACACAGCGAGTTTTGGTTTATTTAAGCCATTATTAGAGGAGGTAGTGTTGGTTCCAACTTCCATCGACTTGTTTTTTTTCCCGTCGCCACCAGCACTTGTGTCTTCAACTGTGAAAGCTTCTTTACACCACGCGATCGCCACCTTTCTTTTCTTCTTCAGCTGACTCTTATTCAAGAGTCTATCTAACCGTGTCTAGTCAAGCTGTCAGCTACGCCAATTCCATCAGCTGCCTATCTATTTGGATTGAGATTTGACGTACCAGGTTGGAACTTTCCGCCACTTGCTCCTTCATTCCAACTCAGTTTACCAAATTCGTCAGAGAGGATGCTGCAGGAGCTTTTGAATGTAAGTAATTTTACAACTTCTAAGGTCGGAACCTTCAGAATCCAAGTCCCTGCGAGTACATATTTTATTAACTAATTTAATGTCGAAGTTAAAATGCCTTCAGTCTTGAGTTTGATGTCTGACCAGGGATCCCTGACTCGTAAAACTTCCCATCACAACAAGGCAACTAAAGAGGGGAAAGAGTTCTCGCCTACTTGCCGTTGGACCTCTCAAAGTTGCCATTAGTCTGCTCAACGCTGTATGTTATGTTATGTGTTCGGGAGGGTTGTTTACAGCCCTTCGAACTGCGGTTTCTCTTCAGAATCCTATTATACCTTCTCTGGGTTGACTGTAGCACGCTGTTTGTTTAATTGGGATAACTTTGCCGCCAAGAATTCACTTTCTGAGTTAAAAGAGGGCTGGAAATTCCATCAGAATGTGTAAAGAGGTCTATAGCTTAAATCTATTGCAAGATTTATGCGATGTATGTGTGTAGGAACGGGAAATAAAAACGCTTAACTTTAACTAAAGTGAAATTCAGATTTATAATTCAAGTGAAATAACATTTATAAAATACAATTGGAACGATATGATCAGCTTGACGGCTTTTCTGCTTCTCCTCGTCGCAAAATAGATTTGTCTCTTTGGTGTTATGCAGACATGAGAGATTGCAGAGATGAGCAGCGAGAACTGGTGTGCAGCCACTGCTCCTACATTCGGCCATCCTGCATTTCATCCGCCTCGGATGAAGGGTCACTTTCATCGTTTGGTGTAGTGCTACTTCGCCAAGGTTTCATCAAATCGCAACTGGTGGTAGTGTTGTTTGGACCTTCATGATCTGCTACTTTCTTTACAGTGTAACGGCCAGCTCTTCTTTTCGAGACCACTTCATATGGACCTAGAAAATCGGAAAACAGTTTATTACCCGACCCAAATTGCGTTCTCTTAACAGCTACTAGATCCCCCACATTATATTCCACAGCAGATTTTCTCTTTAGGTTATAAGTATTTTTATTTTCCGCTCGTATTTTTTCGATTTGCTGGCGAGCATCAAAACGAATGAGATCTCTTTGGTCGTTGTGTTGCTTGAGGAGTTCAAGCCTTATCAATTCCAAGATTTCGATGTCATCTTTCTTCCGCATTGGTACACCGAATAGCACTTCAAACGGTGTGCGTTGAATAGACCTTTGCAGCGTGCTATTTATCGCAATTTGTACCCTCGAAACAAACTTGTACCATTTCTCTGGCGAGTCAGCTGCAAGTCTACGGAGCACTTCAATGACGACGCGATTTGAGCGCTCTGCTTGGCCATTGCCTCTCGGTACTCCAGTGGTTATGCGAATGTGTTCGATATTTTGTTCTATGCAGAAATCTTTAAAACTTTGGGAGCAAAACGCGCCCCCTTTATCCGTTACAAATCGCTTAGGGTTTCCAAAATGTTGTTGCATCTCTCTTAATTTCCTTAATGTTTCCTCTGCCGCCACTGTCTTCGTTGGGTAAATCCACAAATACTTCGAAAACCCATCAGTGATTGTTAATATATACCTGTACTGTTTTGTTGTTAGATCCATTGGGCCAATGTGATCGAGGTGAAATGTGTCGAATGGTCTGTCTCCTTTGTCCAGCTGATGAAGAAAGCCTTCCTGCTTGCCTGCTTTCCTATTGGCCAGGATGCATTTAACACAGTTAGTGATACATCGCTGCACTTTTTCCTTTAGCTTGGGAATGAAAAATTCTTGAGAAATAAGGTGAATTGTTTTTTGTGGGCCGAAATGACCCTCGTCGTGCTTCAGCTTGATGATCTCCGTTTCCATATTGCGAGGAACAACCAAAAGCGAGAATCCATTAAGATCTTTAAAAAGCAACTCACCTTGAATTTGGAAATTATCATAGGGTTTCTCTTTTAACACTTCCTTTATCGATGATATGAAGTTGTCGGATTCCTGGGCCCTTTTGATACGAACCAACAGCTCCTGCTGAATTATGTATACGACTGGTGATCGGCTTAGGGAGTCGACATGGACCATCCTCGAACCCGCACGATGTTCGACTTTGTAGTCATAATCCTGCATGTACATCACCCACCTTCTGACAGAATTTGGCAGCTCTTTTTTGTTGATCGTTTGACGAAATGCCGCGCAATCAGTCACAACTCTAAAACTAGTGCCCAGCAGGTAAACGCGGAACTTCTCCAAGGCTTTAAAAACCGCGTAAGTCTCCAGAACGTAACTATGCCACCTCTGTTCAGCGGTGTTGTTTTTCCGGCTATAGTAAAATATTGGGTGTAATTGGTTATCGTCGCCCCGCTGCAGAAGAATTGCTCCTATGCCTTCCTGACTTGCATCTGTGTGGACCTCGGTGTCTGCGCCTTGACGATAGATGTTAAGTACTGGTTTACTTGTCAAAGCCTGCTTCAACGCTGCAATCGCTTGTCTTTGAGGTGCTGCTATGAAAAATTTTGAGTTTTTCCTCGTAAGGTCGGTTAATGGCTTAGCTAGAATTGAGTAAGAATTAATGAAACGTCTGAAAAAACCAGTTAGTCCTAGAAACTCTTGTAGCTTTTTTAAATTCGTCGGCTCCGGAAATTTAGATACTGCGTGGAGTTTTTCTTCTGAAGGACTTACCGTACCATTCTCGATCACATGCCCAAGAAAAGTTACCCTTTTCTGAAGAAATTTACATTTTGCCCAGTTTAAAACTAAACCATTTTCCGCTGCGACTTGAAGTACGATGATTAGTTTAGATAAGTTCTCCTTCGCAGTTTTTCCTGATATGATGAGGTCGTCCATGTATGTTTGTAAGATCTTCTTTCTGACTAAATCGCGAAATAGGATATAGATGTACCGGACAAAAACTGCTGGTCCATTTGTTAGTCCGAATGGTACGAAGTTAAATTCCCATTCTCCTTCTTCCGTAACGAAAGCTGTAAATTTCTTACTGTTTTCTTCAATGGGCACATGGAAAAACCCATTTTGAAGATCCAACGTTGTAAAAATGAGGCCATCCTCTAAGTTGTCTAACACGTTTTCAATGAGTGGAATTGGAAATCGGTCCCTTATTGTCTTGCAGTTAATTCCCCTGTAGTCGATGCATACTCTATGAGATCCATCCTTCTTTTTTACCACGACAACACGGCTTGCAAATGGAGAAGAGGAGGGTCGAATGATACCCGTCTTGAGCCACGCTTCAACCTGTTTTCTGACAATTTCTTTTTCATTGATTGGCAGACGACGTGGTGGCAAATGAATAGGTTTCTCATCAGTTAAAGATATAGACATTTTGATAGGACAGCTACTTACTGTGTTTCGCTTGTATTTGGAAATAATCTCTTTCACATGAGGTTCATATTGGCATGGAACGTCGATATCTGTGCTTCCATCTACTTCGATGTTCATCACGGAATTTTCGTCTTCCTTCCCATAAAATGTCGTATCTCCGTCAACAATAACAATCTTCGCCTTTGCCATCAAATCTCGTCCAATAATCGCATCAGCTCGGATGTAGTTGTTCGGAATCACGTGCATAGTACCCTGCAGCTTAACATTGTCGATCACCAGATGTGCTTCAAAACTACCTAATGTATTGTACTTTTGGAATCCGAGTCCTACTAAAGTTTTCTTATCACTTGTTAACCGCCCAGCATTGGACAATTTTGCAAAACACTCCTCTCGCAGTAACGAAATTTCAGCCCCAGTGTCAATTAATGCTTTGCAAGAAGTATCGTTAATATTAATCAGCTTTAAATTTGCAACAAAAAAGGTGTTTAATTCTTTGGTGGTTTTCGATGATGGACACGTTTTCGACATATGGCCTATCCCGTTGCATTTAAAGCATTTAGTTTCGGAATGACAATCTTTCCGTTGATGCTCAGAAGAACCGCAATTGTAGCAATGTAAAGAGTTCGTAACACGCGACTTTTTACCGTAACCTTGTCCGCTATTTTTCCCTGAATCACGTGAAAACCCGCTAACATTACTGTTACCCCCAAAAATACCACCGACTTTAGCTTTAAATTTTACAAAAAGATCATACTTTTCGAAAAGTTCCGATAAGGTTTTTGCGCCATATAAAATCAGTTTATGATCTTCGCGAGTGGAGATTCCGTTGATTATATATGTAATCAATGAAATATCATCAACGTCGGCTAACTGTCCTATTTCTTTCATTTTATATACGTATTCCCGAAAACTTTCATCTCTTTTCATTTTTCGATTTTGTAGTCGCATGTAAATGTCCGCTTTACAAAATGTTTTTTCGAATTCCGCGCACAGAATACGTTTGAAATCGATATAAGACATACAAACACATGTTTTCATATAACATTTTGCAGACCCCGTTAACTGCTTTCTCGCGAATATCAATTTTTCCAGCTCTGACCATTTCAACAGAAGCGCGATCTCCTCAAATTCTAAGAACCATGATTTAATAGACAAACTATCATCGCCACTAAACTTTGAAACTAAATCCTCCACGTCTTTTACAGAAAAACGAACAGGTGGATCACCTTTGGCGGTCGTACTGTTGTTATTGAATACTTGCATAAAGTTTCCCGATACTGCACCCGCTCCCGATCCCGATGCCGTTCCAAGTTTAATCGACTCAGCTTTCTTGTTCGCAATCTCTGGGTTGCTTTCCTTAAGTCTTTCGAATAGCACAGCTTTAACTCCGGTTGTTTCCAATCCTAATTTGGATAATTCAGCTCTCAACTGGTCTACTGTCCAAAAATCCATTTTATTGTGTCGCGAAGAGATATGAAAAAGCAAGTTAGGTTGAGCCCCCAATTATGTAGGAACGGGAAATAAAAACGCTTAACTTTAACTAAAGTGAAATTCAGATTTATAATTCAAGTGAAATAACATTTATAAAATACAATTGGAACGATATGATCAGCTTGACGGCTTTTCTGCTTCTCCTCGTCGCAAAATAGATTTGTCTCTTTGGTGTTATGCAGACATGAGAGATTGCAGAGATGAGCAGCGAGAACTGGTGTGCAGCCACTGCTCCTACATGTGTTTATTCAGGCAACAAGGTCCGCTAAGGAATCCAATTAATGGCGTTAGGTTGTTCCTATCGAGATTCACAATAAAACTAGATTTTCTTTGTCACGGTATCAGGAATAGCAGCTTTAAGCATGTCCTGGTATGTTAAGCCAGGCTTCTCTGGATGTTTGCACGCAAAAGGTTTTTCACAGAAGAACTCGGGTCCAATGAATGTTGTTGACGCGCCATCTTTTGCCAGTGAGTCGACTGTTTCATTGGTCACAAATCTGCTATGTGCAGGACCCCAGCAAAGGATAAACATGATGTTCCTAGCTAGATCCGACATCACATTGCGGGTTTTTAGGAATAATTTGGCTTTAATGACACGCAATTCAAGCACTTTAAGAGCAGGTTGCCTGCCTGAGAAGATAAATATGGATTTCCCCAAGGTTTGACAGGCTTGATTAAGTCGCACACACTGATTGATGTCATAGACTTCGGCTTGGAATATGGACGAGTACATATCAGGGCTGACTGAGAAGTTCGCACATGGTGATTCTCCAAAAATTCCAGAACCAGTTCCTGTTTCCGTTTGGATCCATCCTAATACCAGACGAAGCCAGAAGCTGATGGTTCGGGTTTGTTATTCTCCCAGTCCTCCCTTAAAGGGGTAACTTTTGAGAAGTTTTTTGTTGAAGCAGTATACGGGTAGCATGTGTGTCTGGAGGCATGCTGTGTCTAGCTCCAGTGTTTCAAGCAAGGATAGGTGACCTCCTCGATAGGACTTTGAGTCAAAATGGCTTGAGTGACGCTAACTTGATCTGCTTCCAATGCGTGAGCTGCCTGTGCTGCATCATTCTCAAGTACTTCACAGCAACTTTAGTCTTCATGCTTACATGAAACTTTGGTCTAGTAAACTGGAAGCAGCGTGACCGGGACTCTGAAGGATGGAAAGCGGCATTAATTCAGGCTCAAACCCTCCAAAGGTCGCTTGTCTGATAAGTAAGTAAGCTTACATGGACCTCAAAGATAGTGTTAATCTGTCTCCTCAACAGGAATATCTTCGTTCACTCTGGTGTTAAGCTTAATCCACGACTGGCCGGATGCATTGGTTAAGCCATGTTTTGCACCTTATCACAGCATCTTCATCTGGTCGTATGAAACATTTCCCAAGTCCGATCCTAGGTTATTACGGTCCTTCTGTCTCTGTGTCTCTGAGGCAATAATTCATCATTCGTAGGAGATTGTACGTCTTAAGACTACAAACGCGAATGTCTGTATGTTTCCTTAATGATTGCATTGAACAGTTGGATACCCTTATTCCTTTAAACATTCCCAAACTAAGTCCAAGAGTTGTGTTCAAAGATGTGTCACATCTCAATGTTTTCCTAAATATTCCGTCGCCATGTTGTAACTAAAATCGATTAAATCTTTTTCCTAAATCCATTTAGGAATCCCCTATAACCACTATGGAGGTATAGAAGTTCATAAAGTGAAGCAAACAACCATCATCTGGTCGCAGGATATTATCGTGACAATTACCAACACCACGAACGAGGATAATTTATAACCTTTTATTTTGACAAGGATCTTTTCCTGCTGCTCTAAGTCCCAATCAAAATGTTTTTTCCACTGGTATCTGTCGGTGTCTCTGTTGCATTGGTTGTACTTACTTTTATGCGGGAAGAATATATACTATAACCCGTCTTCCCGAGACGTCATCAGTTAAGTATACGTCCATTCTGCACAAATGTACTGTACAAGGTACATATATTGTCAATAAAGATGAAAGGAGGCAGATAAAATATGTAAGTAAGCTGTAAAAATTAATGCGATTATGCGCATACGCAGCTAATTTATTAAATAGGAACGTGCCCGCTTAGGATTGTAAGTTAATGCTTATGAATGTGCGCAACGCTTGACGTACGGTCTTATGAACTCGAAGGCATAAATCAATACATTCATAGATGCCATCGAGGAGAGGATTAATTAAATCCGATTGGACACTTAACTTGCCTTTCTTTTTCCACTGGAACTTGGTCTTGTTGATAGCTAAACACGTTGCGTGGCTTAAGTGATGCAAGGCTGTCAAGCAGTTACATATTATTGAACTTAGATTGGCTCTGCTAAGCTTCCAGTGGTAAAAATGTGTTTATATCGTTTGGCCTAGGTTTGGATTGTTTGAGACTGTGCCGCAGTGGCTTTTTTTAGGTTCTGGTTAGGATTTGGCCACAGTCGGACTTGAGGTTTCATTATTGTCTAGGGTTGAGGTCCTGAAATTTCAATTTGTACACGTCAGACTTTGTGAGTCGTCTTATGGTTCATCTGGCGTTGTCCACTTGCTTTTCCTCTTGTGTTAGCTAGTTTCTGAAAGACTGTTCACCTTCGTCTCTGATCGCCCTTGTTGCCAACGGGCCAGAACCGAGGGTGGCAGATGGCACCATTTTGGTACTGTCAGAAGGGCTGTTCTCTACCGCTTTCCTAGGGGACTTGGGCGTAGAGGTAGTTGCATCCATGTGCACCGTCTTGTCTGGTGTAACTGCGATATCCTGACGGCTGAGTGGTATGGCCATCGCGTTACAGTCGAAGTTAGTACAGGATTGGTGGTCATCCTCTTCCACAATCCTCCTTTCTTCTTCGGAGTCTACCATCTTGTCCTCCTGCATATTGGACTCGGATGAACTAAGGCGTTTTGTGAGATCTTCGAGGAGGAGGTCCTCTACCATCTCATCGGCCCCTATGCCGATTTTGTTGTTTATGTTCATTTAGATTCCCACGAGAAGCTAGAGAAGGGGTACTCCACCCACAGACAGCCCCACATTATGTGGATAAGGCTAGTTAATCCGAAGATCGCCTGGTGTTTGGATACTTCGTTCGCCATTGAGCATTAGGGTCATCAGCACGGGCCCTATAACACCTTGATTCGGCCCGTAAGATTGATTGTATGGGGAAAGAAGAAGAGAGAGGAGAAGGGTGAAGAGATAGATGGGCGCAGTGGACTCTGAGAGTGGAGTTGACCACCTTTTGTCTTCGGTCTCATCTGGGGAAAACGGTCTCGAGTGTTTTTGGCTGTACTAAGCCCCTACACCGTGGCAAGATAGGTAGTACCGCAGGAGAATACACTCATACTAAGCCCCGGCTAGATTATTTCACTCTTGAGCACATACGTGCTCATATGCTTAAAATTTCGTTTTAGGATGTCCTCTGGAGTCTCACTGGTGCCCCATTAGGAATCCACTAAGGCTATGGAGGTTGTTACTGTTTAGGTTGATGTATGCTTTGAATCTTTTCCTGTTGTAATTCCCTTGGACTTTCCTAGCTTTCCTCAGACCTAAGAGGTTATTCCAGGCTCTAGTCTTGTTCTCTTTGACTATTTTCGTGAACTTTTCTTGTAGGGTGTGATCAACTATTCTGCAGAATGGTTCACGTCCAATGAAGGGTTTAGTCTGGCTAGGCTGTCTGCTACTTCGTTACCCTCAATTTCGACGTGCCAGGTTATCCAGCTCCAGTTCCCTTATTCAGTTCTTGATCCATCTGTATCGTGTTACTGGTCATTCTACGGGTTTTGGATCAATTGCTCGAGTCCTTTTTGTTGCTGAGCTTCGAGGAGAAGCAAACGCCAACCTGCGCTATGTTAGGTTAGGTGGCTGCTCCCGCTTAAGCAAAAGCACACCACGTAAAGAACATTATGGATTTCCTTGCTTTCAAAGGGGAAGCTGTGGCTAGCCGTGTCGGTGCAAACCCCTTCTTGTAGCAGTCTATGGGCTGAACCATTTATACCCACAGACAGAGCTCTTCACTTTGAAAAGGTCTTCACTGGTTAGGTCACTGAGATCTTCATAGAAACACTCTCCTAGTGTTTGCCTCCATAGCTTTGATGAAGCTGGATAGATGCAAAGAAGGTGCGTGACCGTTTCCTCGGCTTCCTCGTCTCTACAGCTTCTGCAGAAAGCCAACTTGCGCTAGAAAAGATTAAATTTCGAGGTGATGACGAAATTGCTTGATTGATGCTTTCAGGTTCAACCGGTGGCACTTTGTTGATTTTCAACTCCTGGTTCGACGTAGCATTGACCTGTCCCTACGTTGTTCTGCGTAATTCTGAGTAATTCTGGCTCGTTCTTATCGACAGAATCTGCAAAGCCTAGGTTCCAAAATCCTCTCGTTATCGAACATTAACAAATGTTTACCCATCATCGTGTCTGAATTTCCATACAAATCTCAACGCAAGGTCACTACCATTGACATCTATTCACAAACAACTTTTAACTGGAAATGCATGCCTTAGGGTATGTTACCTCAGCAGGTCATACGCTTCACCATGATCGTGAATTCAGCGGGAATTCCTTTGAAACGTGATGATAGCAAAAGATTGTTTGCATTAATTTTTTTCGAAAGGAACGGCAAACAGCTACGACTGACATTGACTTGTGCCATGGACAGTACGAGCCAAAGTTAACTGCGATTAAGGAAACGTTTGCCCGTAGAATTCATATGTTATTTCTGTAGCACGTTTCATGTTAAGTACGTTCCCTAAGGAGATGCAAACTGACTTTACTGGTTATCAATAGAAAAAATTTTGTCTTTTGTGTTTTTCTTGGTTGTATTGCACTGTGAAGTGCCACGTGTCTTTGGTTCCCTCCTGTGGGTCTTAAGGCTTAAACACTTATTGAGTGCAAATTGCTTTGTATCATTCTAAAAGGCTCAATGCGATGTGCTTAAGTTCACCACCAAATCCTTGATTCTTCCACGTCTTTTCTGATTCATTTGCAAGGAGTTATACTTTGTGACCAATACACTCCAACCTACCAGTAGGTACAACTCGTTTACTGTGTTCTCTTCGTCTTTCTTAGAAAGCCCTTTCGAGTAAGGGCTTCAGTGATAAGGAGCTTAGGTTACCAGCTTTCATCATATCACGACCACCTGATACGAGTAGAGGCAGAGGCGAAATGTCCCGTAAAACGCCAATAAGTTGTCTGTAGTCTTTTCTGCTGAAAGACAGCAAGAATTCCGCGGACTTCTTACAGGCGTCGGGAGGGATCAGATTAGTCCGCCTGCATCCTGGAGGGTCATGCCACCTATAGTTTTGTTTGCTAAAAACCCACCATCGATAGAAGCTCTAACCGAAGATACGGGCAACCTAACGTAGGTCGAGAAGCAAGTAGAAAATGAACCCCCTATCCCTTCAATGATGAATGGCTTGAGTTGTCAGCACTCACCCATTCAGCACCGAAGAACAAACACCTGATCTTTGTAAAGGCAGAAGAGTCATAGACATAGGAAGCGTTCCGTAATTTCATCGCCCTCTCCACAGACGTTGTGGGTGTCGGGGCAGTATGCCAGTAAGTAGCAAGAATGTCGCAAATTTCTTACAGACTTCGGGACGAATTCGTTTAGCCTGTCTGAATTCTGGAAAGTCATGCGACCATAGATTCTGTTCACTAGCGACCTTACTGACAATGGAAGCGAATGTAGGCTCAAGGCTTGAGAAATTCTCCTTTGAACTTTATTCACCAAACTCATCAGGGATCCTGGGACAATGAGTTCAACTTTCCGATCGAATTCAGGGAAGTTTTCAAGTTCAGACTCTCGTCAAAGCCAATCCTGAACACGGTGAAAGTCTACAAGTTTGGCATCGTTTCATCAGACTGCTTAACCATGGGCATGTTACACTTGACAACGTCGCGCAAAGTTATCAAAACCTTTTACCTTTTCCAGTGCAAATTGTGCAAGAAGGCACTCCCTCTTTAAACGGAAGATAGGATCTGTTAGCTACAGTCACATCTGTCCGCCGAGTTCGAAGATTCTATTCTTAGTCACATGGTCTTTGTCACAACTTTATACACCTCCCAGTGGTTGCGATTGGATTTTTCTTTCCATTTAAGTTGCACAGTGTCCAGCGTCGTGTCCTTTTCAGCATTACTTTCAGTCTTTTCTAGTATTTGTCTTGATATGAGTGAGGTTAGACGGCGTTAGAGGTTTAGACAATACTATGGATTTAATCTTGCACTTTAGCAGCCTCTATATTTCTTACAAGGCATCGACTCCTTCGTAGCTGGGGCTTATAAGACTGTGATTGCATAGAGTTGGAAAGAGCTAAGATATATTTCCAGAAACTGAACACAAAGTGTTGAAGTCAATGCATTAAGATCGCCTCCTTTCATTCTTCGAAAAAGCTTTAGGATGGAAAAATCTCACAAATCATTCATGGTATTGGCTTGGTCGGAGTCTAACGAAGATCCTTCCCTTACCAACTCATCAGATGTCTCATTTCCAGGCACCCCTTTGTAGCCAGGGATCCAGCAAAGTGTTACATTGTACTGCCTGCCAATAACCCGTAGGTCTTCGCGACAGCGACTTACAAGCTTCGGTTGGACTTTGATGGCTAAAATCGCTCTTATTGGCGCCTAGCTGTCGATGAATAAGGTCGCTTTCAATGAAAGTAGTGCCTTCATTGCAACCTGTTGGGCAGCCGTTGCCACTGCCAGGACCTCCGCTTGGAAGACACTACTCTAGTCTGGGAGTCTGATCGATCCGGACAGCCCAAAAGGCTTTATGCCCAAATTGCTCTGTTTAGGCAGGAAGTTCGAGATTGAAATCTCAAACCGTAATTCCTGGGAAACTGGCGATCCGTTGCTGAACATAAAAGAAGTAATGTGGTATACTGATGGATCAAAGAAGGACTCCGGAGTTGGTGCCAGCATCTATCACAAAGGGGATTACCATCAATATATTCACCGATTGTCAAGCAGCGCTTAAAACACTGAGTTCCCTTTACTGTAACTCAAAGGCCGTATCAGGTTGCTTAAACACTCTCCAACACCTCCAAAGCGGAACAAAGTCAAGCTCTGGTGGGTACCTGGACACAAAGGCATTGTAGGCAATGAAATTGCAGATAAACTTGCCAGGAAAGGTTCTTCTGAAAGATTCATAGGGTGCGGAACCCTTCTGTGGTATCCCTATTTCCTCGTTCAGGACATGCCTGGAAGGCTGGGAAAACGGAACTTCCTATCCTACTGGAACAACATTCAGGGACTTCAGACCTAAAGCGCCATCTGACCCCTGAATAAAACCACAAAAAATATTCTCAATCACAAAAGGGACGATAACAGAAGGCTTGCCGGCTTCCTCACCTCACCGGTCACTGCAACCTCAGATATCACTTACATAAACTAAATATAGTTCAAGAATCTGAATGCCAACTCTGCTTAGAGGAAGACGAATCAGCGGACCAAGTTCTATGCGAGTGCGTGACTGTCTGCAGAATCAAGAAACGCTTTCTCCTCAAAGAATTCCTAACACCGGTGGACATTTGTATTGCCTCGAATGGAGATATCCTCAACTTCATTAGGAAGATAAAGGATCTCCTTGTCTACCTGGCTCCAAGCACAATCGATCTTTTAGATCACGAAGCCTTAACAATAATAATAATAACCTTTTGTAGGTCACTTGCTAGAGCTCTCTTGATGACTTGATGACCCACTTTCATATCTAACCGTCTCACTTCACTCATTCTTTTTGTAAGAAGGGAGCACTTAGAACAGAATTGATCGCCTAAAAAACTCTCTAACATCTTTGAGCTCCAAATCATTCAATTTATATCGCAGGAACTCTGACACAAGTCATTGAAGTCTGACATTACCTTGCCCGACATTTTCAGAGCCCAGATCTTAAGAGTCCACACCGGTCGCGTGATGATTGTCAAGCTACTATTACTCGGTCATCGCGACGACTCTCTGATGACAAAAAGACGTCAAAATTTGTCCCGTGTAATCGAAGCTTTAAACTTTTTATGTCATTTTGACGTCAGAGTGTCATCGCGATGTTTCCTTACGCTTACCGTGTAATAGTCGCTTCATTTTTTGTTCCTTAAAGTACTTATGCCCCTTGCCAAAGGACGCACTAAAAATACCTATATAAGCTCGTGTTAATAAGGATGCGAAGGTAAAGCAAGCACTAATACGACGTTGATTGTTACCGTGGCTTCAAAACAAAACAAGTCCTTGTTTACTTTATTTAAAATCAAAATTACTTTCAAGCCACTCTGTTGTTTTATCATTTCCTTTTCCTTTTTTTTTTCTCCATTTCTCATCCTGTCTATACAAAGAATTCCAATTGTTCATTGTTTACCTTGAAAGCCCTGAAAGTCCTGCTTGTCCCCAATGTATGGTTAAAACTGAAAAAACCCACCAAAACAACTAGAAACAAAAAAAAAATCAAAGGCTCTCCAGAGAACATCCTTCAGGACAACTCTCAAGACTTGTAACAATACATACGCGAGAGTAATCGTTTTATTCAATTAACACAAACGAAAGTTGTTTATTCACGTACCGTTGCGGTCATGGTGTGTGGTGAATAAAAACTGTAAAGTTGCACAAGGGTATATGCCATACGAACATGGTCAATATGGTCGTTAAGGATGATACATGTGCGAATAAATTCAGGATTCTGTTTGATATTCAGCCGGGCAAGGATTAAAAACGTGATATACTGACATCCGGAAATAAATGTGGCATTTGTGTGGCAGGCAAGCGAGAATCTCCAGTCGAGTGGTGTCTATTTTCTCTTGTTCGTCCTTTTTTTTTTAAAAAAAAGAATCCGACTGGACGACGACACGGGACGAAATTGTCACAGATTCTTTCTTTTTTTGTTGAAGAGTCCTTTCGACTGATGCTGAGTGTTTCGTTAAAACAAATACTGCACGGATGTGAACATTGAATGAATTTTTTATCTCTTTCCACAAGCAACAACGGCAAAGCGAGAATGTCCTTTTTTTTTGTTTTTTGCATTCTGAGAGTTGTGGGCTCGTATATTATTTAAGCACGATGGAAAATAGATTACTAAAGATTTATATGGGACTTCCTGGCAATTTATTTTTGATAAAAAGGGTTTCACGTCGGTGTCCCTGCATATGTACATGTGAGTTGAGGATATTGTAAGCAATTTATTTTTGATTTGTCTGCCAGTTAACTGCATGGATTTTGAGGGAAGGGAACTTGTTCGTTTTGACATGACCTATAGCAATGGCTTGTCAAAGGAAGCGGGATGAAAGATGACATTTAAAATTTCTCCCTTGAAAGTCCTGTAATTGCGCAGGCAAATTATGCCTACGAGTCGAAATTAAAGGAGTCAACTTTGAGCCAGGTGTCACTTGTCAGCTCTACAATTTCTAAAGAAGTCGTTGGGTAAAAAGCACAATATTTGTATTGGAATCTGGAACTGACCACAGATGGAGCTACTTTCAACAGCATCGGTGAGTGAAGAACATAAGCTGGATCAGTTGTTTTATGTATGTAGCGATGCAAAACGTAACCACAGCTGAAATATCTAGCTGCAGACCGGGAAAGATGAAAGAGATTTGTTGCCACCCGGGGTTGAAGGAACTTGAAGAAGCGATTTAAAGTCAGAACCCTGGCGGGTCCTACGTTGTTCTCTCTCAACTGTGATGACTCTCCTAATCTTAAAGTTGAGTAAGCGAGCAGTTGGTGGATCTATTGAAGCTTGTCCAGAGCTTACAGTTTGTTTTCATGAGTGTAGTGACTTTCTACTAACATGTTCAGTACCGTTATCCCTCTAATTAAGTCCTCTGTCGAACCTTTTACTTGGAGGGTTCAGCTGGTAGATTGAAGGGGTGTCAGCATCTTGCGTTCCCCTGAAAAGAACAAGACAAAGTTAAAAGGATCTTTGTGAGTTGTCTGGTGGTTGTTCGTCCTCCCTGAATCATCCCAAATACATAACTAAGTTGAAGAGATGGCTGTATCTCTTGATCTATACAGAACCATCCCGTTCCTCTAACGTCGAATGTCCAGTCTTAACAGACAAAAAGAAAGGAAAGGTCTAAGTGAGAATGATTACGTTCGGTCGGCCTCCCTGAATCATCCCGAGCTCGTAGTTAATTTCAGAATGGTTTTTGGTGGTTTCTTAGACAGGTCGCCTAGGCTGTTTAGCTCTGCTCCCAAGAGTGCGCCAATACACTTGTGCTCGGAATGAGGTGGACGGATGGCATCGCTCTATGTAGACAATCATTGGTTGAAGCCATTCCGTGTTAGGTACCGCGCCACGCAACTAAGCGTGATTTTTTTTGTGAAGACAACATGAGAGGATGCTGAGGGATGGTAATTGCCTAGAAGTTGATCTTAATGTGCCCGGAACCTATCTATCATTCATCAACACAAGTCCTTTGTACTACCAGCAGGTAAAACCCTTTTTCTGTTTTTTCATCGTCTTTCTAAGGAAGTCGAGTAGGAGCTTCAGTGATAAGGGGCTTAGGTTACCAGCACTCATCACATCAGCTCCAAAAATTTGCCACCTGACACAAACAAAAGCAGGACAATCATATAGAAAGTGTTCCGCATTGTCACAGATAGTGGTGTCATTTAAGCCTAACACGTTGAGAAGTTTGACAAAGGCGTAGAGCCCGTAGAAGTTGTTTACAGTGTTTTCTACTAAGAGACAGCAAGAATTCCGCGAACTTCTTACAGACGTCAGGAAAGATCTGTTGAGTCTGCATGTCTCCCGAAGAGTCCTAACCGAAGATACGTGTAAATCTAACGTGGGTTCAGCGCCAAAGAAGTTCTCCTTCGAACCTTACCTGGCAAGCTCATCGGATAACTCATTTCCGGTAATCCCGCTGTGTCCAGAGACCCAGACAAGTCTTAGCACATTCAGTCTTCAAACCGAATTCAAACTAGTCCTGCATTGTCCAACTATTTTGGATCTAGTAAGAGGATTAAGAAAGGCCTTAAGTGCAGCCTGACTGTCGCTAAAGACCCCGTCCCCCCACTTGTTTTTCGCCAAATAGTTCGCAGCAGGTATTGGAAAAGTCTCCACTGGGAAAGACAGGCTCATATATTCCTTAGAGGAAAATGCAGTCTAACGTTGCCGCTTTCCACAAAGACTTATTGGGCTTAATCGCTCCTCAATGTCTAGCAATGTCCTAGATACTAGGCTTATAGCAGTCGATGACAACACATCCAAAGACAGATTGTCACCCTGAGTTGGTGCTTACCTTCCTCTGAGACTTCCTTTTGCTTTTTCGACGACAAGCAGCTTTCTGGTTATCCCATGCAGAGTTTGAAAAGCAAACCCTAAGCCCTGTATGATGTCGGATTATGTGGCTAATTTTCTCGACCAATTTTCATCAAATGGTCCTGCCGACCTACCTTGTAACTGTTATGAATAATCCAATTCCAATCTCTAAACACTTCCAATCAGTCGCAGTCGTTTTTATCTGAAAGGATCATTCGAAAAGTTAATTCGCAGAATATTAACACGATCTGGGCAACCTACCGTTCAAATCTATCTCAATTCTCACCTTTGATCTAAGCCAGTACACGATGGTGTTTCGACAATAAAATACAAAGCAACAGCACACTCAGCTGGATGCCACCGGCAAAACACTTGCAACGAGAAGTGGAATCCCATTCACCTCAGGAATACCAACACCAGCTTCACCGTGAAATGCTAATTCCGACCTGTTGCAATCGAAGTCGATCTCGTAAGTCCTTCTTATGTGTACATTAAGCTAATAGTCGTCATAAATTCCATGGATAGTTCTAGCATAAATAACAGGATGCACGTGGAGGAAGCTTTCACATGCACCTGCGGTCATGGTCAATTCCAGTTGATGCTCTTATTAATAACCGTTTTTATTGCCAGCTCTCGTCCGGAGTTCTTACTCATGGTTAACTCTCTACTTCCAGGTGCGATTGTATTTCTCGCAGATACCAGATGACAAAGTGCCATATGTGAACAGCCCCGGAGAACAGTACCGCGTGCGACAATTGCTGCATCAGCTTCCGCCGCATGATAATGAGGTAAGAATCATTCACTGGATGTTTGGTATCCACTTGCCATTGTCCACATTTTGAGGGGATCTGAGTCGAGAATTTATCGCGCATTCAGATACAGTTACACAGCTTGCCCTTTCCGTCTCAGCGCCAACGCATTGCTGTTGCATAACAAACATGTACCGGATCAAGTGATTTGCATATATGGCTGCATGATGGGGATGGCTACCGTTTTGGACCGCTCTAAGTGGGCAGTTGTAGCACACAGTACATTCAAATGAACTGACTATAGAGTTGACTGACCAGTTCCCTTCGACAGAAGAAGGAGGAGACACAGATGATAATGTGCCAAGACGGATGGGGGCAAGCGACGATGACAGAGTTTGCATGGCATCGATCGGATTGCCCATTGAATGATCATTGCTTGTTGTCATTTTAGGTTCGTTACTGTCACTCACTGACCGACGAGGAACGCAAGGAACTCCGGCTGTTCTCGTCTCAAAGAAAACGCGATGCACTTGGACGTGGCACTGTGCGACAACTGATGAATGCCAGACCGTGCGATGGGGTAAGTGTCCTTTAACTTACAAGAATCCTAGACTTACAATATTTACAATGCTAATTGAACATTATGAGTGGTTTGACAAGTCGCCAAGCAGACGCGACATCCGACCACAGAGTGCACATTTATTAACGCAAATGTCTGCATTAATTAGTGTAAACGAAGGTGGACGATGTTCGCAATGTCATTATTGCCATCTACACCTTGCGTGTGCTTGGAGTCGGGGAGTGTATGCACAGTTGATAGATGAGCTTGAATTCGTTTCGCTAAAAATGTCTTCACGCATGACGCATGAGTCTTGTATTTCAAGAATCGAGAACGGGAAGTGAATCATTGATCATTGATGTAATGTGATGAAGTAACTGTTGTCGATTGTGAGAAGCTTTGAACATACGCCATACGAGTGCCATCACAGCTCGAAGATTTGATGACATAAGTCCTTTCTCCTTGGTGAACTTTTATCAGGGGAACCATGTTCAAATTACACGCTACTAGATTGGCCATCCCTTCCAACGAGGAAGAGGAAGAAATGGTCACTCACCTTCTTTGAATCTGCCCTGTCCTATCAAAGCTGAGGAGGAAAACCCTGGAAGAGTATTTCTATGAAGACCCAAGCGATCTAGCCATAGACAGGATAAAGAGCTTTGTCTGTGAATCTTAATGGTTCTGCACATAGTGTGGTACAAAAAGGGGTCTGCACCGATATGTCTACCCACAGTTTCTTCCTTAAAAAAAAGGAAATCCATCGTGCAAGATCCCTGGTGCTGGTAATCTGGTGCTCTATGTGGTATCACAATGGACCTACATTCTGGTTTAAGCCACCTTACCTAACCTATCTGCAAATCTTCGCATCTCAATACGTAGAACGAACAATACTGTCTTACGTTGATGGCACATCCAATACCGTCGTCCTCTTGAGAAGAGGACTCCTCAACTGCAAAAGTGTCACATGCACTATAACTCCGCAGTCTCCACTCTTTTCTACTAAGAGACTGCTAGAACCGACTTTAGAGAGTCCTTCCTTCGTTTACAGCAAAAGCAAAGTCAATACAACTTCTAAACCCCTTTTTCCCGTCTTTACCTCGGCTGCACTGTATCTGCAACAATTTAAAAAGTCTGTTCAATTTAACATTTGTTTACTTTTCAATTTGTAGTTAAAAGCCCGATAAAATGCTCAACAACACCCTTCCAGAGCAATACCCTCTTTTACTGTAACACACATGCATCTTCAGAGGACAAACCATCAATGTCATCAAAGACTAACTCCAAGCATCACAAATATTTACTGAATCTCCAACAACTTGAGACTTCTATCTTCCTTGTGCCAAGTTTCGCATTTGCATCAATTTCAAAGGACACACGACACACGATATCCTATGCAAACAACTGTAACCAGACATCGCGTGCCCCAGACTCGTAGCTTTAAATGCCACCCACCTCGTGTCGATATAATTACATCCTTCAGTGTCAGGGAATATCCTTTGGCAGGGGATCCCTTTTAAACACACATGCTCAAGTTTAAAACGAAAGTCTTTGCGTTGCCACTTTGTCACAACTTTAACGCGATACCCACCCTTGAAGGCTTATAGTCCTTGATTTTTATTGTCATTGCCGTCGTTAAGTACATATCTGCTAGTCCTCCTTCTCATCCGAAAGTGTGTTTTGCTCTTTTTTAGTGTGACGATTCTATATCCACTGGGGACATAGCTGTGTTCGCCTCACGTCTTGGGCCAAATGCATCATGGCATCCGGGATGTTTCTCCTGCTGCATCTGCCGGGAACTTCTAGTCGACCTCATTTACTTCCATCGTGATGGACGATTGTATTGCGGACGACATCATGCAGAGACACTGAAGCCAAGATGTTCCGCCTGCGATGAGGTAAGTTACTCACACGAAGTATATCACCTCACGTCAAAATAACTTATTTCCGACTCTACTCTCTGTTATAGATCATCCTGGCCGATGAGTGCACCGAAGCCGAAGGACGTGCCTGGCATATGAATCATTTCGCCTGCTTCGAGTGCGAGAAACAGTTGGGTGGCCAAAGATATATAATGCGAGATGGCAAGCCATATTGCCTGCAATGCTTCGACTCTATGTTCGCAGAGTATTGTGACTATTGTGGCGAGGCGATTGGTGTGGATCAGGGCCAAATGAGTCATGACGGGCAGCACTGGCATGCCACGGATGAATGTTTCTCGTGCAACACTTGCCGTTGTTCACTGCTTGGCAGGGCGTTTCTACCACGACGTGGGGCGATTTATTGCTCCATTGCATGCAGCAAGGGTGAGCCACCAACACCATCGGACAGCTCAGGAACAGGAATGTATCCGCCTTCAACGCAACGTGTCAGACCGCAAGCTCGCTTGCCCAGCGCTGAATCAAATACACCACCGCTGTCGCCGCAGTTACAGCAGCAAACTATGTCAATGCAGCCTCCTCTTGACCACCAGACCATGTATCAGCTACGCAGTCAACCGGTGACGGCCGGGAGTCCCATGTTCGACGCACCATACACGCTGTCGCCTGACACCAAAGACGAACAGTGCACTGCCGATTTTACCGACTTCTCGGGCGGTGGGCCATCCAACTCCTCGCACAACATGACCCCATTAACCTCCCCTGGCGAGTACCAACAGATAATGCAACAAAAACCAGTCAGCAGTGACGGAGGACCGTACAACTTCACCGAAATGAGTCTAAACCTTGACACTTGGAATCCCAAACACAGCAACAGTAGTACAAATAGTTATAACCTCTCACAGCACATCCGCAACAAAATGGACACCTCCCTCACTTCCAGCATGCCGGAGTTGTCTAATCATCCAGCACCACCAACATCCGAACCCATGTTCACCGAAATCCCATCATCAATAGCATCTCCATCCGAGGTGCCAGAGCTCCCTACACCAAATCTCTCGGTAGCTTCAACGGCCGCCCTGCCCGACATAATGGGTGCACAAACAACCCCCGAGGGCGAATTCCACTCCACCAGTCCGCAGCAGAACTCATCGCTCTCGCCGACGACTCCTCCAGCTCCTCTACCTCTGCCCGAGAAGAAAAAGGGCGTTCGCTTCGAGGGCATCCCCGATACCCTACCACGTTCCAGAAGCTACTCAGGCAATAATGCTGGCACTGGCGGCGGTAGCAGCAGCAACAACAGTGGCGGCACCAGTAGCAGCGGCGGTATTTCACGGCGCCGTCGTCGAAGAAAATCATCCTGCAAGAGCAGCAGCGCATCATCCTCATCGCATTCTCATCGGCACGCCAGCAAGGAGCACCAACAACATCATTCATTATCCTCATCGTTTCAGGGAGTCACGACGACGACGACGCCGACGACGATGGCGCAAAACCGCGATGATGAATCAGACGCCTCGAGCGTTTGTTCTACATGCTCGTCCAGCTCGTCCAGTTCCGAGGACTATATGTACCAGTTGCCCCAGAGGCGTCACTACGGTGGCGTGCGTGTCAGCTACGTGCCCAACGATGCCATTGCGTACGATCGCAAGCGCAAACCCTCCGATCTTGGCACAGACAAGGACAAAAACTGTATCATTTCGTGACGATATTTAATTGCATCATATCCAACATCATATCCAAACCATACCATGGACCTCTTGGAGTTCCACAAAAAGCAAAACTCTTGCGGCGCTGGCATGCCGCGTCCGCTGCGTAATTAAGTCGACGTTGGTCTCGCCTTCTTCTCCTGTTTTATCCGCGAAAAGACGAGACAACGTCCTAAAGAAATCGTTTAACGACTAGTATTCAAAACAAAACAAAGAAGTAAGATATTTCATCCTGTAAATAGAACCCTAAATCATTAAAACTACGAGAGTATATAATTTACAAAGATTCAACTATATATTTATACATATATACACAAGAGAAAACAAGTGAACGCAATGCAATTAACAAGAAACCACACACACACACACAAATTCTAAACACATATACGTTTTGGTATATTTTTTTATAGCGCAATAGATTTAATAAAAAAAAAACTATTTTTAACAAATTTAAGGCATCAATAAAGTGTTTGAGTTTACAAATGAGTTGACTGTTATTTACTTGGGCGGTTTTGCAGCCGAAGTCGTAGAAGAAAGACACTTTTCAAGGAATGTCCTCTGAACTAGCGAGTCTTCAGCAACAGCAGGTTGCAAGTTGTCACCGAATACCGCCTTAGGACGGTGAAACTGCAATTGTCCATGAAGCCTTGCAAGTCGTCCTGTAAAACAGGATACAAGCCATCACAGCCTCTTCAGGGATGTGGGAGGGGGAACCTCAGAGGTGTTCTGTAGTTGAACTCAATTTTGTTGAATCATTTTTCAGCAAGCTGCCAACGCATTACGCCACGACTATTGACGGGTCAGCAAACGCCTTCAGATGCCTTGGATACCTGTTGCTATTCTAGGATTTCTGTTGGCCTGGTACTTTGCGAACATTGCAAGGAAGACAGCCCTCGGTGAACACTATTTCAACGAACTGGGCGATCCGTGGGAGGAGGAACCTCAGTAGTGTTCTGTAATTGAACTCAATTTTGTTGTATAATTTTTCAGAAACACCAGGTCACCAGAAACCCAGCAGAAGCAGCAAGCTATCGACGCATCACGCTTCTCAGATGCAATGGATAGGTTAGGTTAGGTTAGGTGGAGTGGCTGTCCCTACTAAGCAGGGACACACTTAGGCCAGAACAAGGCCCGTTGTGATACCACGTAGAAAAACCAGGTGACCAGCATCAGAGACCTCACATGTGTAATTTCCTTAAGGAAGAAGAATAAAGTTGAAGTTGGAGTTCTGCGTAACCGTAGCGGTGGAAACCCTATCCTGTGCCACACTAAGCGCAGAACTAATTAGACCCACATACAAATTTCTTAATTTTAAAAATGTTGAGCCAAGCAGAGGTAACACCTAATCTGCTGGCATCCCTGCCATTAAGACAATGCTCCGTAAGGACTCCTACTATATTTCTTATACGTTTCCTATTCACGGACAGAAGTCTTCCCGTTCTCCTCAAATCCAGGTCTGACAGATCTGACGTTTTGACAGAAGACAAGTGTTGATGTTGTTCCACCTGCTATTAGCTATTCTTCTAGCTTCAGTATCGAGATGAGACTTTATCCATTCTAGAGAGGCAAGCGGTTCCCCTCCATTTTCAGAGAGGATCCGCCCTGCGCCTTCCTTCGCTAGCTCGTCCGGTCTGCATTTGGCCGGAGCGTCCTTGTGCCCAAAAACCCAGCAGAAACGTCGCATCTGTCAACGATCTCATTCAGAGACCTGCGGCATTGCTTTACCAACTTGGATCGTACTGTCGATGATTCCAAAACTGTAAGCGCTGCTTGACTATCCATATATAGTACAAGAAAGCTACCTACCGCGTTAACCGAAAGCCAAGCGATGGATACCTGTTGCTATTCTAGGATTTCTGTTGGCCTTGAATTTTGCGAACATTGCTAGAAAAATGTGGTCAGCGCTTTCCTCCGCCAAGGGGTTGCTTGCAGCCTTTTATCTTGAATGAGGCTCGAAGGAGATACAAGAAGCCTTATTGGAGGTTGCCCTACCAAATGGTATTCAAGCCATCGCAGCCTTCCCAAAGATGTGGAAAAGAGAGCCTCAGAGGTGTTCTGAAATTGAACTCAATTTTGTTGTATAATTTTTCAGAAACACCAGGCCACCAGAAACCCAGCAAAAGCAGGAAGCCGCCGACGCGTCACGCTTATCCACGACTCTTGGCGGGTCAGGGAATGGTTTCAGATGCGATGGATACCTATTGCCGTTCTAGGATTTCTGTTGACCTGGTACTTTACGAACATTGATAGGAAAATGGGGTTCAAGTCGTCGCAGCCTCTCCACGAATGTGGGAGGTGGAACCTCAGAGATGTTCTGTAATTGAACTCTGTTTTCTCATTTTTCAGAAACACCAGGCCACCAGAAACTCAGCAGAAGCTTATCCGTGCCCCTTGACGGGTCAGGGAATGCTTCCAGATGCGATGGATACCTGTTGCTTCTGCTGCGTTGGGATTTGCCTAGACATTTTTGCAAAGTACCAAGCCACCAGAAATCCCAGAATAACTGAAGACACCTGTACACATACCTTCAAATATTCCAAGCCTATAGCTCTTCCTAGATAAAGATTTCCTTGTCGGCAGGACACCTGCCATAACTTTTAACACAGACACGCAAAGCACAGCTCAAGTTGGCAGGATGTTTGCTGCGCTCTTGTGAAAACATCGAAGTCCTTGTTGTTTATCTGTTACAACTACAACTACAACCCAAACGCAATTACAAGCCTCCTCCAGACTCCCCAATTGTTAATTAGAATCGCAACCGCTTAATTCGCGATTTCAAAAGGTGGTTCGAACAAACGCACAAAACCCACCCAAGGCGTTACAAACACTACAACGAAAACAACGGTTGCAATAAAAGTTTTTTTAAAGTAAACGATTAAATCTTGCAATTTAATGCATGTACCCACGTATCTATAGATACATGGTACTGGAAAACTCATAAACTATGATGACGGATTACTGCGAGCACAATCCCTCTCAAACTAAACGAAGCATGCATGAGTATACCCATATTTTATGCCCTTAAACTTGTACAAGGAGCAACAAATTTCATCATCATCACCGTCATCGTCGTCGTTGTAGTCTCCATGGTTGGTCTGGTCGTCCTCATCGGAACTCATTGTGGCATCTCCTCGATGAATTTAACAATCTGTGGGATATACCTAACCGAAATGACATGGGAAGAAAACTTTTGCCCCGAAAACCGCAGGACTCTTGTGCGTACATCACAGTATTGCCGCAACAAGAGGAGGGTTGTTTGCATAATTTGCCCCCAGGGACTTATTAGCATTTATACGGGATGAAATTTTCAAATTTAATTAGGCGGCTGACAGCTTCTTCTAAAGTCGGGTCGGGTTATCCGCATCTCGAACTAGAGAGAGACGCTTTTGATTTGATTAGTTAGTGTTGAAAGATGGTAGCGAAACGCTTCCCCCTCAAGGCGGCAGCATGTAAGCCACCATCGAACGGGGCGAAAATTAAATTTGACAGAAGACATGATTTTGTCATTATTACTTTGGCAGGGTTTTCTTAACGACGACGACGATGCGGGGGGTTGATATCGTTTCCTTTTTTTTTAACGAACGTAAGATTCCTCAGGGCTAGATTGTCCCAGCCCACTGTTTCGTCCTCTTTCAACTTCTCTCGTATAGTGCCGTTTCGGTGGCTCCGCGTAGACATCATTAATTCAGCGGCAAAATTGACATCGAACCGCTCCTAGTCATGTTGTCAGATTTGTTATAATCGAAAAGTCTCGAGCCCTAGAGTGCGGTTATTAATAAATTGCTGCACAGAGTCGCAAGGAGCAATATATAATTGCAAGCTTGGCCCAAATGAAGCTCCAAATGATATCAAATTAATCCACTTGTTTCCAGCAACACCAAGGTAGTTAGGGTTTACTTAATTGCCGTCTACTGTGGCCTGCGGCCAACTGTTATTTATAAAAAAAAACGAAAAGGATACTGAAGGTCAGTGAAACCTGCTTTCGATCTTGTTGCATAGTTCTGACGGGAGGTGGAGCCTCGGCAAAAAACCAACTCAATGTCTGCAATTAATATGCAGAATAGATGTCCACTTTGGGATAGCTCTCGTGCTCTGTGGTCTAGAGTGGTGGTTGGGACAAAAATTCTATATTTGCATACGAACAGAGAATGGTGGGGTGACCAGACCAACATTTCAGTTTGAGGGCATCATAACATGTTATATCACATGTCGGATGCCTGTAACATGGAATTATTGTACACCATTTGGAGATGTCGGACCGGGTATTCTGCAACCATTACCTTTGTCCGTAAATGGTAAATTCGTGTAACTGGCAAAATGAGGGATTTCGCGTCAGGCTTTGGTTTGCCATTTGTCCAGTCATCCATTGAATTGAAATTGGAATTCACTCTGGACAGAGCAAAGGGTAGATGACAATTTATTGATGCTTTTGTCTCTATTGCATACAGATGACGTTCGTTTGGTGGTAATGCAAATATAATTGATGGACACACGATGGATAAGCAAAGGGAAGACTGGAGTGGGACGTACATTTAAAAGTCATTTGTTAAATGGCGTAAATAGTCATATTTCACTTTACATATGTACAGTGAAAGGGAAAAATAAATAACGCTGTTACTTTTTTGACGCATCTGTGGGAGGAAAGCCTCCTTCCTGGGTCGACATGTTTTGTTTTATTAAATTTTAAAGCAAACAGGACATTAAGGATGGATTTCGCTACCACATTTTCGACTGGTACTCAGTGTTGAATGAACATCAATGCTCCAGCCCGAAGATTCTTCGGATCCAACGTAGTACTCTGGGTTTCAGGGCACAGTGACATAAAGGGCAGATGAATTGGCCAAGCAGGGTTCACCTCTACACGGCTCACTCGCAGCAAGGGTCCACATCCCGCTAAGAGTGGTTAAAGGAAAAATCCACTCACTTCCTGCAGAAGGCCAACTTCCAATGGAGGAGGTTGACTGCGCCATATCAAGGAAGATACGGCCGACCGATGATAAGATTAGAACAAAAGATCTTCTAAACAGAACCCGCCCACGGAGCTTGGCGAATTTGAGACAATGTGACCAAACTAGGTATTCCATACAACCTCCACTGCCGCTGCTGCGGAAACTAAAATGAGATGAGGAAACTCTCTCCCATTTCCTCTGCGAATGTCCGACACTAGCAAGAGTTAGACTGCGTGCACTAAACCACCCATTCTTCGACGACCTCAACGAATCCTCGGGAAAGGGGATACAAAATCTAATCCGTTTTCTGAACATCACAGGCTGAATCTAGGTCCCGACTATCTCACATCCTCAACAACACACATCATCAACCAGATCGCACGAGTCGTGGTAACAAAAAGGCACATTCTATTGCTACTTGGGTTCATGTTGAACCGCCACCTCTACCTACCTATCAATGCAGTAAAGATATACCCAATGTTCGGTGGAGCGCGCCAGAGACCTTAACCAACTAAAAGTTCATAACTGATAGCAGCTAGCTAATGATCGAGCTGACTGAAAAGACTTGTTGTTTAAGGTCCAGATCCCGAAAGATACCAACGACAGAAACTAGAAAAGCAAATACCGATTTAAAAATAGAACCACACACGTAAAAGGGGCAGCGAAACAAACAAAAGACGCTTCGAGGCTTAGGAAAATGTTGTCAGTAACATACGCGACCCCAGGACCCCTGAAAGAACAGTTCTCGGACAGAATCTAACCTGAAAACACTTAAGATCCTCATCGACACTCATTTTTCTTGATGTTCATTCATCAACACACCATCCCTAAGGAAAGGGTCATGACCGCCATCAACAGTAACACAAAAGACCTGTGTTACCAGAAAACAGATGAAAGAAAGACTGAGCGGTCTGTTCCTTCTCCCCACACAAAACACCAGGACCTGACGTTATAATACCAATCATGCTGCAGAATACCTTAGCTTGTCCAAAATTTCAGAGATACCTACGTTCCGCAAATCTGGTAAGGAACCTAGATGACATCATCATATCCAAAGCAGGAAAGCTCAACCATATAACTCCCAAGCGATTAAGGCCAATAAGCCTCACATCTATCCTCCTGAAAATATAAGAATGACTAATAGACATTCACAGACACAAGCCCAGCACACCTACATGAAAGGCAAATCGATAGAATCGAGAGGTGGATTTCACTTTCGACATGCCATACCTCAGGGACGCTCTAGACAGTCCTAAATAAAATTAAAACAAAAGAAATCATCGCACTCTCAACACAAGTCACCTATCCCTATTACAGGTCACAACCTACTGGCAACCCACCGAAAGAGAATGCGTTTGAGTACAACGGATCTATGGATCTACGGATCACATTCCACCTCCTATGTAAACACTTCATCAATGATCTGGATGAACTGTCAAGCAAGCCACCGAAAACCATCCTAAAATTCCTTCGGAACCCGGATGGTTCAAGAAGGCCACATCACACTACCGGAGAACACAATAGACCCTTTGAGATCCGAGTGAGACTGTAAATAAGGAGCAGCCAGCCCTACAACCTCAGACCCAGATCCACATGAACTGTATAGAGTCGTGGGAAGGAAGTAAGTAAGAAAGTCTCTTCTGGAGACAACAACACCTGTCACTTGCGTCAATTTCGGCCACATTGTTTCCGCTCCTTGAAACCAAGCTACCAAGCTTCATGGATCTCATGATTGTTTAATCTTTTAAATGAAAGTTCTTATGGCTTTTCATCTCGAACCTGGAGACTGGAATTCCAAGAGTCACTGCTTGAGACTAATAAAATACGTTCAGCTCCGTCTATAATAGATGAACATCTTAGCGTGAGCTTCATGGTTCGTCATTACAAACATGGACCGATGCCAGTTCTCATAGCAGATGGACCGATTTCTTAAAGATAGTGCCTTTACTTTGCTGACAATTTGTTACAAGCATCATCTTAAGGTTCGAAAAGTAAGATCCACCTTCTGGCTCACCGCTCTTGTTCTGTATTGCTTATGGACTCTGTAATTCATTGTCCTTCTCTTATGTCTTCTCTTAAATTGGTAGCTAAGCTACCCAGTCAAATTTTGTTTGCCCTTAAGGCTTTAAATGTTGATGCTGTACCTTTCATCCTTTACAGTCGTAGGCCAGTTCGTTATTCTTAGACACACGGAACACCGAACCAACGTAAACATCTTTCAGGTCGGTAGGTAAAAGGCCCTTTAGAGTCTAGTTTCCCAGAATATGTGCCTTCCAGCTCAGTCCGGGAAGATTGCAGTTCTATAAACTGGCGTCGATGATAGGACATACCGGTCTTCGTTGACAGCATGTAATTTGGTTTTGTTTTGATTCACTTCCTTCGCTTTCTCTTGAAATGCCCTGAAAGGTTCTGCAAGGGCTCTATGGATAAACGCGATGATTTAACATTCCCTGCACAACAAGAAGCAGCACGATATTAAAGAAATATCTTCGAAGCGTTGTCAGTCTTGTGGAACAGCGACAAAAACTTTTGTGGGATTATGAAAGAGAATGAATGAGAATGTGCATCCTTGTGGGACACCAGAGGCAGGAAGAAACACTGCATTCGAACCCTTCGTACAGTACACGGATCATGCAGATTGCTTTAGAGTAAATGCCCTTGGGTCTTAAAAAATTCTGGATGCTTTGACAGGATATGCTGTCGTAAGCTATGCGTATCAAATATTATCCTAACCGTGTTGATTACGATCACGCAATATTGGTTAAGGAGGAGTCTGGCCTGCTACTTTCACAGAGCAAAGTCGAACTTCTACTCTGTCCTGTTAGAAAGCACTCTTGTCAGCACCTTCAGCGGAACTGAAAACACCATGATGTCTCTGTAAATTTGCACCTCGTAGCCACCACATCAACAAGGTTCATCGTCCCAAAATTGGGACTAGCAGAGGGTAAGAGAAAATCGCAGAAGTTCGGTGCCTTACCTTCAGCATGCCAGATACTGGCAATCCGAGAGGCTTTCACGAAACTCTCGTGACGCACAAACGTTGCTATCCTCATAAATAGCCAAGTCGCTACAAAAGCTTTTGACTCGGCTACCATGTCCTCCAAACTGGTGCAAGAGTGCCGGAACGAGCTTGCCCGCTTAGACGAACGCTTTAGGGTCACACCGCTTTGGGTTCCAGGACACAGTGACATAAAAGGAAACGAGCGTCCAGGTGAACTGGCAAGGCAGGGCTCAGCTCTGTGTTGGTGTTCACGTCTGCTGGTTTGGAGGTGCTGGGAAGTTTAAACTTTCACAGAAGTGTTCTTTAGTTGCTCTTCAGTGGAATTTAGGAGTTTCCCTTCCTGGTCCGCAATTAGGCGCGTCTGCTGAAACTTCTTCTCCTTAATCGTCTGAGTAATTTCGTACAATCGTCTGAGATCTTTCATTGCACAGAAGGTGAGTGTCACCCCGAAAAGATTACACATTGACGCATAAGTTGGTGCATGTTCTCAGGAAAGCTGTCTGTTGGAGAACGTTCTCAATGACTTGGCTGCCATTTAAAGACTCTCCAAGCACTCGTTTTGCAAAAAATAAACTATAAAGACGACTCGTGTCAAACAAGACCACTAGTCCAACCCAACTTCCTACCCCCACCGCATGACAGTTTTTTCTTAAAAGAAAATTATTTGTTTCTTTATCTGGTCTCATTCAACTTTTTCAATTTCCGTTGGATTTGAAAGCCTCCAGGGACTGACTCTCTCTGTGTACCCTATCTCCACTGCATATGCCCTCAAACTATAGCAAACATTTTCTCTTGTACGGATTAACTTCAAATGGCACACGACTGACTCCAGTGTTTATCTTATGACGCACACCCTTTCAAGAGTAACAATTCTCCACCCACACACACTTACTTGAGTAAAAAATTGCATCAAATGTTACAAACGCAAATACCGGTACAACTATACCAGAGGGGATTCGTTTAAGGATATTTCAAATGCCAATGTTTGTTCACATAATTCAAGCGATGTTTGCGTTAAACTTAGCCAACTGGAAGTTACACAACATTTACTCCCTTACGGAGGTGATTGTTTGCTGGTTTCCTGTTTTGTTATCACTTCTGGAACTCGTCGCTGATTGAGGAGTATCTTACACTTTCGCACCATGTGCGCCAGAGATGATTTTTTAATCATAGTGAGATTCTTATACGCGTGCTATAAGAGCGGTCGGATGCATTGACATTGTGCGAGAAGTTTCTTTGTTTGAATTACTCGTTAATGCAAACAACTTTTTAAATTATATTTACCCTCAGAATAGGTTAAGAGGGAATGCTTGTTTGAACACCATAAGGCTGTGAACCGTTCACAGTTTGATTCAAGTAGATAACTGGATGGTCCATAATAATGGAATAGCTATCTTCCTGCACTGAGCTTGAAGACACCATCTCCCTGATGGAGACCAAAATCTAAATGATCCAAGCATAGTTCTCCTGTCGAAGTCATGGTGAAACTTCAAGATCGTGCTCTCGGTTGACTGTTTCTGGAGAGATGAATCAACTGCCGAAGTGTTTTTGCCTGCTTCGAAGGACTTACGCCTGGCTTGTTCATATGGTAGTTGAACAAGTAATGTCCGGTGAGGGTTCTTCCACCTTAACGGAGATTTGATGGCAACAACTCCATCCGTGATGAATGGGATAATACTGCCACTGAGGACTAAAGTTCAGTTCAATTCTACACGGACAGTTCCACGATTGGACCGGTCGCCGAAAATCTCAACTTGAGCTCCTTCCATATTCCAGATCTTGATAGCCTCTTTCAGGCGCTCAAGGAAGCGATTATCAAGGATATTTGCATTTTCAAAGACAGCCCAGCGGCAATTAAGTCCTTGGTATCCTGCTCACCTACCTCTGAAGCCGCTCGAAATTTCTATTCATCTCTCGCGAAGATTGCTGATCAATTCAATATTCTACTATCCACAGAGACCTTTCAGGGTTTGCAAAGCTAACGAATTCATCAGAATGGGCAGGTATCCTTAGCATTTCGCAGGACAAGCAACATTAAGGTATTCCTATCGCTACATGAAAGCACTTATTCAAGCTGGATATCACTCTGCCTGGCTCAATACACCAGGACAAGCATGTTCAAAAGTGCTATTCCCGGTACCGTCACAAAGAAAATCAAACTTCATTGTGAACCTCGATAGGAGCAACGTTAGAGCATTAATTGGACATCTTAGCAGTCACTGCCGCCTGAACAAGCACCTACATCACATGAACCTAACAACAGATTTAAGCTGTAGACTCTGCCTTGAGAGTGAGGAGACCTCTCTTCACATCCTCAGAATCAGAAGAAGAATAGTATTCGTCGGCGAATTCGTCTCTACAGAACAGCTTGCTGCCATCCATCCAGAGAAGTTCATTAACTCCCTGATATTTTCTGGTGTAAAACAATTCATCTAGGAACACTAGGGAAGGCACAATAGGATTCGCTAGAAACCGCAGTGCCATGGGCTGATCAGCTCTCCTGAAACAATAATAATAATACTCAAGCTGGATGGTAAGCTAGAGCCCTAAGCTAGATCCTAAACGCTCCTATAGACTGGTAACATGCTAAGGTTCCTTCCTAATGATTTCTGCAGGAGCTGCAGAGACGGGGAAGAGGAAGAAACAATCATATATTTTCTTTGAGCTTGTCTATCCCTGTATGTTGGCACAGAAACTTCATCAGGATACGCATTCGCAAACTTGAGACACTTTGGGTTATCCCGGAGAAGAAATGATCCCTGCCTCTGATAAAACCACGTTACAAGGATATATGACAAGGAAAACTGTAGGATGAAGAAGAAACAAAATCTACTCGTGACCTATAGACTTAACGAATGCAAGGTTCTGATGGACAGAAGGTATGGAGCCTTTGGTAGAAGCTTCTTCGAACGTCTTCTGGAAGACTTATGCAACCTTGTCAACTGATGCCGAAAGGAGTCCATCTGCATCTTCTCCAACGCACTCCATCGAATGTCTGCCTTCTCTGAACAATCCATCTACCATGCATCCCTCTGTATACGTGTATACTCTTAATCAGGTCGAACAGTTGATGACCAAATCATCACCTCCAAATGCCTTAAGCGCAGAGAGCACAACAAATCGTTTGAAGAATTTTTCTCTGGAAGAGAAGCAAGACTAAATGATAAGAGTTTTCCTAGAAAATGCCTTGCTTCTGGATTGTGTACTAAGGCTCGAGGTTTTAGCTGCCCATCAAGGCCGTTAGCAGCATTTACCTACTTGGTTCCATATTGGACTTGCACCCATCTCAACGGGCTATATGAAGATTTATGTCATCAATGGGACTCGATTTGGTCTGAAAAATCACCCCTTCCAAGACACAAGAATCCGCAAATGTCTACGTGTAATGTGGGGTTCCAAGCTTAACTGGAAGCAGAAGGCCGCACATTAAAAGGGCAGCCACTTGTGCGAATGTTCGTTCACCATAACTTGGAGTTTCTACCTTATTTACTTACTTAAGGTGGCTCTACAGTCCGGGGTGGACCTGGCCCTACACCAACAAGTGTCTCTAAACAGTTTGAGTTTTAGCTAGCTGCCTCCAATTTCGCACTCTAAATTGGTTGAGGTCCCCTTTCACTTGCGTGCGTCTTCTAAGTCGCGGTTTTCCAAGCCAGCCCTTGATACGGAGTTTCTACCAAGCTGTGGTACATTAGTTGTATCAATCCATTCTACATGGCCTGAGAGTCTGGTAAAAGGCTTCCTGATATAAATGCTATCTAGAGCTAGAGAGCAACCTGCAATAGAATGCCATTATCCATAAGATCCATACCTACAGCAGCAATGGGGACCAAACAATCGTTCCATTGGTAGCCAAAACAAAACAACACTCAGGCTAAGAGAAAAGTTCCACTTTGCTGGCACCACTTTCTAATTATATGTGCAGCAACTCTTCCACTTGGTTCTTTACGAGGGGCAGGCTTTAAATGCAATCTAACTTAGACCGGATGAGGTCCTTTATACTTCAACCAGAAATACTACCCGCAGAACCAGCCGGAGCTTGCTATGAAGCACTGGAGGCTACCTATGCTGATGCCAGCTAGGTCGTTTAGGTTGTGAAAGAAGCTGGCTCTTAGAATTGCTCTTCTTCGAGCAAAGAGGGCCGGACATGTGCAGAGAATATAGAGAATTGTCACCTTTTTTGCCTCGTCCATGCAGCTTCTGCAAAAATCATTGTAGATAGCCTATTGGCGTGCTTGCCGATGGTATAGTGTCCCGTTATAACACCTATTATGGTACTCATGAGTAGTCTTTGCTGTCCGATGAGGCCAAATGTGTTACCTTCTGTCCACCTGTGATTGGCGATATCTACCGCGTTTCTTTTGAGTTACGTTACGTTTCACGAAATATGTCAGAGTTGCACAATTTCCGTCACTTTTCCTTTGTAAGAATACCATTCGAGACTATGAGCTGAGTATGCACTTGAATCCTTGCACAAATGCAGGATTTGAGGAAATGTCCTTATCAACATAGCTTAAGTCGATCATCTCTGTTATCCCGAAACTGACTGAGCTTAAGTTTCAAATGCTCATTTCGACCAATCTTCACGATAATGCGTAAGCATTTTATCATTTCTTTCTGCTGAAGAGTTCCTTTTTAAACCCCAAGGAAGAAGGACCCCAGTCAACAATTCAAACTAACTACCCAACCTAATAGCGACCGTAATTCTTCATGAACGATTTTCAACTAAACTCTCTCAAGTAAAAGTGAAACTCACTTCTCTCGAGTAATCCCTCATAAAACGGCAAACTGTCTTAAGCTGGCCATTTGCACTAAAAATAATTAAGTCCTTCGCCCTAAGAAGCACACTGTCTTAGATACTTTACTCGATTCTCGCAAAGTTCGCAGTACATCAACTTTTGGGTAAATCACCCCCCAAAATTCGTTCCGAATTTTTGAAGAAAATTCCATTTGCTTTATCATCTCAACGAAGAAAGGACACCATCTACCATCCACCACCTTCCAGTGAATACAATCCAATTTAGCTGCTAACAATGGAACAGATATTTTATCTACACGACAACCTTGTGGATTACTATGGATTTGCATATTTTAATCATTTAAATTGGTCCTCCAAGGATACAACGGATCCCATGACATCAATGAATAATTGCATCTGACCCGTGCTCTCCCTCTCTGCACCCTTAATTTTACGAGGTAATAATTAGACGAAGGAGCAGGTGTTCCTCGAAGGAGTACTATCGATTTATTTGATAAAACACAAGAGTCATGCCTCTCTCTCTCTACTTGTTTCGAGAATTTGATATGAAAACTTTGTCTGGAATTGGGAGAATAGACACACACACACACACACACACACACAGTGACCGTGTATCCTGTAATATTTTCAATATCCAAATTTCCTTCCCGTTCGTCGTCGTCGGTATAACAACCCAAATTTCCGTTGCCACGGTAACGATGATGGCGGAAAGGACAAGAGTATTCGTATTCTTTCTCCGTTCGACGCTCGTAGTTTGCTCCTGAAATCGAGTGTTTTTGTGTCGGAAGTTTTGATTGGAATCTAAAAACTCCAGTTTCAGCAAAAGAATTTCAACCCCCCCATACCACACCTGAAGGGTATAAAGGTATCACAAGGATGAGTCTGTGCGCCGCCAGAAGGAACATATCAAAAATTTCGTAACCATTTTACGAGTTGAATTTCCGCTGCGGGCCGATTGCAATCTGTCATAATGGAATTTATAGGACTTGCTTTTATTGCAATTTGAATATCCTTTAAAATGTACACACAAACACACACACATGTACGATCATCCACTCAAAGGCCCTCCATTTCCCTCTGTGTGTGTGTGTATGAGTGTCGATATAATGTTACGACGAACGTTTGGATGTTGTTTCGCAATTTTCGGGGGAAGAACAGTCAAAAACGTATGATGTATCCTTTTCGATTCGACTGCCCGGGGATAAGCACACACACACACACACACTCCAAACGCCCTCCCCTTTTCTTGTACAACTTTTTGACGGAAACAGGAGAAGAGCTTCTTGCCTGGGGGGTGGTTCAGCATTTAAACTGTTGTATCACACTTTAATGTGTTTTTTAGACGGGGGGACTCGGCTCTAAGCGAGAAATGGTAACTGTCCAACCCCCCATAAGTCTGGGGTCACATAACGCTGGGGAGATAAATGTTTTGATAATATAATTATGCATGAAATTTTCCTTCACAGGAAGTGGATGGTTATGTTCGTCTGGTTTCAACTTGTTGCCTCTGCTTGAGTCTTGATGGACACGGACGAGTGTTTACATGCGGGACTCTTGTTTAGGACTGACAGTAAAAAAAAAAAATTATATTTTTAAACATTATCGTAAAATAAGGCACATATAACCTTAAGAGGGCATAAAGTGGCGTTTTATTTAAAGACCATGGTGTGCTGGGGACTTGTGTTAAAGTTTACGCCTAGGTGATGGTCACAGAGCAGCAATGGACTGTCAAGTTGACACGTTGCTTGGATTTTAATGCTTCATTACGTTTTAATAGATTGGTTATATGGGTTTCCATGATGTGAGCTGTTTCTCTAAAGGACTGGTAGAGCGGTTTTCTTTTTGCGGTTCAATAAATGGGGATATGTGCTCATAACTTTGCTATTGCCTTGGGTTTTTATTCGGATTTTTTAGCCAGGAGGCTGGCACTTATAACCATCTACCGGGTGCAGAAGTACAACTTCTAAGCCATCTTGGCAACTCATTACTTTCAATTCAAAATTGCGCCCTTTTCGTGAATATCAAGTCAGTCCAACAGAGCTTGTTTCACTTAACGTAATCTACGGACATCCTTTCTAGTGAATACCTTTAGAAACTTGAGCACGTCTGAATTATTTCCAAAAACTGCATTCAAATCACCATTGACTCCCCACCCATAACTTCAAGACTGTCTAAGTTGATGAAGACTCTAGGCAATTATTGCTTTACAACTTCTCTTCATTATAACAGTCATTAAGTATAGTTTCAGGTTTCAGGACCTTCATAAACGTGCCGTTTCTAATGATGATCTCGACAGATTAAAGAGCATACAGAAAGGCGTTACATACACACAAGGTCCAGAAGGGAAGGAACGTGACAAACGCGCTAGGTTAGGTAGATAGGCGTCCCATGGGACTCACTTAGGCTCAGAGCCCGTTGTGATGAGAAACGCGCTATCGACATGGTATTGCACGAATGAGGTTCGGAAGTCAATGTCAAGAATAATGGAGTCTCAGTCTTTTCTAAGGATAGGGAAGAAACACTTCTGCAGATTGTATAACAGCGACGACGTCGCTTCAAATTCTGCTGACAGGCAAAATGAAACATTCAATCCTGGACGATGGATGCCAGGACCTAAACTTAAGTCCAATAAAGCTACAGAGCAATAGATGACTTGGCAAAGAGCAAGCACTAACCCATCTCTAAAATTTGCTCGGAAGCAAGGATGCTTGACGAATGAAACCTCAGCATTATTTGGCCGATCCTCGAGAAATGAGATCCTCTACACCGTACACAGATATGACTTTGAGGTTAGGGACTTATCTACCCAAGCACCGCTATCAACTAAGAAACCAATTAAGAAGCAAAGCTCGAACATCAATTACGACTCTTTTCAAGACCCTGACCTGCTTTATGTCCCGGAAGCACGAAATTTGTCAAGAATGGATGAGGTCGGTTGTTTTCAAGGAAAAATTCATTTGCATAGATGGTGACAACCGACCTCATCCAATCTTGACAAATTTCGTTCCGCGGCGACATAAAGCAGATCTAGGATGGTCAGGGCCTTGAAAAGAGTCGCTTTTGATGTTCGAGCTGGATGAAGAGAAACCACAATGAACTACGTGGGGTGTTGGCCGTTATGGGCCTAATCAAAAGCGTAAGGGGCCATAACCAACTTTACCTCGAGGCAGCTGGCTGAAGAACTGTATGGGGACACTTGTTGAGTGAGGCCCGGGTTCACTCCGGCTCGTAGCACCATCTTAAGTAAGTAAAATGTCGCGTATAGAGTCTCTATGTCCAGCCTTAATATTCGTCGTGTTGGTAACAATCCAAACTGGTGTCCCTCGGAAGTCGGTTCTTTCTGACACTTTCTTACACTGGAATCTCAGGAAACGAGATCTCCGAAGAGATTGCTAGACATGACTCAGAGGAGGAAGACTTCTCACAATCGGAGCCTGCCTTAAACTTTTGCTGCATCCTCGATTAGGACTGGTCTGTAAGTCCGTAAGAAATTTGTGGCATACTTGGCTGTCACTCAACAGAAAAGACTGCAGATAACTAAGTGGCATTCTAATGGGACACTTAAGCCTCATTATGTGCTAGACTTACGTGGCACTACAGTCTCAGACGCTTTTAAGAGAAAGTGTCCCCACTAATGAACATTCATTCATTCATTCATGAACACTTCTTCTGCGAGTGTCCTGCCTTTGCATGGTCTTTGGTGCTGAAGTGATGAGTGATGACTGCTGATACTGTAAGCTCCTCGTCAAGCCCGACTCTCTTCGAAAGATGGAAAAAAATTCCACTAAAATGAGGAATATAAGGCTCTCTTTCCTGATCGTTCAGTAGAGAAGTTGCATCATTGTGCTCTGGTAAAGTATCTCCTATCCGACAAAAAAACAAATGATACGTCCTGAACTCTGAAGTTCTTTTGGAGCAAGCCATCTACTCCAATACAACAGGTCTTTAATATTGCCTGGGACCGAAGCTGCAGAGACCTGGTGGCCGAAAAGATAAAACAACAAAACCTACCTCCCAGCCAGCGTGGGATACACACATTCTTTTGCCGGGGGTGCATCTCCCCAGTCAAAGTCAACCACTTACCCGTGATTAAATCACACAGAACCCAATTGTAGTACCGCCGGGATAGGTGCCCTCTAATCAGTCCGAGAATAATTTTAAAAACATATGCATTTGCGTGTTTCCATTTGTAAATTAGCCTCTAATGGGATCTAGGAAGCATGGTCAACATGCAGGTCCTCACAATGTTACTCTAATTGGTCTTCTCATGTGACTGTGTACTATTTTATAGCATTCCTTGATGTTCACATGTAGTTTTCAATCCTTTTTCGTTTCGTTCATTCGATTAACGCTCTCAAAAATCGATACAACCAACAACAAGGATCATTGTAGTAGACAAACCACTCAAGTACGTAATTCACACTCTGATGAGCATAAATCAAGAACAATGCAAACAATTTCGCCATGTAGCCTACCACCCTTTTTTCGACTGCGAAAACCTGTCGCAACAACGATAAAAGCAAAAATGTTTGCTAACTTCGAAGAAACACTTGACACAATAGACAAGGGTGGCGTGCTGCGTTCTAGAGCAGCCTTTACCAATGCGAATGCAGCCAAAGGTGCCCTAATGAATATTAATTTCGTTAGCTTTTGTATTTATGAACCCCATGACTCAAGGTGGCCACAATCACCAGCCAAGTAAATGAAAAACAGCGGCCCATCCAGTCAAAGGAGCTCTTATTGTTATGAAAATGAGCTAGAATCGTAAATAACGCAAGCACCGTAGGACCGAAGAACACTTTTATTCGCTTCCAAAGAAAAGTCGACAAAGACAGTGCAAAAGAACTGCAAAATGCCTGAGTTATCACCTGAAGAAAGCGAAGCTCAGTAGCATTATGGTCATTGTATCCCGTGAGCATTTGGTTTTTTTTTTCGATTTCCTCTGCAAGGACATCACTTCGCGGCCAGGATAATATGCAAATCAGGCTCTCCAAGGAAGGGGTAAATTAATAGCGTTAGCAAACGTACTTCACACAACCCGACTCGGAATAATTGAATTCGTATATCAAGGGCAGAAAATGAGTAGCGCAGGACAACACTTTGGGTGGGACACCATAGTCCTTCGGGTTTCATGTGGCTGGTTAATTTGCATATTTTGCTGTGTGCTTTGGAATTTAGGCGTTCTGGTGGAGGAATGTTGACAAAGCGGTTGCTGTCTGGCCAAAGGGTTGAATATATTTTCAATTTTAGATGAACATGAAAAAGTTGGTCCGTTAAGTTCTTAGAGGCGGTCGAAATTACAATGAAGTCCTGGAGCGCATAAGAAGGCAGCTTCACAATAGAGGATTTGGAGTGTAGAAAAAATCGATCCATGACTCCAAAACCAACTTATTCTACAAAAAAAAACGAAAGTTGGTGTTGTGATGGCGCTACGGTTCGGAGGGAACCACTGCCTCAACCAACAAGCCTCCCTGTTCTGCACCATACAGCAGGATGGAGATAATGAAAATCTTGTATACCGTGCTTAATGTGTTAGCTTGTCAGGTACCAGGTCGAAGAATCGGCTGACGGTGTGCCGCTCTGCCTAAAACCTCTTGTGGTCTTGAAGGTGTCTTTTCCAACCGTGACGGAGCAACTTGTCAAATACGAATAGGTTCCACAAGGAGGCCACAACTATACTCGTAAACGGTGCAAGATAACTTACTTCTAACCGCATAATCATGCACGGCCTTGAAAACGATACATAGATACTGGGTCTCGAACTAGAATTCATGAGTCTCCTGCAGGATTTAGCATAAAGGCCTTAATTCCCCACTAATTCATCAACATATGGTTTGTAGCGCTTCAACACTAGGCAGGATCCTTTAATCGAAATAGACTCATGCTTCTGTAATTCTTGAGTCGGTCTGCTTGCTTGCGGATCATCGGGTATGCTATCGTCGGACCATATCTAACAAAAAAGTTGGTGCATGTACTCTACCAGGTCGTTTTTTGTAGTCTTGAAGGGCTCGTTACCTAGGCCATCTAAACTTCCGAACCTACTTGATTCAAACTTCGCTATGCCAACTTGAACTTAATTCCTTCGTCTTCCCCTCACTCACTTACATTGTGGAAGCCATTCTCAGGCAAAATACATCCAAACAGCTGCTCTGCTCCTAGTTCGTAAGCTGCATGTGCTAAATCCCTATGCCGTTGTCCTTAACACGTTTGCTGAAGTCAACAGGAGAAAATAGAATTTCCCCAATCTACCGCGAAGCCAGTCTAACAGCGCTAACACAGAATTCCAGCTTCTCCTTTACCCTGAGGGACAAAAGGCTTTAACGGGACAAGGGCTCGATCAAAATATACTGCAGTCCTCTGATCTACAACCTGGACACCCCAGCAGCGATCTAAAATTTATGACGGGAGCCATATCTACCCTCTGTCTGCGTTATCATCGATTTTCGGCTTTGCCTTCACGCTGAGCTACCAATTTGGCTTTACTCCCTTCCTCCGTGTTCACTGTCACCGAACATTTGATTTCCCTAACGGTGAAGCGTTGACCATCGAAACTCACCATCTCTTCATCGACTTCAGAGCTGCATACGACCGCATTCATCGCACCGAGACATACAGCGCGATTGCCGGATTCGGTACCCGGTGAAAACTGATCCGATTGTGTCATGGCACGCTAGGGAATTATTCCAAACATGCACAGGACTTAGGCAAGGAGACGCGCTGTAGTGTGATTTGTTAAATCACACTACAGCGCGGGAGCAGATAGTGTGAAAGAGCCAGCGTTAGCATAGAAGGCATCCAACTGCTGGGGTACGCAAACGATATCGACATCATCGCCCGTTCCCAGCGTGCCTTATTCAGCTCAATCAGTCCTTTAATCCGATGATTGTGTCATTTTTACCACTCAGTCCTTTCCTTTTCTTAGTCAACAAATGACGCCAACGTACGACGTAGATAACGCTTGCTAAGGCCGCTACTTTCTCAAGCTCTCAGGTTCCTTTACCTTTTCTTTGTGTGTGCTCTTCAATAAATCCTTACTTCCTGAATGTTTGACATGTTTAGTGGTCTACATGAGCCCCATGATTTCCTAGTTATATAAACGTCTGTATTCTGTATTCAAAGCCCCTCCTCAAACCTTTTTACTAGATCCAACCTAGTTCGAGAATGCAGAACTAGTTTGAGTTCGGTTGGAAGAGTGAATTTGAAAAATTGTGTCTAACGATAGGATTACCGGAAATGAGATCTCCGATGGGCTTGCTTCGCAGGGGTCTGGGGTGAACTTCTCCAGCCTCTATCTTCGGTAAGAGCTTCCATTGGTGATGTGGTTTTTACATTTCTCCAGCTCCACGATACAGACAGAATAAACGCATACTCCGTACCGAAAATGACATCTCCGATTAGATTCCTTCGCAAGGGCCTGAGGAGAACTTCTCCAGCCTCTATCTTCGGTTAAAACTTTCATGGTTAGGTTAGTTTGAAGTGGCCGCCAGCTGTTGCCAGCACACCTAGACCACTGATAGGTTCATGTTGATACCACATGGATCTAGAGAGATCTCCTTATCAATTGGAGTTGAATCAATTGGAGCTTCTTATGAAGTGAAGGAGGCTTCCGATATCTGTATTTACCAGGTCGCCTAAGACGCTAAAGTAGAATTCTCCTAAATGGAGTCTTCCTTCACGGGAGAGAGCTGGGAAGTTACAAAGAAGTCGGGGAATATTTTCCTCCTCCTCTTCGTCGTTGCAGCTTCTACAAAAATCGTTTGAATTAACGCCAGGCCTTGTTGTATGCTTGCCTCTTAGGCAGTGCTTCCATTGGTGGTTTGGTTTCCAATATGGCACAACTCTCCAGTTCCACGATGCAGATGGACCAAGCCTATACTTTTCAACGTCTATAAGACATCCTGTGCATTCTTACTGTCTCTCAGCAGAAAAGACTACGATTTTTTCAAGCATCTCAACGTATCTGCGATGCTTCTGGAGAGGGCTACGATACTGGGGAGCACTTTGCTTGTATCAGGTGGCGGTTTTTAGAAGCTGATTGGTTGGTAATCTTAGCTTCTTATCACTGAAGCTCTTACACAGTTGAAGGGTTCTACTTTTCTGGTAACACAATGGGCATGATCTTATGTCTGAATGCCCCAACGAAGGACCAATGTATCCTCTACAAGCCATTGATTGAGTTGCACTTTTTTCAATATGACGAGTTCTTTTAACCTCAACTGATCGATGTGGACGATAGCGGTCCCGGTACAAGTCACCCTGTACAAAAGAACAAACATCACCGCTCACATTTGAAACCATGCTAAATTGATTTTACCTTCTTTTCCTGATGGCCTTAGGGGTCTTCTTTAATTCTACGTTCATAAATAGTTCCGTAATCCGAAACGATCATTATATGAAATTATATCCTACACGCACTCCTTGTTGCAATAACATTGTAACTGTTCATGGAATCCAAGCAAAAAAAAAATAAAAAATAACCTTTGCAAGTGGCAATTGCCACTAATCTGCATCCTCTTGAAATGTAGATCGCAATTATGTCCAATCACCTTCACTTTTACAACTTCGACCGTCTCCTGACTTGGCCTAGCTAAATTCCTGTCGCGCTGCTAATGAAATGGATCCTCTGCGCCAGGAGTCATCCCACTGTAATATGAGTTATATTGTATCCTCCAACTAATTATAGGCTTACCTATCGGATGCTTGCCCTGGCAAGGCAAGGAGAGTAATTTACATTCTCGCCTATGTAACCCGCGTGCAAGTGTAGTGATCTCTGATGAGCCTGCAGCGTGATATGAGAAGACGCCCTATGAAAATCTCGGACCAGCAGCGATTGCGTCGCGCGTATGAAAATTGAATTATAAATATTTCAGAAAACGCTTTTGATGTAGACCGGTTAATCAAATTGATGGTACTCCGAGTTGTGATTAACTTTTATTGACCATAAATACTGTAACGGATCACGTGAGGTGGCAGTATCATCTCTGCATTCTGAACTCATTTTAGCTGGGCATCATTGTCTGTTGGTTGGCAAACAACTTTTAATAGACGTGAGGAGCTTACGACTATGGACGAGATTGGTTTCTAGTTAAGTTCTCGTAAAGAATAATTGGAAGGGCACTACGTGCTTAACGTTAAGTAAGTAAGAAGGTTTCACTGTCATAGTGAGAGCACAAAGGTTTAGACAACGAAGTCTATAGGAGATGTAATCTTAGGTGAGATAAGGATGAATGTGGTAGAAAGGCCCTCATGCTGAATCAAAATTTGGAGAAAAGGTCCCTACTCTGGCTGTATTATCTGTGCGGCAAATGGCCTTCACTGACATCGACAAACGATTCGATGAAAGTACAGGCCCTTCTTCCGATTTAGAACGTAGGCACACGCCCTATGTGGGAAGAAGAGAGGATGTTCAAACCACGAATTTCGGTTCTGAAATTAGGCGACCTATCCGCTAAACAACACGGGTTCACAAAAGGCGCGGAGGGGAGATGGTCGGGACTTTCCATGAGCTCCAGCAAAGAAGCCGCCATTTAAGAAAAATCACCATGCTGGCAACTCTAGATGTACGAAACGCGAAGTATGCTGAATGCCTTATTGAACACTCGTAACAATATATCCTACGGAACGGATGATGAAAAATTACCTCAGAGGCAGAAAGTTCATCTATGACTCCACAGAGAGAACACGAACGAAGAAAATCAGCTCTCAGTCCTAGGACCCGACTTATGGAATATTTCCTACGACAGACTCATAAGAATGGAGATGGCTATAAATACGTACCGGCGTGATCCCCCACAAGACACCGAAGGTGCCGAAAGATGGCTGAACCAAGTCATGAGATGCGTCCAATTATGAAACAGAAAAGATGAAGATAGTCCTGCTGACTAGGAAACAGATTCCTACTATCTTTGAGGTACAAGTAGACCACTACCTGTGGCGTGAAGTTGGACACAAAGCTACCTTATTGGCAGCAAATCATGCCTATGTCCGAAAGGGCTACAAAGATCACTACAGCATTGAGCAGACCAATGGCAAACTTGAGAAGACCAAAGGCAAGTCGTCGGAAACTTCTTAAGAAAGTCACGCATTCTATCCTTCAGTACGGATGTGAAATCTGGGCTGATGTACTCAACCACGAGCAGCAGTACAGCGAAGAAATGCTCGCCACCCGGAGAGCTCGCTAGGAGACCGATGGGTATTACCTCCGCAACACGGATACTGTTCGCCACCTGGAGAGCTCCTACTGAACAGTGCCAGAACCAGTCGTTCTCTTGATCGCGGGAGTAATCCCCATCGATCTCCTAGCGACAGAGATTGAGAAGGAAACTACCACAGAGGAAGCTGAAGAGATCAGCAGACAAAGCTCACAAGAGTCCTTGAGCAGAGAAACCAGAGGAAGATAGACTGCAAGATTAATCGAAAACATGCCGGACTGGACGAAACGGAAATACGGGAAAGTGAATTTCAACCTCACACAATTCCTTACAGGACAAGGGTGCTCCACAGAATGAAAAGAAACAGCGAGCCCAGGACATTAGTATGACGACTCGACTCAAGACAACACTGAACACGACAAAGCGAAGACTAACGGACAATATCGTTACGGTAATGCGCATGAGTGAGGAAAATTGGAATCGAGTGCACTTTTACATTGAAGAGGTTCTGAAGATAAAGAAAAGAGAACCAGGACATAAGTCCGTCAATATTATAGAAGATTAGAGCTCATAGAGGCTAGGAAGAGTGATATCAGCCTGAAGTAATGCAAGAAGCAGTTCCCGGGGGTGATTTGCCTGAAGATAAAGAGGGTTTATTCGGTGGGAGACCGACACTACGGGGGAACTTGTTCACCCCTGACAATACATGAAGCATTCACTTAAAAAAAAAAAAAACAAAAAAAAAGTAAATGCCGCAACGATATTTGGAAGACCCACTCTAGCAGCGCTATCACCGAATTTCAGCTTCGCCTTCACCCTGAGGGACAAAAAGCCTTTACGGAACAAGGACTCGATTGAAATACACTGCAGTCATCCGATCTACAACCTGGGCACCCGAGGGATGACCTTTACGGGACGACGGGAGCCATATCTACCCTTCGCCTGTGCTATCATCGATTTTTGGCTTTACTTTAAGGAGCCTTCACTCTAAGGGGCTAATGGCTTCATTGAACAAAAGATTCAATCGGAACTCATTCCCTTCCTACGTGTTCACTGTCAATTTAATGGTATTGAAGGAGTTCATTCACCTCGGGGCAAATATAAATTCCACAAATGACATCTTTGTCGAGAATCGACGAAAAATAACCTTAGGCAACCGCTGCTTCTTTGGTTTCAAACTCCTAACTCGAAGGTCCAAATCATGCTTCATGAAAGAAAAATTGGAATATTTGGTCCTGTCTGCGAGGAGGGCGAATGGAGGAGAAGATATAAGCCCGAACTCTACGAGCTGTACAAAGATGTGGATGTTATCCGGAGAGCAAAAATCCGTCGACGGCACTAACTCAGCCACATCGAGCGAATGGACGAGAATGCTCCAGCTAAAGGAGTTTTCGAATCCCAGGCATCTGGTTCAGGAAGAAAAGGAGGATCGAACCTCTAGCTTAAAGATTAGGCGATTTTGGATGCCAGAAACCTCGGTCAAAAAAAACCACAGCCAGTAAACGAAGGCTTCTAATGACAATTTGTCACGCCATTCTCCTGTATAAGCGTGAGATATGGACCGATGCACTGCGACAAGAGAAATACAGGAAGCTAATGGCGGCAATGCAGAGACGCGGAGCTCTACGATTCTCGGAACCTCGTATTCAACCTCCTGACGGCAGAGAGAAAGTACGTCTTCGACAGAAAGATGGAAATTAGAGTAGAGGCGGCAATAGAAGAGGCAAAAGAGCTTACCAAACAGCAGTGGCAAGAGAGATGAAGCTCAGAAAGCAGAGGTCGATTGACTGCGAGGTTGATCCCAAACGTTGCTGAATGGAAGGACGGTGAAGTAAACTATTACGTCACCCAGTTTCTAATCGGACAGGGGTACTTCAACGCATACCTCCACGAGATGGGCAAAGTGGACGAGAATGCTCTAGCTTAGAGAGCCTTCGAATCCCAGGCAACTGGTTCACGAAGAAAAGAAGGACCGAACCTCCGGTTTAAAGATTAGGCAATCTCGGACGCTAGAAACATTTGTCTAGTCAAATCGAAGCAGCGTGCCCGGAACCGTGGAGGATGGAAAGCGCCATTAGATCTAGCTCAGACCCTCCAATGGTCACTGACCTGATGAGTCAAGTAAGTGGAAGTGTCCACCATCGTTAAACAGTCTTCGAAAGTATTTCTTTAAGAGAAGAATGTCATTCCTGCTCTGTGGTACAGCTCTGTTGACCCGATTACATGCTTCTTTTTTCAAAAGATCAGTTTGAAATACTTCCTCTGATCTACAACCTAGAATGATTGATTTCCCTTTTTTGATATATGTCAACCTCTCTTATGCTCACTTTAAGTTCCTTAAGGTCTTTGCACAAACCTTAACCATTTCCATTCATAAAATTCCAAATTTATGACGGATTTTATTAGTTTCATAAGCACAAAAGTCATAAAAATAACAGCCTTACCGACATACTTCTTGATATATGACCCACACACAGTGTGGTTGGCATAAAAGAAGAAGAAGAAAAAAAAAATTAATTAATTTCATCAGGACATTTATAAAAGGCAATTCAATTAGCGCACCAAAAATTAAGGACAGCCACAGCCAGGCGAACAACTTTTCCACCCCTCATCGACACCACCTACGCCTGGACATGTGAGCATTGAGCAAAGCCAACAGTACGTGGCAGGAAAATCTAATTAAAGGAAGATACAAAAATGCATGTGGCTTAGGCCAACATTTATGCCCGACATCATAACAAACAATAATCGTAAAATATATTTCGTAAGCTTATTTCGTAACAGCTAGCCATTATTTTGGCGATTTGCAGGACCATTTTTGGGTTGGGGTAACGAACTTGTTTTGGGCGACGAAGGCTATTAAAGGATAAAGATAAAAATGCTTGGTCGACCCTGATGTAAGCGTATAAGGTACACGACCAGAACTGTCCATTATTTGTGCCATGAGGACGTGTGTGTGAGTATTTAGAAGTTACTTATTATGAATGATTGGTCGGTTTTATTAGCCTTCTTGTATGGCATGCGAATGAGGGATATGCCAACGTGTTTATGCCTCATAAGTGTTTAAGTCTTGGGTGTCCTTTTAAGTTTCAATGGAACATGGAAACGATGCCGACTATTGACGAACCTAGCAAGTAAAATGTCTAAGGACAACAATCTGTGGAGTGTTGAATGTTTGTATAGTTGCAGCCCTTCATCGACTGCCACGTATAATTGCTATCAAAGAAATTAAAAGGAAGGATCAGTTGCAAGAAGGACAAAAAGGACCTATTCAACATAAAAATCATCATAAGGCTACCTTTGCGAAATGACTAGTTTAGCTACAGAGAAGTTCAAAAGCTGTTGACAAAGAAGATGAACAATGGAGATGGGAAACATGCAGACTTCAGAAGCATGTAATCGGATCAATAGAGCGGTGGTACAAGAGGAATTGTGTTCTTCTCTTAAAGGAACACTTTAGAGGACTCTTAAACGATGGTGGAGACTTCTACTTAATTAACTTTTCAGGCCAGTGAACCGTGAAGGGTCTGAGCTTAAACTTATGCCACTTTCCATCATTTACGGTCCCCGGCACGCTGCTTCCAGTTTAGTAGACCAAGGTTTTTGGCGTCCGAGACTGCCTTATCTTTAAACCAGAGGTTCAGTCCTCCTTTTCTTCAGGAACCAGGTGCCTGGGATTCGAAGACCCTCTTAGCTGGAGCGTTCTCGTCCATTCGCTTGATGTGGGCGACTACTTATTTTGCCCATCTTATAGAAGTATGCGTTAAAGAACCCATGCCCGGTTAGAAACTGAGTGACGTAATAGTTTACTTCACCGTCCTTCCATTCAGCAACGTTTGGGATAAGCCTCGCGGTCCATCGCCCCCTGCTTTCTGAGCTCCATCTCTCTTGCCACTGCTGTTTGATGAATTCTTTTGCCTCTTCTATTGCCGCCTTTACTCCAATTTCCGTCTTTTTGTCGTAGACGTTCTTTCTCTCTGCAATCAGGAGGTTGATTATGGGGATGGCTAGTTCCAAGACCATTCCGAGACTCGCAGAGCTACGCGTCTCTGTATTTCCGCCATTTGCTTCCTGTATTTCTCTAATCGCAGTGCATCAGCCCATATCTCACACCCATACAGAGGAATGGCGCTACAAATTGTCATTAGAAGCCTTCGTTTGCTGGCTGTGGGACCTCCTACGTTTGTCATTAATCTGCTCAGCGACATTGTGACCTTCGCAGCTCGTTCATATGCAGACCTTATCTGTTGCCAGAAAGTGAACTTCGTATTAAAAGCTTGTCCCAGGTACTTTACTGCTTCCAAGCTGGTTATTACCTCAGACCCAACTTAAAAATCAACGATAATCTGGATTCTCTTCATAGTCAGAAGGACTATCTCCGTCTTTTCTGTGAACAGACATAGACCATGTAACGGTAGTTGGGATCCTCTTCCTAGTCAAAAGGACTATCTCCGTCTTTTCTGTGAACAGACATAGACCATGTACCGGTAGTTGAGATCCTCTTCCTAGTCAAAAGGACTATCTCCGTCTTTTCTGTGGCCAGACGTAGACCATGTTCTTCCATCCAGGGATGTACTCGTCTCATGACCTGGTTGAGTTTACTTGCCGCATCTGCATATCCTACCAGAAAAGTGTCTTCGGCCATCTCTATGCGAATCACAGGAAATGTTCTAGAGGTCGGGTCCCAGGATCGACCCCTGTACAGCTTCAGCAGTGACTTCCTTTCTTGGCGTGCCTACTGTCCTACTGTAGTGTTATATAGCAGCTCTCGGTCTTTGAGGTAGTCCTTCATCATCCACAAGACGCACTCGGGAATATCGAAAATGATTTCGAGCGCGTTTAGCATGTCTTTCCATCTAGCTGAGTTGAAGGCGTTTCACACATCCAAAGTTGCTAGAAATACTATTGGAGTGGTCCTTACCACTTCTTCGACTGCTGCAATGGTGGAATACCCCTTTCTAAAACCGCGCTGTCTTCGAGACAGATCCCCTGCTCTCTATAAAGACATCACTATGTTTCAGGTGTTTTTGTATTTTGTCACAAACAGTCCTTTTTTGTTGGTGGTTGCTACTCCCATATAACAAGCTGAAAACGTTTAATAAAAACTCCCAAAGCCAGTATTCAACCTTTTACAAGTGCAGGACCTTGTGACTTTAATAAATCAACAGACTGTCGGAGCAAAACAAAAAAAACACGTTTACCTTCACATTTTTCTTTTCAAATTGCTGCGACTGCGACATTCTTTGCTGACTTTTGTCGCATTGTTTACTGTACAATACTGAGTTTTAGTTACTTTGGCAGTTTTTGCAAGGAATGTAGACTCATCCACTCTTACAGATAGAAGGAGATCCTTTAAACTCATCTGGTCATAGTTATCCCACAATCATTTGATACTCGTATGAGTCCTTAAAAAAAGGAGCTTAGTCCTTAATTTGATTTTTTTATTTTTTTTAAACTTATTTTCATTGGCCATTTGGTGGTGAAATTCATTACAAGGCAAACCACCAGAACATTACAATTTGTTTGGGGTGGCGCAATGGTGGTTAAGAAAATGAAAATTTCTAAATTAGAAAATAAAAATTCACAACCGGAAAATTAACAAAAAAAAAACCAAAAGAAAATGATTGTGTTACTCCCCGGAGGAGGTTGAAAAAGGACATCGTTGTCTGAGCAAAAAGAATCCAACCCGCAGTCAAGCAGATGCACATAGTATCTCTACATATTGACGTGTGCCGAAAGGATCCAGCAACGGAAAAGGACATTGTGTACTTAAATGAAAGCCCGAGAAAAACGAAAAATAAATGCTACGAGACCCCCCAAAGGCCTTTGAGGTTTCCACTTTGGGATTGCTTTGGTTTGGTTGGTGAAATTACAAAAAAAAAAAAAAAAAAAGTCAACATGTCATCTTTCCGTGTAATCACGAAGGCAAATAATAATAAAATCCTAAACATTCTGTTTAACGTTCACCAGCAGCAGAGCATGTCGACCAAAGGATTTAAGGAAATTCCTTGTATGTTGGTGGCATTTTGGAATGGTGCACCGGGACAAAGTGCAGAGATTGTAGACTATTTGCATGCTGATGTCACGATGTGAACAACGAAAAATAAAAATAAAAATAAAATCAAACATTGCATTTGTGGTTGACATAGGAAGTCTTTACTTTTAGTATAACGTCACCATAAGATGATGACGTGAGATTGAGACAAAATGGCGTAGTTTGTTTGGGAAGCTGTAATGTAATTTAAGAAGATTGCATTTGGGTAAGGAGTTCTTGTTTGGACGGCCTTGCGCTTTTGGGAATCCGTTTTTTCGTATTTTGTATGACGGACTTAGACTTTAATCAACAAGCTTCCATTGCCCTGAGGATAAATTGCAGTGTGCCTGGGATTCGGAGACTGATATGGGTAGTCTCCATGAACCATCTCGATTCCAATAAGAATTTCAGAATCGTTTTTAGTAGCGTCGCGTCGTTGACAGTTGTTGAAAAATTAGAACAAACGATTCGGTGTCGTATGTGGAACCTGTCAACAAAATTCGGAAAGTATGTGCACATCTTCCATGATTCCTAGTAATAATAACAACGTTTTGAATTTTTCGGGCGAATAGAAGGGACCTGTTTACAACTCCAACTGGCGGATTAAGAAGCCAGAAGTCGTACCATGAACAATTTTTGGTTTTTTTTTTTGCTGAGGCTCGAACCTACATACATATGTCTGCTCGCTTAGCAGTGCAACAGACAAGCCACTAAGCCATGGCGGAAAGAGGAAAAGAGGTACACTTAGATCGAAACTATGTCCATTATAATCCCATGGTGAGTGCAAGGGTTGAAGAAACCCCCAATCTACTCCTGAAACCATTTAGATTTCCCACTTCAAATAATTTAGATCGTTTAAGAGGTATTCTGCTGTTGGTCAAGGGCAGGACACATCTCTGTAACACTTGCAGAAATTGCTACAGATAAAGGCCAATTGCTGAGCATGTCTACTTAGGAAGGCGCTATCTAACTTGAAGTAGCAGTCTTTTTTTTAGATTGAAGACAGAGCAAATAAGTTGTTGCAATTGTCAAGGTCTTGCTATATATGATTAACTTTCAACAAAGCACCTGGACATAGGTAGTTGATATATTTCCAATGCTTGTAACTTGAAAGCCTTGTTTAGCTAAGCCGACGTTGTGCTGTTAAGTGACATCCGACAGTTCTTCACTTCCCTCAATTTTATTGTACTGAGTACAAGAAATTTGATCACAGTCTGGCTATGATTAAGCTTCAAGCATGCGAGAGTCTGAAAAGTCGGCTTAAAAACTACCACCAGTGACTAAAGATCTTCGTGACTGTGACTTCACCTTGAAAGATACTCCAGTGACCAGGAATCCAATTCCTCTGAAAATACACCGACATCAGCTCGCTTAGCTGTTTTAAAGTCGTTTGTAGAGACAAAGATAGACTCATTATGAAATACTTTACGCTACGGTATTGTAGCCACGATCAAACCCCTGGAATCTGTCACTTTTAACTCAAAAACAGTTCTTAATTCGTTCGCTGGTCCCTTCACGAGATGATTGCCGAAGCATTGGGATATTCCAGGTAACTGCATGGCTAATGAACTCGGCAGACAGAGTACATCACTTCCGATTCTATTGGAAAAGGGGAATCTAAATATGCCTCTCGCCACTTGCAGGTTGCTAGTCAAAAGGAACGGAATCGACATCATTACGTATGGCTTCACCTCCCTCATCCCCTAACAGATCTGGCCAAAGCTGGATAGCAAACGCTCATTCTGCCTAATCAAACAGAAAAGACTGCTTATTAGTAGCGGAGAACGGGACACTACACTATTGGCTCCTCTTCTATAATAATTTTTGTAGAAACTGTATGGAAGAAGAGAATTCTCAACTTATTCTGTACATGTCGATGAAGTAGTTCTCCCACCCAGCTTATAGGAAATCGGCACAACCACTAAAAAGCTAAAGAAGGCCGCAGGCTCGGACGGATTACCCTCAGAGCTCTTCAAAGCTGGTGGCAATTTTTTGGTTGGGAGTATGAACCAGACTATCTGCAAAGTGTGGGGGGACGAAAGCATGCCCTACGACTGGACTATCAGCTCTATCTCCCCCATCTTCAATATCTTGTAGGAACTACCAAGGCATATCCCTGATTAATGTAGCCTACAAGATCCAATCCAGTGTACTCTGTGAACCCACACCCATCAGTGTGGCTTCCGGCCCGGCAAATCGGCGATAGAACAAATCTTTACCCTGCGGCAAATCCTGGAAAAGACCATCGAATTCCAAGTCGATACTCACCATCTTTTCATCGACTTCAAAGCCGCTTACGACAGCATTCATCGCACCGAACTTTATAACGCGATGGCCGAATTCAGGATCCCGAGAAAACTGAGCCGGCTGTGTCGCGCCACCCTAGAGAACACGCAATGCAGCCTGGAAACAGAACCTTTGAACTATTCCAAACCTGCACTGGATTTCGGCAAAGAGACGCCCTTTTGTGTGATTTGTTCAATCCTGTGCGGGAGCAGATATGCGAAAGGCCGACGTAAACATAGAAAGCATCCAGCTGCCTGCATAGGAGGTTCCCACCGTGTCATTATTGAAGCTGAGCGACTTTAGGGCGATTGAAGAAGAAGCCAAACGAGTTGGTCAACCAAAAACCGTCCCGTCCATCACCGTCGAGGACAGAACTTGACAATCGACAGCTATAATTTTGAGGTAGTGGCGGAATTCATCTACCTTGTGCAAATACAAACCTATAATAACCTTAGGCAACCGCTAGGTCATAAATCCTATCTTGAAGGTCCACAATCATGCTCTACAAAACTCTGATCTTGCCAGTTTTGCTTTATAGAGCTGAATACTGGAGCTGTATTAGTGTGGATGTAGTCCGGAAAACAGCAAAAATCCATCGACAGCACGGGCATGGCCACTTCGAGCGAAAGGACGAGAATGCTCCAACTAAGAGGATCTTTGAATCCCAGCCACATGGTTCACGAAGAAAAGGAAAACCGAACCTCCGGTTTAAAGATCAAGCAATCGCGGACGCCAAAAACCTTGGTCTAGTAAACTAGAAGCAGCATTCCCGGGACCGTGAAGGATGGAAAACGGCATTAATTCAGGCTCAAACCCTCCAAGGGTTGCTGGCCTGATTAGTAAGTAAGTAAGTATTCTGAACATGACTAGCCCTCTCAGCTCGAAGAAGGGTCTACTTAAGTGTCAGCTGCTTCCATAGTTAGACTATGAACTGGCTGACAGCAGCATAGGCAGCCTCCATAGCTTTATTGTAAGCTCCGATTGCGGGTAGTTTTTCTGGCAGAAATCACAAATCCATATGGTATCACAAAGGACCTTCTCTGGTCTAAGTGTGGCTGTCAAATGTAGCCTGCCACTCTAACCTAGTGGGTCTCACTTCTTCAAGATTGGGTAAACAATGCTGAAGTTGCATTCGTTAAGCATGCTTTCGTCCTTCCATATTTTATTGGGATTCGATTGGGTTTCTATGCTTAGGAACCCAAATAAGACAAATTCGGTTCGATTTTGAAATTTTTCCGCCTTGAGTAAGTGGTTTTTGCCCAACTGCAAGCAGACTCCGAAAAAACCACCAGAATACAATTTGTTCTGAGAAGCTTCTCTCAATTTGCTGACCAAAAAACACACCTTTCATTCGTGTGGGGTACTGGAATGTATGCAGCTGATGCACTCACCTACATTTGAATATTTAAACAAATCTAAGCCCCGTTATTAGTATTTATCTATAAATTGCCTAAATCCGACCTCGTTTTGCTATCGGCTTCTATAAATTGAACACCATAACACGAACAGTATCCAATCTATTAAAATATTTATTTCCATCGTTTACCAATCCTAATTGCCATTGCGATTGCCTACAATTTAATGCAAAATGTAATCCTGTCTTTGGTCGAATAATAAATTTCATAATATCCTCCAAGTCCGTTAGTGCCACCAGGTGTTTGCATTTTGCACATTAATTTTGCAACAGATTGTCACCATAATCCCCGGCGCCATTCGAGAAACCATATAAATCATTCGAAAATGCAATTTTTGAATACAGTTCGTTTTAGTTTCCCGTTGCGCCATCCAATATGATCGAGGACATCCCAATTCTATCGATAAATGTTAAAATTTGGAAATTTTTCTCCGTTATATTGGCACACAATTGGCGTCGGTATGTGTTTGTCGGTCCAGTTGCCATAATGAACGTTATGCAGTTTGTGTTCCTTTACCAACAATGGGGCGACATAAGAACGTTCATCTTGAACGCCTTCTATGCCATAGCTATTTTCAATTCCTTGCTAAGGACATGCTTGGTCATAATCAATCGAAAGAGATTTGAAGCATTCATGATGGAATTGGCTACAATTTACACTGATATCAAGGTAAGAGGGAATAGTAATCTGATTTCTTTCTTCTTTACTTTATCAATGTACTCGTATACTGTGTATACTTTTGCAGGAGAGTAACGATGACTATGCCAAGGATGTTCTGAGAAAGGCAACTTTGGGTGCGAGAAAAATATCAATATTCAATTTGTGTGCCTCGTTCTTTGATCTGATTGGTGCACTTATGTGTCCCTTATTCAGTCAAACTAAATGTAAGTCAATATCTTGAGTAGCTTTTAGTAAAGGAGGATGACTTTGTTTGATTACGCGTGATGGTAAGTAAAGAGGTTTTAAGTTAAAAGGTTTTAAGCACGATATTTGGTAAGTGGCAGCGAAGGTTTCTCTTGTGGCAGCGCGATGGATCCATTGTGTTTCCTCTAATTGTTTGTTCATCTAAACCACCCCGAATCCAGTATTCATTTTAGAATGTCTTTTGTTGACAGTTCGCCAGGGTTGCTGAAAAAGTGTGCGCCTAGAGCTGTTTTTCTGATCATGTCCTCTTCCATGTCCATATCGAGACAATTCCTACAGAGCTCGGTTGTACTTACTTAGTCGCTTTCTTTAGATGGGTTGTCAGTATGTTGTAGCTTATGAGGATGTTGACTACAAGTGCTCAGTACGGTCTGTCGAGCTTAAGTATTTGTTTTGTTTTGTTTTTGATATATTTTCTTTGACATGCGGCAAGATGGTAGTGCGTTCCATCCCTCCGAAGCAAGCTTACAGAAGTCTAAGTTTATATTATGTTGCAATACTTCTTGCTTGGTTCAGTTTTTATCCTACTCTTGCTACATCATCGATCTTTTTATTACCATCGATGCCTCTATGTCCCAGGATCTAACAGAGTGAGACTTTGTTTAAGTTCATTGTTAGTACTGTGGATAAGATGACCTTGATCGTGGCTTAGCTATCGATGAACATATACATGTACATATATTCCAATATTTCTCCTCGAAATAAAAAGGATGGGTCCCCTGAGACTTCGGTTATTCCTAAAACTTCAGATTGGAACATACTGCCGTGGTTTACAAGTTCCATTGACCGGGCTCCGGGAGGTTCTTCTGGGTAGATTCTGGAGCCTTTCATTCCTTTTTGTCGGGTTTAATGACAATTTTTCTTTGTATAAAGAGTGTTTAGATCGAAAGTCAGGGTATGGCATTGTGGTGTTAATTAAAACACTGGTCTTTTCGGATGTCGTTTAAAGACTAAATTCTGCTTAAATCGGCGAGAGTCAATGCAGTGTCAACGCCCGGGTCAGGTGAAACATTTGATGGGAACGAATTTTGTCTCACGGTAAATATGCTCCCGTTGCATATTTTACTATCCCACGATAATATGCTCACGTCGCATATTATTTCACCTGTGTTTCACCTGATCCGATAGATAACACCACATTTCCTCCCCCCTTTTTAAAAGAGTTGCTTTATTTAATAAGAATATATATTTTTTTTTTTTTACATTACACATGCCTTAGAAATACCTTAACTTAATTCTACCTATATATGTACTTTTTCAAGTAGAATCCAGAACCAAATATGACTTATGTATTATTTATTTTGTTTTTATCTTTAATTAAGAATAATCTTACATTTTCGATTATGTATTGTAATTTATTTATTTATTTATATTTATTTTTACAATTTTCTTTTTTCTTAAATATTTTTTTATTTTTTGTTTATTTTACACCACTTAACAATCTAGACTGACAAAATTATTTTTATTTTTATTTTTATATTTCTTTTCTACACAGTAACACTTATCAATCTAGACTTACAGAATTCGTTTTACTTTTATTTTAATAATTTTTTATTTTTTTCCTTTTTCTTTTACAATATATCTTTTTGTTTGTTTGTGCTTTTACATACTTGTCTTGATACTAACTACTAGCTAAGAAAAGAAGAAATGAATCATTAAAAAAAATAATAGAGCGTTAAACAATATTTACACTTTTGGATTTTAGAGGCATTGCAGTTGAAATTTCATCTAGGGGGATATTTTGAAGACTCTGTGTTGGGGAAAAGGATGATGTTGGGAAGTTGGGTACGACATTAGTTTTCTCTTTATCTGAGTCGGAATGAGGTGGTTTATGCCCTGAAATTCTTTTGCAGTTTTGAGCGGTCTTTCTCTTCGACACAATTATTCTATGTAACCGTATGCTAAAGTATAATGCCATAATTATAATAATGATTGTTAATAATGTTCCATACGACCAGGATATGGCTTTATTTTGGTTATACTTATCAAGCGCATCTTGTTCTTGTCTAATATCTTCTAAATCTCTGGTTAACAAAGCGAGTTGGCCAATTGAGTCTGTGGATTTGACTACCTGGGATGCTGATGGATGACTAGGGACTCTTAGTGAACTATGCTCTTTTAAATTAAATTAAATACGGAATATGTTAAAATCAATCGTATTCGTGAAAAAGTTTTAGTCTATTGTTGTGAACCCTTTCTATTTTATTACCACGTAGAATAGATGTATTTACGCTATTATGTACCTCTTTAACTTCAAAAGGACCAGTGAATAGGGAGACAAGTTTATTTTTACGATTCATGTCTTGAAGAAGGACCTTGTCCCCTACTTTGAAATATTGTGGGTTCATTTTCCTATCATAACATTCTTTGGATTTGATTTTGCTATAAGTAAGGTTGCTTCTTGCTTCTTTATAAGCCTTTTGAAGCTTGTGTCTTAGCTCATAGAAATAGTTCTCGTGGTCATAGATTGGTGTGGGCTGTCTTTTTATGTTAGTGGGAATCTCTGATTTAAACCCATATAAAACGTCCATTGGAGTTAATTTTGTACTTGTATGGGGGGTGTTATTATGCACATACATCGCTTGGCGTAACCACTCATCCCAATCGGCTGGATAATTCTTTGAGAATGTGCGTAGATATTCAACCAAAGGACCATGATTTCTTTCCAGCGCCCCGTTTGACTGTGGGTGGTAGGCGGTGGTCTGAATCTTTTTTATGTGTAGAAACTTACACAGTTTCTTGAAAAGATCACTACAAAAGTTGGTGCCACGATCCGTTAGCAATTGCCTTGGTATCCTATATCTACTGATAATTTCGTCAAAGAAGACTTTAGCAACAGTGCCAGCTTCTGCATTCGGAAGCGGATAGCAGTCCATAAAACGTGTTAAATCGTCTTCGAAGGTCAAAATAAACTTGTTGTCACGGGTGGTTGTTGGCAAAGGTCCGACAATATCCATAAATACTTTATCGAAGGGTTGTTTAGAAGTTTTGGAAATCATCATAGGCATCAAAGTTCGTCTAGATTTTTTGTTCAATTGGCACTGTTTGCATGCCTTGACGAATTTTTTATATCAGCAAACATATTCTTCCATTTAAAATTTGGTCGTATTCTTAGGTATGTTTTAAAGACGCCCTGATGTCCACCTAAAGGGGTATTATGGTAATTCGTCAGAATTTCGTTGATATGTTCTCTCTCCGAAAGAATAACCGTATTATTATTCCGATCACTCTGAGAGACGTCTGTTTTATCCGATTCATTTAAAAAGTCTTCGCATTCATCATCAGAGCTGGAGATAGAACTCTTTTCCTCAGATCGCGATCGGTTCCTTTGAGCAGATTCTTGCTTGTCGTCTAAAAGGCTTTTTTCATTTTGCGTCTTATTTGCCTGAGCCCTTGTGACAACAAACGTATTGCCTTTCTGAAAATCTGTTCCGCGTACTGCAAAATTTGATTCTTCCTCACCGTCTGAATCCATAGAATGGTGTACGTCGGCTTTAACTATTATTTGCCTATTTTCTCTGAGCTGTGACTTACCATTGGCCATGCCATTATCGTAGGGAATTCGACTGAGGGCGTCGGCGTTGCCATTACTTTTGCCTGTCTTATATTCAATAGTGTAATCAAACTCAGAGATTTTTAGTATTAGCCTAATTATACGAGAAGAAGAGTCTTTTGCTTTGAGGACTCCTCTTAACGGCTTATGATCTGTGTAGATCTTGAAATGCCTGCCTTGAAGGTAGCAACGGAAGTTCTTAACTGCCCACACTATTGCCAATAGCTCTCGTTCTGTAGTCGAATAGTTTTTTTCCGCAGGATTTGATTTGATGCGCGACTAGCGTATGCAATGAGGAGGTCTTCTCCAATAGGACCCTGTGAAAGCACGGCACCAAGAGACTCATTGCTAGCATCTGTGGCGAGAAGAAAGGGCTTATCAAAGTTGGGGTATTTTAATATGGGGGGATTAGTCAATATTGCTTTTATTTTGCGGAAAGCGGATTCGCAATTGTCATCCCACACAAACTTTACATCCTTGCGAAGCAATTTTGTGAGTGGCAGTGTTAGCTCTGCATGATTTTTTATGAATTTCCGATAATAGTTACAGAGCCCAAGAAAAGATTGTACTCTTTTGACATTATTTGGACTAGGGTAATTTAAAACGCATGCGACCTTGTCCGGATCAGGCAAAGCTCCAGTATTTGTGCATCTATGTCCTAAATAAGTTACTTCTTTTCTGAGAAAATTACATTTTTCAGGTTGGATTTTTAGTCCATTTAGCCTAAGTCGATCGAAAACGGCTTTTAGTTTTCTATTGTGGTCTTCAATATTTCTAGCAAAAATAACTATATCGTCAATATAAACAAAACATTCGAATCCTTGAAGGCCGGTCATCGCATAATTCATTAAGCGCTGAAAAGTAGCAGGGGCTCCTTTCAGGCCAAAAGGCATTCGCAAAAATTCATAGTGACCTTAAGGCGTACTGAACGCAGTTTTTTCCCGATCTTCTGGGTTCACTAGTACCTGATGGTAACCGCTCCTCAGGTCAAGGGTAGTAAAGTACCTAGAGTTACCTAACTGATCAAGTATGTCTTCTATCCTTGGTAAAGGATACGCGTCGCCTACCGTTTTTTCATTTAGTTTCCGGAAGTCGATGACGATTCTCCAACGCTTTTGACCATCCGGTCCCGGTTTTTTTGGGACTACCAACAAGGGTGAATTCCACGGACTTTTACTGGGTGTTATAATATCCTCCTTGAGCATGTCATGTATTTGTTGGTCAATAAAAGGTCGTTGGGTATCAGGTAATCTGTACATTTTTGAATTGATGGGTGCTTGATCTTGTACTGTTGGGATCTTATGCATTATAGAAGATGTATGTGTAAGTTTATCTCCCGGGAGACTAAATATATCATTATACTCATGACATATTTGCCGTACACTTTCTATTTCTGCTGGACTTAGTGTCTCATCAAAGAGTAAACTCTCGGTCAAAAGTTTTGTGCGTTTTTCCGAGAGAGGGTTGGTATTCTTAGCGCTATTCAAACTAAATACATCTTTATGATGCGACCATTTTTTAGTCTTAAAACGCTTGTTTGACCTATTCTGTTTTGGATTATAGTAGAAATTCTGTCCGTTCGACTCTTCTCCTTTCAAAGAGTTTACGGAGAATTTGCTTAAGGGTAAGAATTCAAGAGAGGAAATAATGGGTTTGAAATTTACGTCTTCAGCTGTTGTGTTGAGGACTCCGATGTGAACATGACTTTGAAGTGGTTTTACCAAGCAGTTGGCAATGTACACTCCACTTTTTACCTCTTTAGATACGCAAAGCATGTCTTCGGCAATATCCGTTTTTATTTTTAATATGATTCTGCTACGAGCAGGTACAATCATTTCTTTGCTTGACGCTTGTTCTAAATGGGCACAGTTTTGATTAGCTATAACACTATTTGAAAAGATGGGAATATCTCTAGGAGTCTCATCTCTAATCTTTTCGAAGTTTTCGCGCTCCTGTCTGTCTAATTTATCAGCTTTTGGACTCTGCGATTTAGACTTTTTGCTAGCTGAAGATAACGGAATTTCTCTCTGAGGCTCGTTCCTAATTTCTTCAGCAAGAAGTGGCAAGGCAAACTTTGAAGGGTTGTATTTAGTTACCGGAAAGCATAGTAGTTTATTTGGTCCCTCTACGTTGCAATGCTCACTTAAAAAGTCATTTCCCAAAAGCCCGTCAGCTGGAATTTTATTGTTGGTATCAATAATTTGATATTCACAGGGAAATGGTTTTTTTAACAAAAATGTGCCTTGCTTTGTTCCTAGTGTTTCTCCCGTACCATAAATCGTTTCAATGTTAATTTTTTGTTGTTCATTTGAAGAACTTTCTTTCAAACTGTCCTTTTTTACTAAACTTAATTCGGCACCTGTGTCCACTATTAAATTAATTTCACTACTTTTAGCTATGTCTAAAGGTAACTTAACTATGTTTATTGTAGGATTGTTTTTGTACCCTTTCTTGCATTTGTTAATTATTGGCGTCGAGACGGGGATTTTTCGCTCGACCGCCTCTGGTTTTCCGGAAAATTCCTTTCCCATTTTTGTTTTGCGAAGCATTGGTCTATATCGTGACCCTTTCTCAGGCAAAAATCGCATTGTGGACGTTTAGTTGCCTTATCCACAAATAATACTTTTTTCGAAGTGTGGGACTTTGAGCAGTTATTTGGATCATGTCCATACACTCTGCAATTAGAGCAGAATGGAGTATTTTTTCGAGTCCTGCACTCCGTGTTAGTGTGGTTGAATTTGTTACAGAATCCACACTGTATCCTACTCTCATCGCGGTTCTGCATATTGCGATTAGGTTTTGGAAGAACATTGTTGGGGATATAGTTTTGGTTCTGTCCAGTTTCAGAATAATGCATAGGGAAAAGATTTTTAGACTGAAATGTCGAAGGCGGTGTTTGTGTATAATGCATAAGATGTTGTGGGGTTGTTGGATAATATTGATGCATATGTGGTTGAATGGAATTAAAAACAGGAAATTCGGTTGGGCAGGCTGAGTGGAAAGTTTGACTTGAATAATTCGACCTAACAGGAACTTGAGGATCCATCAGCTCTCGTTTGAGTGCCTTTTGCACCACCGCGGCTAAACATATATCTTCCAAGCCTAGTAGGTATTGTTTAAGATTATAATTACTCACTCCTGTTTTGAATGAGTGAATTGCAGCCAATTCCAAATCTTTTAATATTGCTATTGAGTCTGCTCCATAGTTGGCCTTCGCGTCCTCTTTGCAGGTGCCTAACAACTTCCTAACCCTCAGACTAAATTGTGCCAAATCTTCGTGTGGTAACTGTAGACATTGTCGAAGATCATTAGTAACCTGTATATATGTCTTCCGTGGTAGAAAATTCTGATTCAGAATTGTCTCCAGGTCCTCAAATTTGCTTACGGTGTGGGTTGACACTAGTGCAAAGGCGTTATCTCTCAATCTCGTAATCACCAGACTGTGAAATAATGCCTTTTCTTCTTCAGTTAGGCAGTGCAAAACTTGTTTGCAGCACCCTAAAAAAGTTTGAACTTCTAAGGCAAGCCCAGGGTGATATGCACCAGAAAATGTGGGGATAAGGGTAGAAACTAAACGGGCAACTTTTTCGTAATTCATTTCTGACTCGACTATTTGATTTAACTCTAAACTTTGTATAGCTTTTTCGAGTTGATTTAACGACGGCGACAAAGGTAACACAAAATTTGGTTCTGGTTCTTTAACACTTCGATCTAATGACCCTTTCTTAAAATTTTGTATATCTACCTTAAAATTGTTACTTAATGTAGTAAGTTCTAACCTTCTTTGGGACTGGTGTTCCTCTAGCTTTCGTAGTTGTTCTTCCAGTTGTTCGGCTGTTGAGCTTCCCTCTGCTTCTGGAGTGGCCTTTTATTTTCGGCCTGACCTCGTCTTTCCTTCTTCCAGCGAGTGTGATCGGCGTCTCATTTGTTAAATAGCACGTACTGTCTTTTATTTACACTGTTTTCGGTTTAACTGTTTTTTATTTTTATTTTTTGATAATTATCTTTAGTATCTATTTATATAAGTAGGTACTCAAAACTTGTATTCTTATTTAAGAACAAATTTTTTATTTTTTATTTTAATATTTCATATATCATTTAAGAAAGTTATGAGATAGTCGGCACTCTCTTTAAAAAATTTAATCAAGCTGCTCTCGGAACACTTGTTTTTTTTTTTTTGCTTTTCACTATTGCTAAAAAAAAATGCCAAAAACTATTTTTTTCACCTTTTGTAACACCCCAGAACACTTTTCACGTTATTACTTTATTTATTATTATTTTTTTTTTTTTGTTTTCAAATACTCGCGAAATTTAAAATATGTTCGTAAAGGGAACGACAATGGTTTCTTTCTTTTTTTTTTTTACTCCGGCTGCGCCAAATGTGGTGTTTATTAAAACACTGGTCTTTTCGGATGTCGTTTAAAGACTAAACTCTGCTTAAATCGGCGAGAGTCAATGCAGTGTCAACGCCCGGGTCAGGTGAAACATTTGATGGGAACGAATTTTGTCTCCGATAGATAACACCACAGCATAATGCGATCGGTTTTTGTTTCCAGCTTCACCCATCTACCACTACTAATGTCATTCTTCGGAACCACTTTTTAGTACAATTCCAAATCTATTTCGCAAATAACCGCTCTCGTATTGCCTTTAAGCCCTTGAATTGTACACACAGTGGCCTCAAAGAAATAAGATCGGAAGGCTACAGTGGAGAAATGTTGAGTTGAGAAACAACAAATATTTGGCGCGACAGCTCATAGAGGCAAGGCCTAGCTTCTCGCAACCATTCATATTGTGCGTGTTATAATTTTCACATGAATGGAAGCGACCTATAGTTTTTTTTGCCGACTTCGAACAGCAGATTGAGAAGCTTTTTCATGACAGATTATACTCTTGCAGGTTTGTCATGCCTGCGAAGAGGTGGTACCGCGAAAAACGTTTGGTGGTTTAAGGAATCGAACCAGTGTCCTCTCGCTGAGCAGTCCAATGCACTAACCACCAAGCCACGGCGATCACGTCTCGTATTTAACATCTTTTACATCGGCGTCGACTTTGCCTTGTTGCCTCAATCCACTCGATCCAGCCTTTCATAATGTCGTGTTGTATCCCAATGTCGAAGTAGATGGTTTTGGCTATGAGGCCACCTAAATCAATTTTTTGGCATTCCTTGCCACATGCTGATCAATTTTGTGCTCCGCCAATACCTACCCCGACTAATATTTTTAAAGTCTCAAAAGCCTTTGCTTTCTCCCTAAGTTCAGCTCATTGGTCTATGCAGTATTTTGCTTTGAATTTTTTGGACATTTTTGACATTTTCATACTTATCTTCCGCCTTCAAGCGTTGTGACTAAATTCAGTTTTACTTTTAACGCCGCCTTCTAGCTAATTATCCACAGCACGGTTTTCACAACAAAGGTACTCATCTTCCTCGTGCTCATCTTCGTTTACATTCTCATTCTTAATATATCCAAACTCATTGAAAGTCTTCTGTATGAAGCTCTAAGCTTCCAGTGCAAATCTTTTATTTCCCCTAGACAACATGATTTCCTGAAAGGTTTTCATATCCTTTGCTCTCTCTGCAATCGATAATGGTAACGAAGTCGACGTTATTCCTACAGATTTTAGCAAGACTTTTGATAAAATCTCCCATCAATTAATATTTTTCAAGCTGTCTGCCATCGGCTTCGAACCCATACTGTTGAAATAGATATTTTCTTACCTGGAAAACCATTTTTACAGTGTTCGCTTCAGGTCCACCCACTCTGCTTCCTTTTTAGCCACCTCTGGTGTTCCACAAGGCGTCCATCTTAGTCCTCTTTTTCAATACTAACCATTAACGACCTTGATAGGATTATCAAACATTCGTCTGTCTCCCTTTACGCCGACGATACCAAATTTTTTAAAACCATATCCTCACCCCAAGACTCCATTCTTCTTCAACAAGAACTAAACAATTTTTCATTCTGGTGCGTCAAAAATTGCTTGGAACGTAACATACCTACCCAAATGCCAATCAATCACCTTTTCACATAAGCGTCACCAATCCCCTCCCCGACTCTACCTCTTGCACAATCAACATGTCACCCCTTTTCAATCTGTTCGCGACCTCGGCATTTTGTGTGACAGGAAACTCATTTTTCGGTCACACATGGACGAGATAATCCTTACAGCCAACTCTTTACTTGGTTTTGTGAAACAGTGGTCCAAGGAATTCAACAACCCATACGTGACCAGGTCCCTCTACATTACATTCGTCCGCCCACTCCTAGAGTACGCCAGTCAAGTATGGTCCCCGCATCAGCGTGTTCATATTTTGAGAATCGAGAGTATTCAGCGAAGTTTTCTTCGAGGTCTGCCCTGGAACCATCCTCTTATCCCCCCTATCAAAGCCGCCTTGAGGAACGCAGAGATGCAGCCGACATTCTCTTTATTCATCGATTGCTCTCAGGTCACGTTAAAAGCGCTTCCCTTCACAACTCTATTTTCCTCTACACTAACCCTCGCAATCTACGAACTCCTCGTCTCTTCTATTTACCGTCCCCCCACACCTCTTATGGCTCGAACGAACCAATCTCCCGTACGTTCCGAAAGATAAACTCTACCCCTACCATCTTCGACTACAACCGCTCTACGCCGTCCCTTAAATTCGATCTCCTCCACCACCCCGACTAATTTTTGTTTTTAAGTTTCTGTTTAAGTTAGTTCTAAGTTTGTTTAGCTTGTATTAAGTCTAATAAATGGGATCTGGTTCCCACCAAAATTAAAAAAATAATCCTTAAAATCATACTCATACCTATCCCTGTTTGATTTTTCATTGCTAAGATGGCTGACTGATAAGCGGTTCATTACCAAATTGTCCACCAGCCAGGGATGTTACAAGTGCAGTCATCATAAAAAATAATGAATTTAGTTATAATTACTCTAGTCTTTCTCTTATGTCATTCCATTAGTGCACCCTTATGGAGTCGCCATACCTGGTGTTGATGTTACTACTTCTCCAATTTACGAAATTATTTACATTCTACAACTCCCAACACCTCTTGTTCTAACCTCAATGTACATGCCATTTGTAAGTTTGTTTGCATCGTATGCTATGTTTGGTACGGCTGTCCTAAAAGTAATTCAGAGGAGACTCAGGCAAGTCTACCGTCAAACTAAGTCGGAAAAAAAGGTTTATCATGACCTAGTTGCATGCATTAAATATCATATTCGAATAACCAGGTAGTTTAAGTTAATTTCCACGTAAAAAGTACTCCTTCATACAAACCTTTATCCTTTGTGATAAAAAAAGGTTCGTTGAGGATCTAAACTCTCTGGTAACATACATTGTATTCGCAGAGTTCCTGATTTTCTCTACAATCCTTTGTGCGCTGCTCTTTTGCTTGAACATAGTAAGTTGAAAGTAATTACGATAATTAAATAACTACTCCAACTGTATACATTTATACCGTCATTCAGATTGACTCTGTAATGCAAACCATTGCAATTATCATGTATATTATGACGATGTTATATGTCCTTTTCACTTATTACTGGCAAGCCAACGAACTGCTAACGGAGGTAAGTCATTCACTTGCACATAACATTAAAAAGTTTTAATTTCAAATGTAAAATAACAAAATCCATTACAACAATCGCCGGAAACTTTTGAAAAACAAAAAAAAATAAAAGAGCATTCAAGTCTCGGAGGCAGCATATGACATTGAATGGTTCCATTGTAACGAGCGCTTTAAGAGGACATTACTCTTGTTCATAATGAGAAGCCAAAAACCTTTGATGGTATGCCAGGGAATTCATTTTACAGTAAAAGTAAGTGCTTTTATTTTACATTTACAGATAATGGTGGGTAACATCTATCCGATGACACTGGAAACATTTCAATCACTTTTGAATGCATCCTACTCGTACTTTACTATTCTACGTGGTGTTTATAAATAAATAAATTTATCTCTGGATTTAGCAGATACAATGGGAGTTAATTTAAATATTGAAAGTTGTTTTTAAATTCAAATATATGTAGCTGAATAAAAAAAACTGTACACAAATGTTTCGTTTTAAGAAGCAGGATAAGTTTGAGTGTCTTGGATGTGACGACGATTTTATCATTCTCATGAGACTACTTGACATTATGTCAACAGAATTATATCATCAATCAATACATATAATAAAACAGTAGAACTCGGTGTGTCTGTACAGAAAAAGTAAAAATAAAAGAAAGGGAAAAAAAAGTTATCGTCATTTAAAGATTTTTGGAATTTACTTTTGTATGTTAGAAATGTTAGAAGTTAAAGGTTGAAGGCCTATGGACGTCACGAACGATTGTTAAAACAAAAAAAAAAACAGAAACCTTTGGTAAGAATTACAGAGCGTATAAAATTAAGTACATAAAAAATCAACAGATGGCGCTGGTCATTATTAGAACGCGCTATAGACATTTTTACAGTAATAACCAAAAAAATTGTGACTCCTTCAAATATTCCACTCTAACCTCTCCTAAAGGGATATAATCGGGGGGGGGGGGGCAATTTGATAAGTGGCGCTGAACACTCACGCTGTTAAATCATGACGATCCGTTTTATTTTGTTGGCCAGTCTGTAGTTCTTGCACAATCTTTGTCCACGCTGGGTATGTATATGTGTTATTTAAATCGGCTCAATAGTTTTAAGTTCACAGCTGATGGGTTGGTGAGGAGCACACCGTGTGCTAGCACGGCTTCAGCTCTCATTTAAGGTTTCTTCGTCATAACTTTCAACAAGTCCCAGGCCGCTAATCGAAACACTTGACCTGGAAGCTGTTAATGTAGTCTACCGGCAGATTCAAATTGAATATAATTTAACGCATGTGGAGCTGCGGGTACAGCTAGTCTACAAATATATGAATGTACTTTTAAAAAAATACAAATATTTGCCAAGACAGTTGATAAAGAACTAAGTCCTAATTTTCTTTTCAGCAACCATTCATATTGTGCAGTTTAAAAAGGTGCATTCTATGAAAAGTAGTAAAAAACTGTTTTCGAACTTGAAATTGGGTATGCAGGTACATTTGACAGCTCTTATAACAGACATATAACGATTTTTTTCAAATTTCACCCTTCTATCCCCCAAAAAGGAATAAAGTTGAAAAATTTACCACGTAAATATTCAAGCATTCGATCATCTTTAAGAGGTTTTCACGGACACTATCGGCTCCAAGGAACAGCATTCTCCCTCTACAAATTTGTCCATTTTAAGGAGTTTTTTATTGCCGACTTTTCATGACAAGTTATACTTTCGGAAGTTTGGCATTGATCTGAGGTCTAGACCTTAAGCCCCTTCCGTGACCTGGCTCCTTCACTTATATTTCGTCTTTTAAACTTCACCTCTACTTTCCGTTGATGGAAAAGAATCTGAGATCATTCAAGGAACATTTCTCTCAAAGTTCAGTAATACCGGGAAACGTACGCCCTAATTTAGCTGCGTTACCCGCATTGCTAACCAACAATTTTTTAGCTTCAAAACTTGTCAGGAATGTAAGCGGGTACGGATAGGTAAATTCCCCTCTTAAGTGCGGATGCGCCGTTTTGATACCACAACTCACGTGACCTGGATGTTAATGGGCGTGGCTAAGAGTGTAGTTTGCATATCCATCCTGTGGAGTTGAGAAAATTGATAATGATGCTGAATTTTATATTAGAAATCTCAGAAAGTTCCTTGAAAAAGGGTTTTCCGAGAGTGCGCTGTCTGGCTCTGGCAAGTGCCGGTCAGTCACAGAGAAAGTGGAATAACGTTTCCTTTTCGTGTGAATGGTCGCAACTACGACAGTGGGGGTTGAACGAGATGCCTAGCTTGGCAGCGTGTTGACTTATCGGCCAGTGGCCCGTGCTAACTACTGTGATTCTTGCTGTCTCGATGCGGTTCCTATTGATTAGGTCATTCTTTCTGTTTTTATTGTAGGCGGGCCAAATCTATCTGGATATGGCACAGGTTGCAGGACTTTTCCACCTACAGTTGGCAAAAGAGAGAAAGTGTTGGAAAATGTTGCCCCTGATGAGTCTCATCGGGAAGCAGACTGACTTCGCAAGGGAGGCATCCAGGGCTCTCTCGTTCCCCCCTATGTTACTATGTTCGGGAACTTAGAGGAGAGTGATGTTAAACATAGCGTTTGCCTGCGTTATAGTTTCCTTACCCTGTTCAACTATTTTAGAGGACGAAGAAAGTGAGTGGAGCACTTTGATGACAGCCTGGCTGTCAATAAAGATTCCTATGCTGTTTGAGGTAGTAGAGCTGAATCTAAGTATATTGCAGGCTTCTCTAATCGCTAGTACCTCCGCCTGGTAGACACTCGAAAAGTCTGAGAGGTGGTACGATTTGGATACGTTCAGTTCCGCTGAGAAAACACCTGCTCCAACGCTATCCGGGGAGCACTGTAGTCAATAAGTCACATAGGCAGACGAGTTTGGTAGGGATGTCTGAATCATACATGGTCCAGTATGACTTGTTTCTATAAACGTTCTTATAAGCGACTTTAAAACGGATGTTGGGTATCAATTTGAGATTTCTGCTTTTTGGTCAGTCGTACACTTCCTTGGCTTAAGACAACCAAGCAGTCTACTGGTAAACAGTTTAAGGTGCTTAGCAAGACCTTTACACCACAATTAAGACTGGAAACAATTTTCTACACCTTTAAGGAAGCTCTCAGACTAAGAAAGATCAATAGTTGGAAGCCAGATAACCAAAGGCATGTGCGAGCACTAGACATCTTTAATCATAAAAGGCTTATGCCATGCACAGATTTCGAAAAACCCCAAAAGATAGAAACGGATGGCTGTCATAAAAGGTGCCTAGATCTATCTAAACAGATGGATTGAAGATGTTAGGAGGAACCAGGGCATGAATCTGCATAGAAGCAATGCACATCAACTACCCACTGACTGGCTGACTACGGCAGTATCAGATTTATTCGGCTAAGAGCACATTTGCATTGGAACAACAGAATAGATCAACTAACCACGAAAGTCTTGGTCATGGCAGGTAACCATCTTCTACACAACGTTCGATAGGAAAAAAGCGACTTCCCTATCTCAGAAGACAGTTCGACTCAATCCGAACACTTGTCGATGTTATAACTGAACGCTGGACTGGACAAACCAACATAAAAGCTCTCAAGAAAGCTGAACCAGCAGCTTACCTTCACATCATGGGTTCTCCAATAGCAACACTTTAGACCATGCTACGCTTGCCGCCAATAGACATCTATGATATGTAGCCAGTCACTTATGCGGTCGTTAGTCTAAGAGATATTCATTAATTTAGGGCCTAGGGCATGCTAAAATTCTATTGTTTCGCCGCAACCTTCCAAAATAAATCTTTCCATGTTGCCTACTGAAAGTGACTTCAACAAGGGCTACAATCGCGACCTGGCTATCAGTAAAAATGGTGATATCCCGCTCAACATCGTTTACAAAAGACCCTATCTGCTATATTGTATGAGCGCCTTAAGCCTTTTGTCAACCGCAACCGAGGCATAGTGGCATCATCACTTGTTTTATTTGAAGAAACCTAAACATTTCGCAACACTGTTGTCATTCTGACAAAGGTTGCCATAAATACGCAAACTGAGGACTCTGTTGAGGTTGGATTGAGTTGCCTTTCCACTCTCCTCTGTCCGGAGTACGTTAGATTAGGTAAGGTCATAGGATTGACGGGAATGGAGGTCCTTTCTCCGCCACACGTAGGTCAACGTAGACCCATTGTGGTACCCAAGGGGTTTCAACCCCCTTACTAGCAACCATAAGCCTATGTTCTGTCGAGCCATTCCGAGACGCGGATAAATCTGTGTATGTCGACCACAGACTTGTCGGACAGTTCTTCTAGATCTTGAAAGAATTGTCTTCCTAGGGTTTTGAATCTTTTATGGCAGACCGCTAGACAGTGGCAAAGAAAATACGGAGTGTCCCCATCTCCATACTTCTTCGTCGCCACCTCCCCTGCCGGAGTAAGGGACGTGAATATGAAAAATTGAGGGTACCCTCATGAGCGAAGGAATGGATTGAGGTAAAGGCAGACAAGATATGATTTATAAACATGAGATAGTTGGTATCCTGAACCACCTACGAAAGCATCATCTTTGGACTCAAAAAGTTCTTTGAAGACCTACCCCAATGTCAGTTCTTTAAACAATCACTATAGTAATTTTGATTAATTAAATTACATACACACATTATGCTTCATTGAATATAGACTCTCCATGATTGAAAAACTTCCTCAAAGGATACTCAACAGACAAGTATCTAATCAATTTAGTTCGATTAAATTTCGCCATGCTACTCATCGGAAGGAAAATATTTGTTTTTGATGCGGTTCTAGGCGTTCAGAAGAGATACAAATTTCAGAGAGAAATTTAAAAGCTACAAAAAATGGTTTTCTGTCGACAATAACCAAGCACCAAAAGATCAGTTAAAATCTCGTGCCTATTTATTAAATTTTAAATTTACCAAAACAATGTTCAGTCAATACTTTCATTCAACTTATGTGCCACTTCAAATAGCAACAACTGTCCTTAAAGAACAATCCAAAGGTCAAACAAGTCACAAACAAAATCCACATTTCTTCGACTAAAAAACAAAGAACTCCTCATTGAAACATGAGGCAAAATGCATCCTAGCCACGTCCGTAAACTCGAACTAAAGCTGCGCATTGGATTTGCCTCGCTATCGGAAAGAAGCATCGTTGAATGTATGGGCATTGCCTTAAATAAAAATACCCAGTCCTTCTTGCCATGTTACACGGTGGGTCCATACGGGTGGGTGGTCCTGGTCATAGCATAATATATTAGCTTAAACAGACATTAAAGCTGATTGTAAACACAAAGCGGTTGAATGGATGATAACATTGACCGAATAGCCGACGCAGGATTGCGGTTTGGGGTTGGTTTGTCTTTGTTTATTTGTTTGGTCCTGTGTTTCAGTTGTTTGGCTTGACTGCTCGTTTTATCCCTAGTGACACCACCACTGGGTTGTTAAATCTGATTCAATCTTCGGTTAATTACGGGATATTAATTCTCCACACATTAAAAGGGTTCGAATTCGTCTGCAATTGGAGGTGAGTGACCCTGAGCCCGAGGTCTTATTTGTTTAATTGCCATTTTGTGCCGACCTTCTACGATTGTTTCAATTTAGAGGAAATCACAATTGTATTCGCTAATTGAATGTTAATCATCATCATAGCCATTGTTAAACTGGCTAATGTGGGCCTAATGGCTATTTTGCGGATCTACAGGCCCTAAGAGGAAATGGATTATAGTCGTTTCGAAGATTTATCTGGTCTGGTCGACGTTAAGTTTGAAAGATATTGGCTTCGGATGTAAAGGAATCCAGCAAAATCTATAATAGTTTGGTTGTGGTTCTTTACTGCTTAAAGAGGCCTCCATAAAGTATCTAAGAACAATGTCGTTCTTTGAAATAATGAGCTACTGAATTGGGCGCAATCTCTTGGAAACCGGAAAGGATTGAAAAAGAATGATGTCTTCGACGACTTATCCATTAATAAACTATGCAGATAACCGGCAAAAAGGTTGAAAACTTCTATCATATCTTGTTGCCAGCAATTCCTAGAAAAATCGTCAGCACTATCACGTACTAGTAGATATAAATGTGCTTAACAATTTGCAGACTATGGCCTGCCTAAAGTCAACACAGTTTCTTTGAACTAAGGAGCTTATTAAACCAATAGCAGAGCTCTCTCTAGAACAACTTAAGTGACTGTAAACAAGGCCGTGATCATCCCAGTCCTGCCCTATGACAAAGAAGCATGGACTCTGTACAGAATAGATGGGATCGTCCTCGGTTGTTTTGAGATTAAATTCCTTTGGGTGAGCCTTGGTCCCATCTGCATAAGCGGGGAGTGGACAAAAATACATAATGACGAGCTGTATGGGCTGTCAAGAGAGTTTAGATAGATACGCCGACAATTTCTGCGAACTGAAGAGTCTTTGAATCTGCCCGGCGGATACGGCGCAGTGGAAGAAGACCGCTGCTCAGCTGACTCCCGCACCTTAAAACAAAAGCCTCAATAAACTTACCGTGCGAAACTAGATGCAACTAGTTAATGATCGAATGGCTTATTGGTTGAGGCTCAGATTCAACCCGGAATGTAGCGCCATCATAAGTAAAGTCATATACAATTTTAGGTTATTTTATTATTTTATGAAGTTATTTTTAATGATTGTAAAACTAACTATCAATAATCCACAAGTATTCAAATTTAAATAAAACATTTTTTTCTACATATGTATTTAAAATGTGCAGCGCATTTAAATTTAGAAAATAAACAAACCTAATAAATTTGCCATCCCTGGAGTATTTGACATTTCCTATCTGACAGTTCACTGTTTATCAAATATATTTAAGTTGATGAAATTGTTTAGCGTTGCATTTATATCCGAATATTTACAAAAACTTTAGCAAAAATGATTTGTAGACTTTGTTTAAAGGATATACTTGAAGTAATAAACATTTTTGATGAAATCGGAACAGAGCTGAATGTAGCTAATGTACTAAAAAAGTACTTCTGGTTTGAGGTACATACTCAAAAGTGCGCCCTAGTTTGAACATAGATTTTTAATAGCATGTATATTTTTAACAATTTAAGCCTAAAATGGATGATCCTATATCGACAGCAATATGCAACACTTGCTGGGTAAGGGTAACGAATTTTCATGAATATTATCTATCAGTTGAAGAAGCTCATCGGTTGCTGGCTGAAAGATTCTTTGTCAAATCCACATTGCCTTCGGAAGAAAGCAACTTGAAAGAGGATTCTAGTTCTGAATTGAAAGAGGAAAACGATCAGAATAACTTAAATTGGAATATACCGGAAATTACATATAATTATCAACTTTCCGAAGAAGGTAAACAATAGCCACTATGTAAACCGTTCGCTGATTTATTTCTATTTAGAAGAAAAGCCTAGTAAAAGTCCCGACGATTTTGTATTTGAGGATGCTGACAACAACGAGGATGATGATAGTAAAGGTATTTTTAATTAAGAAATTAATTTGTCTTGATCGTAATTGTGTGCTGCCTAGATGAAGATATCAAACCAAAAACTGAGGATGTATTGGAGACCACAGACCGTCGATCCTCTCTTCGATCGAGAACTTTCAGCAGAGTTACTCTTTCACCCGAGGTCGAACCCAGACAGAAAAGGAAAAAAGCTGTTAAACAAAATAATTCACAAAAGTCACCAACTGATGCTCATGCTAAGAAAATATCAAAATACAATATGCGTGCCAAGGAATACGACCTTCTGATAGCAAAACATATGAAGTTGACTTGTGAAATTTGCCACCTCGAAGTTTCCGATTTTACTTCACTACGTCAACATTTTTGGAACGTGCATGGACAGAAAGGCTACGTTATTTGTTGTAATAAGAAGCTCTTTAAACGTGTGCTTCTTGTCGATCATATTAATAAACACCTGGACCCAGAATATTTCAAGTAAATAATGAATACATTTCTTAGTTCAATTATAAATGTTCATTTTATTCTTCTACAGATGTCATGACTGCAACAAAACGTTTGCCGACAAACAATGTTTAAAGAATCACACGCTTGTTATGCATCAATCGGATGAAGAGAAACCGTTTCAATGCGAGCATTGTGCAAAACGTTTCATAAAACAATATCTTCTAGATCAGCATCAAGCAATACATGTGCCTATGGATGAAAGGAAGTTCCATTGTAATATTTGTCCGAAAGTGTAAGTGGAAAGTTTTTTATTTACATATTGAGGCCCAATGCAAGTACTCAAATAGTTTTTCTGTGCTGACAAATGCCTCATTGAATATTTTGCATGATTTCCTGCCTTACGTAGGCCTCAAAACCCTTTCATTCGTATCTTATATTATTTAAATTTCCCCGTCACTATAGTTTTCCAAGCGAGAACACCCTCAATACTCACAAGAAAAATTCCCACACACTTGAATACGGTAAAATGTGTCATATTTGTGCGAAAGTCATTCGTGGTAAGGCAATGTTCGAAAAGCATCAACTGGAACACGCTGGCGTCAAACAACCTGAAGTTCAATGCGAAAAATGCGGATCATGGCTTAAAAACAAGCACAGTTTGCAAAAGCATATGCGTCGTCACAATGAAGAAGGCAAATTACATACATGTAATCTTTGTGGGAAAGTAGCTCCCAATCAGAGTGCCTTACGAAGTCATTTTCGTTATGTACATGCCTCAGAACGAACTTACGCATGCAGCGTTTGTGATAAAGCATTCAAAAAAGCACTCAATTTAAAGGTAAAGTTTGTTTATCCATATGTATTTCTTAAATCAAATAACATCTTTTCATCATTTTTAGGAACATATGACAACGCACACCGGAGAGGTTCTATATTCATGTCCACATTGTCCAAAAACCTTCAATTCGAATGCAAACATGCATTCTCATAGAAAAAAAGTTCATCCCATGGAATGGGAAGCAAATAGAAAACATCGAAAAGGTAAAGTCGCCACTGGATCATCATCATCGTTACAACAGGGCAACGACAGTGGTAATGATCTGCCAGATGAAGAGAACTAAGAGGTTGGAATGTTGCGTTTAATGAGTTTGAATTTGATTACAATTTATTTTTAACTCTTTGTGATTAAGCTCTAAATAAGCACGAGTATCAATATACTCGAATAAATTCTATTGTAAATAAATCTTGTTTAAGGCATCTGAACTCTCATAATCGAAAAACACAACATATTTCATATAAACAAAGCAGATGAAACTCCCATCAGTCTGTAGATGATGATCTTAAAGGGAAAACTAGTGGCAAGTCTTGATATTGTTGATCTAACATCTATTATTGCCGCGGGATTTTGAAAAAATGATTATGAGACAATACCGTGTACATCGATTCTTCGTACTCAACAGTGCCTCAGTTTTAACAAGTTAACCCCAATCAAAGTAGGCCCCCTTCCCTCTCCATTAAAGTTAAACTTCTCATGATCACTTTTTAAAATATTCATTTATTTTCCATTAAGCTTGTAAAAAAAAGACCAAACAAAGAGAGAACACGACATTTTCAATAAATTATCTCAGTAAATGTGTAACACAATGTTTCATGGGAATGTGCAAGATATCATCGTTATGCTATAATCTCAATACTAACCACGTTCGCAGATTATTTCAACAGCATTCGGTTCCATCAGTATAGATTCTAGACACCGATGGACAGCTGAGCCAAGGATTTCATCTAACAGGAAGTTAACGAGACTAAAAAAAACAAAAACAAGTTAATGACTAAATTCGTTTTTAGAGTAAAAATAATCTACTTTTCATCGGTAACAAAACGCCAGAGATTCATTTGCAGGTAATGCGTATCGACCTGAATCTGTTGCAAGCCAAATTTGCTGAAAGTTCGCAGACGAACACACTCCATCAAAGTCTGAGAAATAGAGAAACCTATTGCATACAAAAAATTCACTTAAATCGAATAACTCCGTCACCTTCAATCCAATCTTGATTATGCCAGTTATAATGGAAACCTTTGAGAACTCAACTGAAGTGAAAATGTCTATTCGTTCGGAGAACAGACGATGAATATTCGAAACGTAACTAGACTCCAATTGAGAAGGAGTGTAGTTGGACCAATTCGATCGGTACTGTTGCTTGGATGCTGTTATATTGCTGAAGTGCGTTTTACGACTCGAATCACTGCTGGCTGCTGTTCTGGTGCCTGGTTCATATAAACTTGCAACAACATTCTCAATGGTTGATAGTTCCTCAACTACACGCTTCATAACAGCACGTACCGAACGTGGTTCCAGGCAATTCAACCAATCTCGTGTTTCAACACTTTTGCGTAGCATCTAGAAATAGAAGCTGAAAACATCATTCAATCGAGAGAAAAGGTTATGGATTTACCTGTGAGATATTGGTACCTTGTAGTCGAACATATGCATCCAGCAATGTTTGTGCTGTTTCTCTCATTTCACTGCATACCTCTGTTTCATGTGTCAATATTGCACTATTCTCCGAGTCAATTTCATAGAGATCATCACCGAGAGATATCTATTTTGTAAGTTCACCTATGAAACACTCTTTTTTCCAATTCATTTTTCAACATCTTACCAAGACATGTGCACCGTTCTGTTCCATTTCCAGGCAAGTTTTGGATAAAACAAGCAAAAGATTTGGTGGACTTGATGAAGAAGTGTCTGCAAATGAAGACATGACCCTTGCGATGTGTCTTAGGAAACCTAAAATATAAGAACTGATACAAAATTTGCTCACAATCATCATTACAAGGTATGTATTACCTATTAGGAGATTTTCCCGTATTCCTTCCACACACAATGTGCCCTTATACTCAGCTTTAATATTGAAAGACCATTCTGTTTGCAAAAATACAAGCAAGTCTTGAAGAACCCCCTTAACCTTCTCCACAGTGGATACATAAAGATTCGTAATCAAATCATTTAGATTGATGTTTCCACTTTCACTTTTCGCCGATACAAGGGACAATCGCACCGAGCTTAAACTATCAGAGAAGTGATCTTTTAAGTTCTTTGTATGAACTTCACACAGTTGATGTGCGGCTCCAATTATAATGTCCAAGGCATTACGTTGAATTTCAATGCCACGGCACATGTTACGCATTGCCATAAGGCGTCGGTGAAGACGATCTAAACCACGCAGCATAATTTGAGTGTCACCGAATCCGATATCAGATTCCACACGATCTTGAATCAAACCTAGGTACTTGTCGATGTTTTTGTTCAAAAAATCATTTAGCTCACGCATAGAGTTCTCTTGAAAGTCGTCCCTAAAAGGTTATAATAGTTTTTAGTTATCATTTAACATTGAATAGTTTATAGTTTCCTTACCTTTCTGCTTCATGGTGTTTAGCTAAAAACATGTCAAAGTAAGAGGTGACCACAAGCGTCAAATCATTTAAAAATCCTTCAATGCCCATATCCACGAACTCGATCATGTCTCGCTCAGTCTGATCCTACACCAAAGGGAATCTTCACTGACATTCTTATAACATGCGCTTAAACTCACCTGCAACATAACAATCTGTTCGTGCAACCTTTTCGATGCACATTGAATCATTTCACTTGCTAGATCAGCTGGTTTCTCATCCAACTGCAGCATTAACTCACCAATCTCAGTCAATGACTGAGCTGTATTCCCGGCTAATTGAAAATCCTTTCGCAGCTTATCTTTCAGATTATTAATAATAGTTTCACAATCTCTTTGAATACCATCAAATGAAGGCTGATTTCCATATTGCTGAAATACTTTCTTAGCATGAATATAATCTTGAACAGCTTGATTGTAGTTTTCCTCATCAATTAGACTTTTTAATTTCCCAGGTAACGATGATAGAAATTGCAATCGCTTCAGTAGCGAATGTTTTTCAGAAAGTTTACAAAGTTGTGATCGTGTACCTTGAAGGGTGCCTGTGATTTGATCACTAAACGATGTAATAGATTGCATTTTAGTTTTCAAGAGATTCATATCGGTTTCCATTTGCTTAAAGTCTGTCTTCATTTTACGAATGGTATCCGTAGCTGAAATGAATTTATTGTAATTTTCATAGACCAGAGTCTGCATATCACTGTGCAGAGTTTGTGTGTCCTTTATAACAGCGGCTTCTGTGTCCATTATTTGTTTGAGAGTACAATCCTTTTAAAAAACAAAAAGTTCATCTCAATTGGTAAGCTATACACAGAGATAAAGTCCCTACGCCTACCTTAAGAAGTCTTTCCAAATAACGATCTGATTCAAAGTTTGTACTGTCCATGTCGAATGGACTTCCATTCTTTTCAGACATTTTTATTACTTCGAATATTTGAAAAAAAAAACTAATGAAACGATGAATATTTTGTCAAACAAAAGTAAAACAAAATTTTGTTGTCTTGTCAGAGTTTATTAATTAATATCATCTGTCAAATGTCATTGCAAAAAGCTGACAAAAAGGAAAACAAAATAATGGTGGTACATATCTGTTTAAAAGCCGATTTCTGAATAAATATCGTCCTAAGACATTACTAATTAAAGATGTTTGAATTGCGTAAGGTCATTTACGCGTAATTATTTACTTATTAGCGTATTTAATGATTTTTAGAGCTAGATATGTATATATTTTTCAAATTCTTCTAAATTAATGGCTTCGTTTTGGGTATGTTTGATTTAAGAACTCGAATGAAATTTCATATACGTTTAATTTATAACGAATTTAAAGGAACAAGAAGAAACCTGATTAATTTATATACGAATTTGACGTTTTTGTCTAAAATTGAAAGTTAAGTACCTGATTTTTTGTATTTGTTTTCAAACAGGAAAGATAGTGAGATCAACATTTTATTTTTACTAAAGCATATAGTTCACTCCGGCGAGGAACCCTCAAAAGACGCTGCCAAGTAACATCTTATTTGAAACATTTTGTTGGCCTTAATTATGAAATAATATACCAATTAGAATGTGCCTTATAAGATGACATTAATAGCGCGAGATTATGAATTCACTGTCAGTTTTCTTACGTGATAAAGAAAAACGAACTTTATGAGATGAAATGACTCATAATCATTCTTCAGGAATATTTCGGACAAAGGGTTTAGATTATGCAGATTCTGTGTTTACAGTAAACAGTTACTTATTCTATAGATTGTCGATAATTTCTCATGGAGATGGCAGACGAGCTCAAAAGTCACCTTTGTTGAGTGCCGGAGTTCCAGCTAAGGCAGATAAACCCGCCAGATATGGAACAACAAATACCCGTGCTTCCTGAAGAAGTCATCCTGGGTATACCGATAGCTTCGTGTTAACTCAAACTCATGCTGGATGCTATCGAGAAAGCAAATTCTAGGTGGACAAGTGCTATAACGTGTCTAGCGACAAAGCAGATTTGGCCACAGCTGGATCTAAAACGCTCTAAGAATTTGATTTCTCTCAACAGATCGCATATCAGATCCGTAATAGGTGTCATCACAGGACACTGTCTAAAAGGCAAGTATGCAACAAGGCTTGGCGTTCATTCAAATGATTTTTGTAGAAGCTGCATGAACGAAGGGGAGCAGGAAATTATTCAACACCTTATTTTGATACTGCTCAGCTCCCTCCTGCAAAAAAGGCTTCACCTAGGAGAATTCTACTTTATAAATTTAGGCGATCTGAGATACAGATATCAGAAACCTCCTTCCCTTCATTAGAAGTTCCAATTGGTTCAACGAGTAAGTAGATCACTCCAAATCCATGTAGTATCACAATGCGACCTATTGATCTTAGTGAGCTGGCAACAGCTGGTATCCACTTCAACCTAACCTAACCTACTTATGCTGACTATCTGTATTTATTTACATCACCTTCAGTCAAAAAGGATGATTGTTTGACAAGTAATTGGATAAATACCAATTGCTCTTGTTTGTAAGGTACATGTATTAATTAAATAAAAATTATTAACATTCCAAACATATTTGAACGTCCATCTAGTGTTAAATAGAAGAATAAATGTAAATCACTTCCAACTTCACTTGCCTACGTCGACTACGAGAAACGAGGAGAAAGTCAGTGATATGCCAAACGTTTTTTCCGTCGTCGACCGTCGACGACATCATTTAACATAACACTTGGAAGTCGGTACGTACATAGTTTTTTATTGGGGTGCGATTTTCCATATTTTTAGAAAAGAAAATTCTCATTTTCACTTATTAAATTCATTTACAACTGAAAAACTCCATGATTAACCAATAATTGGCATCATATTGTGTGACATTAGTTATAGAAATCTTCATAATTCATCTCAACTTCACTAGAATATTGTTTGGGAAAAATTTTCTTCAAAAAAAAAAAAAAAAAAGAATTTTTTTTCTTCCAAAAAAATAAAGAGTGACAATTTATTGTGTGTGCTCGTGAAAGGAGCGTGTGAAACCGGAACTATAATGAAAAGAAATTAAAAAAAAAATAAAAAATCTTTTCCAAATAATATTCAAGTTAAAAGTGAAACGCAAAACTTTTGCACTTTTTTTCCCGAAAAAGTAAAAAAAAAAAAAAAATTAAATCTTTTCCAGAAGAAGACACGCCAAGTTCAAACTGGATTATACGGTAGCAATTAAATAGGCCGGATTTTTTGGATTTACAGTACAGTAAGTAGTGATTCTTTTATGGCAATATTGTACAACGTGCTTATTCACATAACCAACAAAAATAGCAATTCGTCGTCGTACTTTGTCCGTCATCTCTTTAACATCATCGCTCGCCTACTTCTCTTACCTCCTCCTCCATCTCCTGTACTTTATTTTATACATTTCGTTTCGTAGTAGGGGAAAATAGTAAAAAAATCTGAAAATGTCAAAAAATTCAGTCTCTCCTATGCGTGTCTCGCTTCCACTCGTGGCAGACGAATAGAAAACGTTCCACATTTCATCCTTTTTCCACGACACGTCCGCAAGTTTCCCCAACCCTAGCCCCACATTGTATGGGTACTCTCTATGCTGGGGCTATTGGCCGCATTTTCTTGCATTATTTCTGCGGCTAGAAAGTATTTTCCTCCTCCTCGTACTCCGGGAGAGTGGAATGTTGCACCCGCTGTCGTTTGTAGCGCGTACATGTGTTTTTGTCCATACAATCGGTTATTAAATAATTTTCTAAATTAGGTCATTAAACGAATGGCCAAGTTCCAGCAGCAGCAGCATGCTCTCTCTCACTATGGGTCTGTGCTGTGTACACGTATGCAGTGCACACGTAAATATTTACCGGCTGATTTAATGTCCCAGTGTGTGAGTGTCGCTCTGCGATGGTCATGTTGTTATTTTTTTCGGGATTGAGACTTCTATTTGCTGTTAGGAAGACGACCACGATTGGAAACTTGAAATTCTTGTAATCGCCAACACTGTTTCAATGTGGCCTTTCCAACTATATCGTGTGGGTAGAGCAGGTACAACACAATCAAACAAAAAAAATTCATTGGATCCTCAAGTGGATGCTCGCGGAAGACATTTTGGTTACGTGTGCTCTTTTATACTCATTCGTCTTTCTTTTTAGATGGATATTTTTGTAGCTTTAACTCAAATCTTTTGGTACCATGATTCGGTGTGGTTATGTAACTTGTTGGACTCGTTATCTCTACCAAACTTCACATAGTGTAAGTCAGCCAGTGTTCCCCTTTATAGATCAGATCAGTATCATAATTGCTTGTTCAGTTGTCTAAAAAAAAAAAAAAGAGTGATGTATGAATTTCGAAGTACAAATTTTATTATGCGCCCACAAGGCCCAGATAAGTAGCTTACCGATAGTCATATCTTAAAGAAATGGGGTGGGCCAAAATTTGGGAAGCCATATTGAAGGTCTTCTGTATTTGATTAATACAGTAGATACCTACACATTTATATTGGTTTCCATTTTATTTCAATTTTTATTGCCTTATCAATCTTTCTGGTGACTATTGAAGTGTTTGAAGAGAACTACGCATAGGTAAAGCGTAACCAACGCTAATTTGCTTTCAAAAAACACACCAACGTAAGTGCTTAGAGCGCACTTTGGTTAAACTTCACCTGGTTTCCAGTTGACAAAGTATTTATTCTGTGAGACCTTGACATGCTTTCTAAGAAGTCACAATTCATATAAGATTCCAATTGTCATTCTTGCAATCTAACAATGGCCATAGAGCCTTGGATACTAAATTTTCTATTTCCTTTTGTTTAACTTTCTTTGATCTCGTCTATCTTAAACATTTTATAAATTTATGATAAATAGTTGTCAGTCTTGTACAGAAAAAGTTGAATACTTTCTTTTTGGAGTGCTGATTACAGATTCTTTAGGCATAACAATGTTTCTAGTTTCGTTTTCTATCTGTGCATCAAGAAACAAAAGATGTCTGCGATTAGTTCACCCTGTTTTGTGTGGTCTCAAGCTTCTAACTCCGCTCAGAAACAGGGCAGCGTCAATTTTTTTTTTTTTTTAATTTTTGCACACATTTCTTCATCAGTGATATCGAAATTTATGCAGTTCCATTAGGGTATTTTTCAACTATTACCCGGCCACTCATCTATGTGACCAGGACATGTAATAGTTCTTGTTTCTCTTCGATAGAGAAAGCATTCGAAGATGACAAACTAAATGACATTCATCATTGATCAATCGGTCCAGCTAACTATGTTAGTTTCTCGTCTTCGTAGTTAGAAATCGTATACCTTTTATTAAGTTACTCCATCATAGTTCCCTCGGAGTTTAATCAATTGTGCTTAGAAGATCAAGAGACTTTCGAGCGTATCCTATGCACGCTCGGAACGAAGCTTTAGCTCGTAAATTTCGTTGTTAAATCTTCTCCTCCACACTGTGTCAACACAAATTCGACCGAACATCACACGAAGGACCTGTCCTTCGAAACGATCAAGGATACCTTCTTTCGCTTTTGTTAAATGTTTACGTTTTTGTGCTGTATAGCAGGACTAGGGTGATCCGTAAATTTACTTCTTAATTGCCGTCTTAGCCCAAAGAAACAACGATTGGCGAGAGTTGATCTCTGCACTATTGTCTTTTTCAGAATTCATTGCGGAGCCTTGGAAGACAAAATCCTGAACCACTTCGAAGTTATAGTTGTCTAAGAATGTTGTGTGTCTCATCTTGCATTAGCAAACCCATCTTTAGCGCTTACCTCTCAATACATGAAAAGCTGTCACTGATATCCCGCTGATTTCTTTCAAAAATGTCAACGTCATTTGCATATTGTTCCTTCGGTTCTAAGCTCGTAAGTCAAATACGCGGTTAAAGAAGCCGTCCGATAGCGCATCGCGTTGTCTTTGATGGAGTACTGTGCATTTTACATAGAGGGATGATAAGCGACTGTGAAATCGATGAAGATAGGTGAATATCAATCTGAAATTCGTTAGTTTTCTCTCGTAGATCTGTTGGTGAATATTTGTTACTTTCCATGCATATAAGCGCACTGATTACGACAAAGCCAAAGCATTCACACAATATAGCAGGCAAGATCTTGTAGGCGATGTTTATTAGAAGACTGATTGCTCTATAAATGACGAAGTCCCGAGTGTTTCTTTTGTATGGACAAACATTTACATGCTCCTGCACTGATGCAACATTTATGTATATCGAATCCAGGTCAATGTGCAGTTTATCAGTTTGACGTCTAGGTACACATACAGAGACTTAAGCGTTCACTTTTCCAGAAGTTTGCCTAGGAGAGAGTGTAATGTAATACATATTCTATTATGCAACTGTGTTTAGCAGCTAGAGTCGTATACAAATATGTACTCCAGTATGCCCAACTAGATTCCAAAATAAAGCTCGAAGGCTTGTAGAAGGATTTGTTAATAACTTCCCATCATTTCTTTTCAGCCTCAGTATGTATTGTGATCCATGTGGTATCACAATGGACCTATCACTGGTCTACGTGTGCTGGCAAAAGCTGGCAGACACTTCAACCTAGCCTAACCTATGTATTTTAGTTAAACAAGTACATAATCCTGAAATCGAAGACTGTGTTCATACTTACTTATTTACTGCGGCGCTACAGTTCGGGGTGAACCTGGGCCTCAATCAACAAGCTTTTCCAGTTAGCTCGGTCCTTAACTAACCCTTTCTACTTGTGCCCGCCACCTTAGACGAGGTCTTCCTCTACTGCGTTGTCCCTCCGGGTTGGATTCGAGGACTCTTCGGGCCAGAGCGTTGGTGTCCATTCGCTCTGCATGTCCATCTTAAACGACAAATGCCTAGTTTTTTCCGTCGTTCAACGTTCTCCCCGTCAACGCACACGAATATCTTACTTAGAATTTTTCGCTCGTAGCGACGGGTCTTTCATCCGCCAAGTCCATGCTTCACCACCATAAAGCAGTACTGGGATGATCAAAGTCTTGTACAGAGTTTCCTTAGTTCTTTGGGAGAGAACCCTACTACTCAATTGCTCTCTCAGCCCAACGAAACAGAGATTGGTTTAATTTCTGATGCGATGTCGTTTTCAGAAGTGATAGCAGAGACAAAGTCCCTTACTACCTTGAATTTATAGATCCGATTCGTCGATGTTTAGTGTCCCTTCTTGTTGACAGCAAATATTTAGTTTTGCCCTCGTTGATCGCTTATCCCATTTTGGCCGCTTCTGTCTCAATACTCGCGAACGCGGTGACAGCTCGCTGATTTTTTCCGATTATATCAATATCGTCAGGGTACGCGAGTAGTTGCACAGACTTTTCAAAGATTGTGCCGCTGGTGTTGGCTTGAGCATTTCACACAATTCGTTTGAGTTGAAGAAGTCGCATGACAGCGTATCACCTTTACCATCTTTAAATTAATTTTTGTAGACATCGCCATTGTACTAAATTGTTGTTTTTCCTTAGTGGTACTGTAACGACTTGGAACGAAAAAGGACTCTTCTTTTTTATAAGTAATGCAAGCAGCAGTGATGGACGAATCAAACGGTATGTTAATCATTATTTACAATCTCTTTTTTGGTTTTCTTATCTATTTTATTATAAACTGTTCCCCGTAGTTAACGACACCGTTCAAACCCAGGAAACAACTCCAGCATTTAGCTATGATGATCTATTTCCGGCATTACCGCAAAATACCGCGGCACCCGTGCAAAGTCAAGCTACACCAGCAAGTATGCGCGTCGGTAGCTCTGTTGTAACTCAAGTATGATCAATCAAATTGGGTTGCCTAAGCAATTTTCATTTATATTTAATTTTTGTGAATAGGTTTTACATGTGCCAGGCGAGGAACGCAAATCTACCGATTCCGAGAAGTTTGGCGAAGGTGAATCCAAACGAATTTGCCAACAAATCACCAAGGAAACTGGAGCTAATATTGAGATTTCGAGTGGCAAGAATCAATCGCTGACTTTCCTAATTAAAGGCAAACCAAGCGAAGTACTTGATGCACGTCGCAAGATTCTCATTCATTTCCAAACTCAGGCCAGCAAAAACGTTGTGATCCCCAAAGAGCATCACGGTCAGATTCTGGGCAAGAAAGGTGAACGTTTACGTGAACTTGAACGGTTGACAGCGACCAAAATTAATGTGCCCAACATTAGCGAAGAGAGTGACACTATTACTATTTCGGGAACAAAGGAGGGTATCGAGAAAGCGGAACATGAAATTCGCACTATGTCCCAAGAGTACTTTAAGAGGACTTTTGAACGGATTTCCGTTCCAAAAATCTACCATCCCTTCATTGTTGGACCAGGTAATGAGAATCTTATCAAATTGTGCGAGGAAACGGGAGCCAAAATCAATGTGCCACCGCAAAACGTTCAAAAAGATGAGATTGTTATTGCAGGTGAAAAGGACTGTGTCATGGCTGCAAAGGCTAAGGTTGAGCAAATTTACAAGGAGATGGAAAAGAAATGCTCCACTGTTAGTGTGGAGGTGGCCAAAGCTCAACATCGCTATGTAATCGGTCCAAAAGGATCGACAATTCAAGAGATCTTCCAACTGACCGGTGTGTCGGTGGAAATGCCATCATCTGATTCGACCATTGAAACAATCACGCTGCGTGGTCCCCAAAACGCCTTGGGTAATGCCTTAACTGTTGTCTATGAGAAGGCTAATTCAGTGAAGTCTGTTGAAATTGAAGCTCCCAACTGGATTCACAGATATGTGATTGGCAAGAAGGGCGCCAACATGAAAGAGCTCGAAGTAGATTGCCCCAACGTCAATGTGAATTACTTAGACAGCAAGATTAAGCTTGAAGGCGACCCAGAACGCGTCGAAAGGGCCACTGCTTACCTCAATAACATTATCAAGAACTATTTGGAAAACTATACCTACGTTGTGATGAATGTAAACCCTAGCTATTATAAGCACATCATTGGCAAGGCTGGCGCCAATGTAAACCGCCTTAAGGACGAACTGAAAGTGAATATAAATATAGAGGAACGTGAGGGTACAAACAATATCCGCATTGAAGGACCCAAAGATGGTGTTGCTCAAGCTCAACTCGAACTGCAGGAGAAGATCGATAAGCTGGAGAACGAAAAGTCGAAGGATGTAATCATCGATCGTCGTCTCCATCGTTCGATCATTGGTTCGAAGGGCGAGAAAATTCGAGAGATTAAGGACCGCTACCGTCAAGTGACGATTGTAATTCCGTCACCCAACGAGAACACTGATATTGTGAAGCTTCGCGGTCCCAAAGAAGAAGTCGACAAATGCCATAAGGACCTAATGAAGTTGGTTAAAGAGATCCAAGAGTCTTCGCATATCATCGAGGTGCCAATCTTCAAGCAATTCCACAAGTTCATCATCGGCAAAGGTGGTGCAAATATTAAGAAAATCCGTGATGAAACCCAAACGAAGATTGATTTACCCGATGAAGGAGATACGAATGAAGTCATCGTCATAACCGGCAAAAAGGAGAATGTAATCGAAGCAAAGGAACGCATTCAGAAGATTCAAAACGAATTGTCTGATATTGTGAGCGAGGATGTTCAAATCTCACCGAAATTCTATAACTCCATCATTGGAGCCGGTGGCAAGTTGATCTCTGCCATTATGGAGGAATGCGGTGGTGTGTCGATTAAGTTTCCTACTAGTGAATCGAAAAGCGACAAGGTGACCATCCGCGGGCCGAAGGACGATGTCGAGAAAGCCAAAACCCAGCTTTTGGAATTGGCCAGCGAACGCCAGTTGGCTTCATTCACTGCCGAAGTACGTGCCAAACAACAACATCATAAATTCCTTATCGGTAAAAATGGAGCTTCAATCCGAAAGATCCGAGATGCCACCGGAGCTCGCATCATTTTCCCGAGCAATGATGACGAAGACAAGGAGGTAATTACAATTATCGGAAAGGAAGATAACGTCCTGGCAGCCAAGGAGCAGTTGGAAGCAATAATCAAGGATATTGATAAGGTGACTGAGGGGGAAATCGCCGTTGATCCTAAGTACCATAAGCATTTCGTTGCCAAGCGTGGAGAGATCCTTCATCGCATTTCGGAGGAGTGTGGTGGGGTAATGATCTCCTTCCCACGACCCGGAGTCGATAGCGATCGAGTAACACTTAAAGGTGCCAAGGACTGCATTGAAGCAGCTAAACAACGAATTCAAGAAATTGTAGCCGATCTGGAGGCGCAGGTAACTATAGAAGTCGTCATTCCGCAAAGGCTGCACCGTACCATAATGGGAGCAAGGGGCGCCAAGGTGCAAAACGTGACATCGGAGTACGATGTACAAATCAAATTCCCCGACCGGGAAGCCACTGAACCAGTCGAGGGCATGTTCAATGGCGGCGATGAAGTAGTCCGCCAGTGTGACATTATCAGGATAACAGGACGCGTTGAGAAGTGCGATGCAGCGAAGCAGGCTTTAATCAACCTGATTCCTATTACCGAGGAGATAAACGTTCCTTTCGATCTCCACCGTTTGATAATTGGTCAAAAGGGCAGCAATGTTCGCGAGTTTATGAGTCGCTACGACGTACACATCGAACTGGCACCGCCAGAATCGCAGCTAGATTTGATAAAAATCACCGGCACACCGATTCACGTTGCCGAGGCAAAGGAAGCACTCCTAGCAAAAGTGGAAGAATTAGAATTCGATCGCAAGGATCGTGAATTACGTTCATTCGAACTTAAGATCGAAGTTGATCCAGTATACCATCCGAAGATAATCGGACGCAAAGGTGCTGTGATCAACAAACTACGTGCCGATCACGACGTCAATATTTCGCTGCCAAAGCGCGTCGACGACAACCAACATGTCATAACAATCGTTGGATACGTGGCCAATGCTGAAGCCGCTCGCGATGCCATTTTGACAATGGTCCATGACCTGGACTTTCTGTACAAAGAGGTGGTTGAAATCGACCAACGTGTGCACTCGCACATCATCGGTTACCGTGGTCGAAACATTCGCGCCATCATCGAAGACTACAAGGTCGATGTGAGGTTCCCAACAGCCAATGATCCCAACAAGGACGCGGTCACAATTATTGGCAAAGAGGAGGATGTCGAAAATGCCAAGGAGCACCTTCTCACCATCGCTGAGGAATACATTAGCAACTTTGTCGATACTCTCCCACCGTCCAATACCGGCACCACTGCCATCTTTGGTAACAACACCGCCACCGAGAATGGTTTCATTCTCAAGGATGCGCCGTGGGAACGCCGCAACGACAAGGGAGCTCCTAATACTCAATCGCAAGAGGATTTCCCAGACTTTGGTGCCCCAGCTCCTGTATCCTCTGCCTGGGGACCCAAGGCCTAAACAAACAAAAACAAACACATACACCACACACACACACACACGTTAAAATTTACGAAATCCGTTCTTTCAAAGAGTTCAACAGTTCGCTAGAGATTATAAAGGTACTTCAGCTCGGTTTACACCTCTCTTCAAACCAGATACTCCGCCAACAGTTCGTCACGAAATTTATTGTTTTATTTTTGTTTTTCATTTCTCAATTTTTGTGCAATTTTTTTTTTTTTTTTTTTACGTTAAAAAAAAGTATGTTTTCTTTCTTTCCTCAAGTCTATATTTCTTACTTCCTTTTCTTAGTTCGTCAATCTTAATGTTAAGTTAATAAAAGGAATATATTTCTTCAGTAAGTTAAAAATAATTTTATCTAAACGAAATTTATATACGAAAACACATGTTTAGTAATGTAATTTAAAAACTAAAAAAAAAAAGATATACAATTTATTATATAATATATATACATATATATAAAACATTTTTTTCTTTTTTTCTATTAAAAAAATATATATATTTTTTTTAAAAACAATAATAATCAACATTTTGTTTTTCATGCTCCTGCGAGGTTAACATTTAAAAAAAAAAATTTATTGATTTTCCTTCGTTAACTAATCATTGATTTGAATAAAAAAAAAAGAAACAAAACTAAAAAAAATGATAAAATTCGTTATAATGTAAAATATCTATTTTCCTATTCCGAATGAGAGAGTAAGAGAAAATTAAATTCATAAAAAGTAACACACATAAAAAAAAAAGAAAACAAACTACAATAAAATAACTATATGATAAAGTAAAAGAAAATCTTTGTTTAAAACAAAAGAAACGTATATATAAATATATCAAAAATAATTATTATCATTTTGATTGTGACTGCAAAAAGACATTTGTTATGAGGATAATTCAACAGATTTTTTATATCAATAAATAAAAAAAGAAAAAGTAATGTAAACCTCTTTTCTCATACCTCATTACATTTTTAACACTTTTTTTTTTGTTAACCCTAGAAGGGTAACCATATTTTTTTGTACGTTACAGGTAAACATTCGTCGATTCGACGAAGTGGTATTCAACTTAGGAAAAGTTTTTGACGAATTCTGGTAAATTTTAGTAATTTATCTTTATCAGTTAATTTTTTAATTATAAAGCCAAAAAAGTTGTTTTTTTCTTAAATACATGAGTCTTTGTTTTTTAAAAAAACAATTTTGGACTCATGTTTTTGAGACCGTTTAAGTTTTACTTAAAAAAATAATTGAAAAATGGACACATTTTTCATGAAAAACTAATAACTTAAAAATTAATTCATCAAATAATACAGAAAAATTAAAATCACAAAAAAATAAATCATGTCGAGCATTTGGTGCAAAGTACAACATTATGCTCCCCGCATATGACTTGACTTGGTCATACATCGTTTTGCATATGGACAATTTTCGGAAAATGGAATTATTTTCGACTTGCCATATTATCGCAACAAACTTAGATGCATATTATCCTTAGCATCTTCCGTATCCGAATCTTCCTCTACTTTCAAGATGTCTTCCGGGTCATTTTCTGGCTCATTTTGTTCGAAATTTTCGATATCCTCGCAGTCGCATGCATTCAAAATTTGTTCTATTTCCTCATCCGGAATAACCCATCTCAAAACTATTCTAAAACTAAATTATACAACGCAATTTGTAAAAAAAAGTGTGCATATTAAAAAAATTTAATCGAACACAAAAAGTTACGTTAAAGGTAACCTTCGTCGTTTCGACGAACATTGGCGCAGTTTTTCAATAAAAACAACACTTTCTTAAGCAGCTACGCCATCGAACGTCGACACACTGCAAGAACTTAGGGATGACCAGGGTGACACAAAGAGAAAATGCGATCAGAAATAAGAGTAATGAGATAATCGAAAAAATAAAATTGATGTTCGTCGAATCGACGAAGGTTACCCTTCTAGGGTTAAGGGAGACTCCACACCGGATCAGTCAAAACGTTTTTTGATTCATAGTCAAGAAAACGTTTTTAATTTCAACACACACCAACCGAGATTCAATGTAACAAAAAAAAAATCATTGTGCTTTTATATTTCGTTTGGTGTGCGTTGAGAAAAAACACATTATAATAACTTCCCTGTATCTACGTCCATTAATAATGAAAACTCTAAAAAAAAAAAAAAAAACGAATCTGTCAAGTGAAGTATTATTTGCTTCCATTTGTCCATTGAAATTGCTTTTACTAATTACATCATCTTCTGCCAACTTCTTTAAATGCAGGATGTCCTACTAGAACTTCACGCTGTTAGGTTTAAAAATGGGACTATGCCGCTCCTTGGAATTGGTATTTATATTAGTTGGAGGAGCCATGGATTATGAGAGTTTAGGGCGATGCTTATTATTGGCTATACTAGCATCAAAACAAAGATTATAGATAAGAAGATCAATAAATACCTGTAAGGGTGCATACGATTGTGCCTCTTTTGGGGGGAGTTAGAGGGCGATATTTTAATAAGAAGTGGATAAATGCTAGGTACGACCTACCTGCACACCAAATTTCAAGTTTCTAGCTGTACTGGAAGTCTGAAATCTTTTTTGCGTCACACTTTTCCATAGAATGCCTCCAGATAAAAGTTTTCACGTTAAAAACAACAACGAAATTTTGCTTCTGAAAAACAGCGGGCCAGGGCCCCTACTCTGTATTGCGATTCTAAAGTTCGGATCGTTCGAAAACGGAAATTTTGTATGGGGCCCTTATTGTGAGTGTCGATAGCTGATCGATGAACGACATTTATCGATCATCGATCGTCGATTGTAGATTTTGGTATTGTGTATTTTGATTGTGATCGACATTTGTCGATTTGACAGTCGCTTATTGTCGATCAGAAATTTCTGGTCGATGGTTTGTTTCCGAGAAAAGTGGAAGAGTTGTGCGTATGTAATGTAAGTAATTTTAGTAAAAATAAAATATTTATATTAAGGAAAATAAAAATATATGAATTAAAATTCTATCGATTGAGTTACACAATGCCATGGTTCAAATCAATCGACGCAATCGATAATTGTCGTGGCGACTGCTGATCGACACTCACAATAAGGGCTTGGGTTTCATGAATTGCGCTTCAAATTGCCCAAACAAAATTTCCGCTTTCGAACGATCCGAACTTTAGAATCGCAATACAGAGTAGGGGCCCAGCCATCGACACCCAAGCATTGTTTTCTGTTTCGCCTTTGCTTTTTTGTTTTGCCTTATGCGGTGTGTGTTGCGCCATAAGGAAGTGTGCAATAATCGCCAACGACGCTGGTTTAAAATATTTTCGACAACCAGTCACGAAGCGCATCGAATCAAAAAAATATTTTTTGTTTCGACTGCTTTGGTGTGTGTTGTGTCATAAGAATGAATGGATTCTTGTTTGATAAGTCAAAATAAAACGTTTTGACTGATCCGATGTGGTGTCACCCTAAATGAAACAGCGGTTAAATACTAGTCCTTTCATCTGCATCAAATTTTATTTTTCGTTAACGTGCACACGTAGGTAGAAGTAGTGCTGTAGCATCTTGTTGAGAACACAACTCACGTGACCAGAATGTTGATTCGTGTGACAGAGGGGTAGTTTTCAAATCCTACTCTAGGAAGTTGAGAAAGTTAATGATGTACAATTTTACTACCTTAATTAAAACGTTTCAGCAATGACCACTGCGTGGCGTTTTCAATCATCTGATTCGACTTTTTTTTAGGTTGACACATCTGTCATTTACAATCTCTCCAAATTTTAGCATCATAATTTGGCATTTGTAAAAGCTACGCTGTCGAGAGTTACATCTGCCTCCGTGTGTGTTTTCGAATTTTTACGATTTAAGAAATGGGATCAACAACGAGTTTGCATCAAATTTGGTGTTAAAAACTGATTCAACGGTGCGAAGACTTTTGGAAATGTTGGAGAAGTGTTTCGGCATCGATACTCTATCGAAAAAAAAAACATTTATGTGTGACACAAATGCTTCAAAAGTGGTCACGAGTCCGTCGAAAAACCAGGGACCAAATCGCCTCGTCCGTGATCGTATAACTCGTCACGTGAAATCGAGCATTATTTCATACAAAATGATAATTTCTACGTTATACTGCTCATTTTTACGTGTTGAGTTATACGATCACGGAAGAGACGATATGGCCCCCGGTCGTTTTCCGTCGAAAAATAAGGCGATGCTCACGATTTTCATTGATTACAACGGTGTTGTGCATCATGAATTCTTGTCACAAGATCAGACAGTCAACAAGGTTAATTATTTGGGCGTTATGAGACGTTTGCGTAAAGCAATTCGCCAAAAAAGAACGGATTTGTGGACAAACAACTCGTGGGTTTTGCACTACGATAACGCACCTTCGCCATCCTTATTCGTGAGTTTTTGACCAAGAACAGTACGAATACCATCCAACAGCCACTGAATTCGCCTGATTTGGCTCCCTGCGAATTCATCCTGTTCGATTGTCTTAAGAATCCCTTCTGGGGAACGGGTTTTAGCAGTCGAGAGGAGATAATAGAAAAATCGAAGACTGCTCTGATGGCTATACCAAAATCCAATTGGCATAAGTGCGTTTCAGTCAATGGAGAGTACTTTAAAGGTGACTATATCGATTATCAAGAATAAACTTGTGTTTTCAATTTTCTGAATAAATTCCTGAAACTTTTTGATGAAGGTAGTATGTCAGAGACCGCTAATAACTCCTTGAAAAAAGTTTTGCCAACTGTGAGATGCCTAGTTCTAGCTAATTCCAAGCAGTCACCGAGAAAATGGAATAGGTTTTTTTTTCCTGTGTATTGTTGCAGCTTGTAAAGTGTTAGGTTTGGTCTACGCTTTTGTATGGAGCAGAAGCATGGACACTAAGCAACCCAATAATAAAAAGATTATAAGCGTTTGAAATGTGGATATTCAGACGATTTTTTTAAAATATCATGGACTGAAAGAATCTCCAACATGGAAGTCCTTAGAAGAATGGCAAAAAGGGAACTTCTGAAGATGATAAAGAAACGAAAACTGGAATATCTGAGACATGTCATAGAAATCAGATGTACCAGCTGCTACAAGTAATTCTTCAAGGTAAAGTTGAAAGAAGACGAACAGTGGGCAGACATGGATGAACAACTTACAAGACTGGTTTGGTCTTTCGGCAACCCAGCTTATCAGGACCGCACGATCAAGAGACGAAATAAGAAGGATGGTAAACAACCTCTTAAAAGGAGAGACACCATAAGAAGAAACAACAAAATTCTCGAGAGTGACATCCAACACCGTGTACAATAAGCATTAAGATGAAAATACTTTTAGTTGGTAGTGCGTTGGAGTGCTAACCAAAATTTGCACAGGCACAAATCAAACGTTTTTTTTTTTAAGGCACCACTATTCTACAATCAATGACAAATCTCCGAGAGTATAATTTATCATAAAAAATCTTCTCAATTTGCCGTAAGTCCATGCCAACATAAATGGTTAAGAAAAGCTCATTGAATGAATGAGTAGCAGAAGTGCGTGTAGCACTGCCCCGCCACAGCATCTATGTCTGTATTGGCCCATAAGAGAACATGTAGGTGGCATATTGCCGCACCACGCCAGCACCATACGCCACTTGTGTGTGGATTAGGACTTAAAGATCCAGTGTGTCGGCTTTATAATCAACTAAAGCACCCTATTCAACTTAGTTTTCTTCAGACAGCTTACTATATCGTGTCAGTGTACTGTAGTTTCTTAGAATATGATCCTCTGTTCACTCTGATTCCTAACAGAAGTAATTTACAACGCGTAGCCTGGTTTTACTTAAGCTTTTACTGGGATTTGTGAATTATCTTCAGCACTTAGATCTTTGGTTGTTCTTCCTCTCTCTTTAACTCTCTTTAATACCTGCCAACAGCCAGAGAAGTGCTGATCCAACGAAGTTTGCGCCGTTCACTACATTGTTCATACATATCTGTGGTGTTTGGGAGAAATATGATAAGTCCAAGAGTAGTCTTTTGCAGTACATACCTACAGGCATTTTTAAGTTATAAGATAGAGCACCGGCATTTGGATCAAATGATTTCATCCATTTCTAGCGGTGCTGCAGCTACCACGTAAAAAGTAAAACTCACTTCGAACTGTGACTGTGTGTAGTAAAAGATGTCTGTGTTCAAAAAGCGGCTAGCATTTCTTTTTTTTTTTTTTTTGTTGGGTTAGCAATCAACTCAAATTCAAGATAGATCGAGAATACATGAACACAAGTCTTTAAATGGGGTAAGTGGTGTTTTCAATTTTATAAACAGCAGTCGCAATGCCGGGCGACAAGGTACCATCAAAGATTAATAGCGATAACGTCCACAACATTCGATAGTGTAAGCAGTAAATTGTTGGTTCCTTTTAAATATAAATTACTTTGTTGTAAATAAACACGATTCAGTAAATAATTGTTTAATAACGCTGTGCTAGGCAGCTGAAATTAGTTGCCGAGCTAAATAAAAAATAATTACTCATACATATTGCCCCACGTAGATAAATGGTTATTGCACTGAAAAAAGTTTATTTCGTAACAAAATAATCTTAACATCTGTAATGATCCGACAAATTTTCCTAGGATGTAGACTTCAGTGCGAAAGGCCGGCGTAAACACAGAAGGCACTATATTTAACAAATCCATCCAGCTGCTGGGATACGCAGACGATATCGACATCATCGCCCGGTCCCAGCGTGCCATTATTGAGGCTTTTACGGCAATTCAAGAACAAACCCAACGAGTTGGTCTCACGATAAATGAGGATAAAACAAAGTATATGCTGTCTACCAAAAACCGATCCGTCGAACACCGTCTAGGTCAAAACCTACCAATTGACAGCTACAATTTTGAGGTAGTGAAGGAGTTTACCTACCTCGGGTAAACATAAACTCCACAAATGACACCCTAGTGGAGATTCGACGAAGGATTACCTTAGGCAACCGTTGCTACTTCGGTTTGTCCAAACAACTAGGGTCCAAACTCCTAACCCGAAGGACCAAAATCCTGCTCTACAAAACCCTGATCTTGCCAGTCCTGCTTTATGGAGCTGAATGCTGGACGATAAGTAAGACAGCGGATCAGATCTTGGGATCCTTCGAAAGAAAAATCCTATGTCGAATTTTTGGTCCAGTCTGCGAGGAGGGCGAATGGAGAAGATACAACCGCGAACTCTACGAGCTGTACAAAGATGTGGATGTAGTCCGGAAGGCAAAAATCCGTCGACTGCAATGGCTCGGCCACATCGAGCGAATGGACGAGAATGCTCCAGCTAAGAGGATCTTCGAATCCCAGCCACCTGGTTCGCGAAGAAGAGGAAGACCGAACCTCCGGTTTAAAGATCAGGCAATCGCGGACGCCAGAAGCCTTAGTCTAGTAAATTGGAAGCAGCGTGCCCAGGACCGTAAAGGATGGAAAGCGGCATTAGTTCAGGCTCAGACCCTCCAAGGGTCGCTGGCCTGATAAGTAAGTAAGTAGACTACAGTGGAGGCAGAGAACAACATCTCTGGTTGTAGACGATCAAAACTGGTAAAATATGTGGATCTTTCTTTTCATGGTAAATGCACCACAATATTTTATTAATGGGAGAACTGCTGTTCCTTTATTTACTCAATAGTTTACATTGGGTAGGCGTTAGAATGTCAGTACATTTGCGTACGCCTGCGTTTTGTTGACAAAGTTTTCAAGCTTACCTTGATGAGTTTGAATTTCATGACCAATTTCTAGAGCAAAAGAAAAGCTTCAAGATGTAATTTGTGAGATGAAAACATGTTGTTTTTTTCTTTTAATAAAAACGATTAACTTTATTTGTTATTAACAAAATTTGACTTATGTATATAACTTTTAAGCAAACATTTGGTGCCAAATAATCCATCAACACTCGCCTTTGCTATGTTTCAATATTTGGTATGGAAGCAGTAAGTTGTTTATATTTTAAAATTGTGTCTTCATGTTTATTAACACAGCCTTTCCGAAAAACATTGTTAAGCTTCTTTGAAATGCATGTAAGATAATTCGAGTTTGTCAATAAATCAAAGGCAGTCCGGTGCCAATAAAGGAATTGTCTTCGACTTTTAGGTAACTGAAAGTCATTACGTTTCAAGTCTTTGGTGTCGTTGAGTTGATTCTTAAATGTTCTAGGAGTTATCTTTAATTGTGTATCGATTTTCAGTTTACGTTTCAACAAGAACCCTTTGTCACCAGTTACACATTTTGTTGGATTTATTAGAAAGTTCGGAATTAATTTACCACTTTTTCCTAATGGGATAGGTTTTTTCAATAATCTTTTTATTTTGAGTGGTGTTTTTTTGATGTCGAAACGTCGAATGTATGTTCTTTGCGGAGTGATGCATTTTCTCCATTTGGTTGCAGAGCCTGGTGTGTTTATACGCACACCAGGTTGGAGAAATGATTGATTTGGTGAATTTGATGCCACTAAATAAGGTGTAATGTTTAGGCTAGGTGGAGTCCCAAAGCTAGATACAGACGATAAATTTCTAAGTACTTGTCGTTGACTTGTTGTAGCAGTTGACAGCCGAGTGTACGTCCTGGTGAATGGTGCAATCTTCGCAAGATTATTAGGTGTGTTAGGCGTAGGGTCTCTATACAAGGGTATAATTTTTAAACCTGGTTCGTAGCGGGGCATTGAAACAAACTCATTTCTATTCTGTATAACTGCTCGTCTGACAATTTCTGGAGTTGGATATTGATGTATTGGACTTCGGTTCTCTTTGTTGGATTGACTCGTACTTGTAGGTGTGCTGTTCGCTATTGGTAGTTTCTGCCGGATGTTCTGCCTACGAGTTTCCTTTGATTTGCCTCCGTTTTCATTTTTATAACCGAATATCTTTGGCGCGTCACTTAAATTCGGTTTGCAAGGAGTCTTCTCATTGACAGCGTTTAGAAGAATTATGCGATTGTTAATGATGTGTGGAACAAAAACTTCCGATTCATATCCAGAACATTTCACGAAAATAGCTTTACCACCAAAAAGTACATTAATACGAAATTCGTCTTTCGTTTCACTCATGTTTATAAAAAAACAAATCTTTTCATGAAAATTATTCGCGCTGAAGTTTAAATGTTTGAAAAACGCCAAATTTTAACTGACAGTAAAAGTTGTTTGCCAGCGCCTCTACATTTCAGTCTCAAAATAAATTTCATTACATAACGTTAAGATGTGCTGATTATTTATACGACCTCACTTAAACATAAAAATATCTAAATTGTGCGAAGTATTTATCAATTTGTATGTATAAAACCAATTTTATTATTTTGACAACTTTAACAATTAGTTAAGCTTAAGATAAGTTATAAACTGAAGTCTTAATAATTATTTGTTTCTGCAACATGGAAGATATCATTTAATTCACAATAAATTTATATAACTATTCATTTCCACATTTGTTTTATTATGTAATGTGTATTAACATTTAAAATTAATTGCTATACGTAGCAGAAGTACGTTTAAAAAAAAAAACCGAATAGTTTATTCGAACGCTGTCTTTCTGAACACGTGTTTCGAAACATCGTTGCTTGACAGTTGTGTTAATAGAAAGTAGAAATAGAAATTCTTTTGTGCAAGTAGCAATTATTTTTGTGAATTTTCCTTAAAAATATGGAAAACGAATTAGAAATGGATATTGTCGAACCAGATGATGGCGACGAAGAAATGGACGGAGATGAAAATGAGAACGAGGAATCATCTCAGAAGCCAAAAGAAGTCTACCTACCAGGTAAAACGCTCGAAGAAGGAGAAGAGTTAGTTTGTGATGAATCAGCTTACGTTATGCTACATCAGGCATCTACCGGTGCTCCATGTCTTAGCTTTGACATTATTCCTGATGAGTTAGGTGATTCCCGAGATAAATTTCCCCTAACGGCCTATATGGTAGCTGGGACTCAAGCATCTCGTACTCATGTTAATAATCTTATCGTCATGAAGATGCATAACTTGCACAAAACACAAGAACAAGAAGACGAAGATGAAAAAGATGAAGAGGAATTAGAAGACTCTGAGGATGAAGATTTGGACAATGAAGCTGCGAAAAAACCTCAAATGACTTGTGCTTTGATTAAACACCCAGGCTGTGTAAATAGAGTTCGAGCTAGTAAACTAGGAAACAGTGTTTTTGCTGCTTCGTGGAGTGAACTTGGGCGTGTTAATGTATGGAATTTAACGAGACAATTGCAAGCTGTAGAAGATGCCCAGATGTTAAAGCAATACGAGCAAGATCTAGCGAATGAAGCGGTTAAACCAGTGTTTACGTTTAGTGGACATCAACAGGAAGGTTTTGCTGTAGATTGGAGCCCTGTTGCACAAGGTGTTTTGGCAACCGGAGATTGCAAGTAAATTTGGATTTTTTTAACTATAATAATGACTTCTATAGAGAAATTTAATTCATTTACAGACGTGATATTCACATTTGGTCACCCTTAGAAGGCGGAACATGGAAGGTAGATCAACGTCCATTGGTTGGTCATGTTGAATCGGTGGAGGACCTACAATGGAGTCCAAATGAAAAGAGTGTGCTGGCGTCATGCTCTGTCGACAAGAGCATTCGAATATGGGATTGCAGAGCTGCGCCGCAGAAAGCCTGTATGCTAACCTGTGAGAATGCTCATGAGAGCGACATCAATGTAATTTCATGGAATCGCACGGAGCCCTTCATTGCTAGTGGTGGTGATGATGGATTTCTTCACATATGGGATTTGAGACAATTCCAAACTAAGAAACCAATCGCAACATTCAAACACCACACCGATCATATAACTACAGTTGAATGGAACCCTAAAGATGCCACTGTCCTCGCATCTGGGGGAGACGACGACCAAATTGCCCTCTGGGATTTGGCAGTTGAGAAAGATCAAGACCAAGAAACAGAACAGTCGAATAACGACGAAGAAATCAGCAAACTTCCGCCTCAATTGCTGTTTATTCATCAAGGGCAAAAAGAAATTAAGGAACTTCATTGGCATCCCCAATTGCCTGGAGTTATCTTGTCGACTGCACACAGCGGATTCAATATATTCAGGACGATAAGTGTTTAAAAGTGAATGATTTTTTTTTTTAATAATAAGTATTTTTGTAAAATACAATGAAAAGTGCGTTAAGCTTCTATGTTTCTATTTCGCCTCCGCTGTTCTCATCTTGATTGCTGCTGTTAGCATCCGTGTTCTCGTCGTCCTCTTCTTCGTCACCTTTTTCATTATCATCATCTTCCTCATCTTCTTCTGCCTCCAGAAGCATATCTGTGTTAACAAGATGACGCATTGTAGGCCTGCCATGCGGACAATTCTGAAAGACAACAAGTTATGCAAACCCAAACAAAAACTGTGTTTTTCACTTACCCACGGCTGCTCGATCTCACCCATATGGTTGATTAACGTACGCATAGTTGATTCATTCAAGGCCGTACCAATCATGACCGACTTCCTGCATGCTCTTGATGCGAACATAGCTCGTATTCGAGATGGACGACAGAGAGAGCCTTTCGGTGCATCCTTCAACATGAATATCAACTCATCAATGTCGTCTTTACCAAATTCCCAGTTTTTACTGAAAGGTTTTCCAAGCAACTTCACTCTTTTTGTTGGCTGTCCTGAACTTCCAAACAATTAAAGCTTAAGTGGATTTATGTACAAGCAAAGCAACTTACCATTTTCGTCGATCTGGAACTTAAATCCATTTTTCTCAAAAACATCTAAATTATCTATGAGAACCATTTCACAGTCTGCGGTCATTTCCAATCTCTGTGGTACAGCAAGTGGCTGATATTGCAGTACAGTTGTATTCTGAAGCTGCTCGAAGTTATACTTCTCATCAGTTGCATGCTGATCGACGATCAATAAATCTGAACCAAGGCGTACAATGATGAAACCCAAATTGAATTGACCTATTATATCCATTTTAGCGAACATATCCTTTGAGATTTCAAGCGCCAGTTCCTCTTCTGCAGATTTATTCTGACTCGGATCTATTTGACTTTTGAATTTCAATCGATCTAACCTTTTTTGCATGCATTCAACATCCATTTCTTCTTCAATTTGCGCGGCTGCTCGTATCTCAGCGATCGATGTTTTTATTACTTTACATGCAGCATTGTTTACTTCACCTTCCTCATCGCTCGAGTCAAGAACTATTTCTGCCTTTGGAATTATTTCGTCTGTTTCAATCTGCTCTTCTTTGTACTTTGGTTCAGACTTCAATTTAAAGTCAGATAAGGTAAGTTTCGGTGTGGTAATTGTCTTGCAATTGATTTGTTCAATAGTTTCGTCTAACTCGTTGATACTCTTACTTCGCAATAAGTTATCAAATTCTAAAATAAAGCGGAAGGAATGTTATGGGTTAGCGAACTTCAAAGCACACTCATAAAGTGAAGGTATTTTTGATCCTTCCAGCAACCAGTTAGCTTTCAAATTGAACTGCTTAACTGAGGAGCTCAATTTTGTACTCATTCACTTACCCTTAGATTCAGCTTTCAATTTATTGGTATCTAAAATGCTCACATCCCCGTCTTCATCAGTATCAGACTCTGACTTACAACTTATCATGGAATTGTTGTTCCCCTGTTGCTCACTCGAAATATTAACAGTACTTGCTAGATAGTTTTGAATTTTTGTCATTTTAGCGTTTCGTATTGATATTTCATCGACAGGTTTTCTCTTGTTTACTTTGGAAATCACCGGTCCTAAAGTATCGCCAGTTGCCTTCCATTGTGACAGAACTTGAAGAAACTTTGGCGTGTTGGCAGGAATCTTTACTTCATCACCACTATCCACTTCTTTTATAGAACTATCCAACTGGCGACAGCTGAATAAATTATCTAACGTGGTATTTTGCACTTTATATGTTGAAGGTATATCGCCGAATGTGTTGAGCAGTGCTTTCTTCACAGCTAATAAAAGGATTTTTTCATTATTGATGAGTAATTGACGCTTATCTGGTGTCAAATTAATATCAACTTGAGATCTTTCTGTTGATACGTTCAGAAAAATAAACGGATTCTGATGAAGATTGTAGCGATGGTAGATTTGATTAACCACTTTAGCAACCTAAAAATTACAACTGAGTGTTAGTGTTATCAATTTATTCAATATGTAAAATTACTTACATTCTTTGGCTCGCATGGTCTTGAATTAACGAAGAAATATTGTCTATCTTTTGTACCTCTTCCTTTGCCATGCTCACAACTAGATATCCAACCCTCTAATTGGAATTGACCTGCATTTAATTGCTCAATATCTTCATTGGTTATTTGAAAACTGGAATCAGTTTCATTGAGATCAGTGAAATGTTCAATTGTAAGTTTTTCATCAAATGGTGATTTCATTTTGACTAAATCCGCTACTTGTTTCGCTCCAAAGACTGCTTGGATATTATCGAAGTAGTTCTGAGATCCATGGGTTGCTAAGATGACTGATTTTGAACCCTTGGAGTTGAAATTCGAACAAATGATACGAACACCTTTAGAGACAAGACAATAACCTTGAAGTATGTGGCACATTTTTGTGAACTCTTTTTTAATATTTCTAGTGAATTCACGCTTTCGCACAGGAAGCGTAGAAAACAAGTTAGTCAATGAAACTGTGGTGCCAACCTGCCTGGCACAAGGAATTTTCTTCTTTATTTTACCATCATGGTCGAGTTCGATATGGATTCCTTTAAAAGAAATAACGAAAAACATTATAAATGATACTAAATCTGAAAGACTGCAGTAACAGCAGACGTTCAGTGCAACTGAAAGCTCATAAATAAACTTACCAACACTTGTTGAAGAATGCCGTGTAACAATGGTCATGTCAGAAAGGGCACATAAGGAACTAAGTGCTTCACCGCGAAAACCGAAGGTCTCAATCCCTTGCAAATCGACAAACTCCCGTAATTTTGAAGTGTGATACTTTGCAGCTAGAATTTAAAAATTAGAAATATTATTTTGCCATAAGCTCCTTTTACTGATTTCATACTCATTGCTTCAATGTTACATTCCTTAACACCGTATCCATTGTCAGATACTTCTACAGAATCAAGCCCTTGATTGTGTAATTTAATTTCTACAAGCGTTGCCCCAGCATCTATAGAATTCTCAACTAATTCCTTTACAGCCACTGCCAAACTGAGCACTACCTAAAATTCATGGGAAACGTTTTGTATTTCATTTGAAGAAAACATTTGGTGTATACCTGTCCAGAGCATATCTGATGGATAGTATCCTTAACAATTGCTTTTATCGACTTGGACTCCTCTTGTGTTGCAACTGGTTCAACTTGTATATTGTTGTGATTCATTTTACATGCTACATATAAATTACTGATAGAATACTTAAATATAAAATGTATTTTATTCACTAATTATAAAACATTTCATGCAACAGACAGAATAGCAACACGATGACAGTTAAATATTAGTTTTGCCGGCAAAAAACTTATTTTCTAACGATTTGCACTCCATCTTACGGACGAACAAAATTATTTGTTCGTTCTGAATTTTTATGAACAAACAAACTTCCAAGCGAAACTAGAGCCATCTATTTACTTTTCTTTTAAATAGTTGGTGTTGTTATAGATACATTTTCAATTGGTCCTCACTATTCCTCAAAGGTTTTTCAAACAAACAAACCCTTAAAACCCGTATTTCAAAAATGCAGAAAAGGTTATTTTTTTCTGACACAAACACAAAAAACTGATAAAACTATTCGTGTGCAAAAAATTTGCTTAGAGGTTGCACCATCTATCAAAGATACCTCCCTCCAAAATGAATTCAACAGACGGTGTGCTATCTCTTAATAGCTCTTACGTCTACGTTCAAACATATGTAGATAATATTGCCTTTCTTTCTCTCAAGTCGCACCCTACGACTGTCTACTCTAAGGCCTTTTACGTGATCGACAATTCTTGTGCCTTCATTAAACCCTCTCAAAGCAAGGTTGTTCTCTTAACGGGTTCAACTCGAAGCTAGTGCTTAAAGGCATCACTATACAGCTATCCAAGGCAGCTTAGTATTTACTCCTATTGAAAGTAATCTTCTAAGGAGGAACCACAACATTGACGGTCTCCTGGAAATGCAAATTTGTCTTTAGCAAGACGGAGCATTTTGTTACAAAAAAAAAAGTCTTTTGCATCGTGCCGGCTGTTTGGTGAAGTATGCTTTCGCATAAGTACGTAGGTAACTGTTCCAAATAACAATCCTTCTCTGGTGCTTGAGATCTTTTCCCGATACGTCTGGTTTTGCTCTAGACGCTTTTATGAGCCTTAAGAGAAATAAAGTCGTATTTTTACGATAAGGTCTAAAATAAGACAGACGTATTTTTCATGGAATACGCGAGGAGATATTTATCAGTCTGCCTGCGCTTAAGGTCTTGCTCAATCATTTAACCACTTCCAAAATAGATCAAGAATACAAGACCTTCTTGAACCACTAAATCCTGTTGATGTCCCAGGACACAGCGGAACAAAAAGTAATAGTTAGAGTTTAGTTAGTTAAAAGTTTATTTTCACTAGTAATTAAATTACAATAAATCAGGTATAAAAAGTTTGATTATAAAATAACAAAATTAGAGAATACGATCTTCGATCTACGATACGAACTTGTTACGAGACGACCCCACAGTCAAAGGTGACATGTTTCTCTAAATGCAGACAAACGCGATGTCTGTTTGACACAAAATATTGCAGACTTACTGGCGTTACTGCAGGCTCCTACACTATGCCAAGCACTTCATTGGGTTAGGTCATGGCAACACCACAATTTGTTTCGGCACTGCGGAACACTCCCTATGAAAGAAATTCTTTTCAAATGAGGATGTCACTGTCTCCCCTTCACCGACCTTCTTTTTTCCGATGAGATTAAAAAATTGGAAACTTCTTGGATGATGGAAAAAAAAGCTATTAATTCCAGAAAATAATACTTAGCCTGCTTTTTCCAAAACTGATCACAATCCACACGCTAAAATTCTCATTCCATTATTCTTTTTTTTCACCCCCATATTTTGTACCAAATATTTCCCACCTCACCCAATTACACCTCATTCGCTCTTTTTTTATTTGCCCTCAAATTTCCTACTTGTCAAAATATTTCCCACCTCACCCATCTACACCACATTCTCTCTTTTTTTATTTGCCCTCAAATTTCCTACTTGTCAAAATATTATAATATATTTTATTTGCCGCCAAATTTTCTACTTGCCAAAGTATACCTTACCTCACCCATTTACACCACATTCTCTCTTTCTCAACAGATGTGCGAGCGAACAGATAATCACCATCACCACCCACAGGCCACACCGCATTGTCAGTGTCACATCACACACCACAAGGGAGAGAGAAAAAATGTGTATCACCATTCACCACACAACACCCACCCACTTGCTCGCAGAAATTCTCAGAAAAGTGGTGAAACTTGTCCCCACTGTCCACACACAGAGTACACACTTGACCCACTCGTGTTGGGGACTTTTTGTGCGCGAAATTGACTGAGCAAGTGGCTCAGTGTGTTGTGGACACACATTTGCTCTCAGAAATTCTCAAAAAAGTGGTGAAACTTGTCCCCACAGTCCACACACAGAGTACACAGTTGACCCACTCGTGGTGGGGACTTTTTGTGCGCGCAGTTGAGTGAGCAAGTGGCGTAGTGTGTGGTTAACTTTCATAGTGTTCGGATCGAATCGGAAAAAAAAGGCCCGGCTGCAAATAATAAAAGGCGGATAATTCGTGAGTGCAGTATGTGCAAGGGATTGATGAATGGATTGATTCTCTTATGTTATGAAGTGAGTGATTGAGTGAGTTAGTGAGTAAGTCAGTCGGTCATGAGTAACCAGGAGCTTGGACCATACTCATCCTGAAGGATTCTGCAGTCTTCAATAAGTGTAAGTAACTTTTCACGTGTTTTTTTTTTTTTTTTTAATTGGCTTGTGTTCTGTTCAGGATGCGATGGATTGAGATTGAGAGCCGATTACCAAATCAGACTCGCATGCAGAGACGTGTTTGGCCATGGAACTAGAAGAAAATGGGGTAAGTGGTAAGTGGTCTTTCATTTTGATTGGGGGTTGGGGTGATTGGATTGGTTGACAGGCAAATGATAATTAGCTTCCCACGGACGGTGGGGTTGCGGTGGTTGGCAGGAACGATAGGGTTCAGATTTTAGGTTCTAGCTAGGTTCTAGGTTCTCTGAGGTGCTAAGATAGATGAGGTGTTGGGTGGTTACGAGCGAGCTAGGCCCTCCTTGGGACGGTGGATATAATGGGGTTGAAGTAGGTCCTCCCTACGGACGGTGGGGTTGGAGTGATTGGCTGGCAAGATAGGTTTCAGGATTTAGGTGATTGGTTTTCTGTGAGGTGCTAGGACAGGTGAGGTGTTGGGGGGTTAGGAGGTCTGACTTCCTGAAATAGGTCCTCCCTACGGACGGTGGGGTTGGGGTGGTTGGCAGGCAAAGTAGGGTTCAGGTTTCAGGTTCTAGCTAGGTTCAAGGTTCTCTGAGGTGCTAAGACAGGTGAGGTGTTGGGTGGTTACGAGCGAGCTAGGCCCTCCTTGGGACGGTGGATATAATGGGGTTGAAGTAGGTCCTCCCTACGGACGGTGGGGTTGGAGTGATTGGCTGGCAAGATAGGTTTCAGGTTTTAGGTGATTGGTTCTCTGTGAGGTGCTAGGACAGGTGAGGTGTTGGGGGGTTAGGAGGTCTGACTTCCTGAAAAAAGGTCCTTCCTACGGACGGTGGGGTTGGGGTGGTTGGCAGGCAAAGTAGGGTTCAGGTTTCAGGTTCTAGCTAGGTTCAAGGTTCTCTGAGGTGCTAAGACAGGTGAGGTGTTGGGTGGTTAGGAGCGAGCTAGGCCTTCCTTGGGACGGTGGATATAATGGGTTTGAAGTAGGTCCTCCCTACGGACGGTGGGGTTGGGGTGGTTGGCAGGCAAGGTAGGGTTCAGGTTTCAGGTTCTAGCTAGGTTCAAGGTTCTCTGAGGTGCTAAGACAGATGAGGTGTTGGATGGTTAGGAGCGAGCTAGGCCCTCTTTCGGACGGTTCCTCCCTACGGACGGTGGGGTTGGAGTGGTTGGCAGGCAAGTTAGGGTGCAGGTTTTTGGTTCTAGTTAGGTTCTAGGTTCTCTGAGGTGCTAGGGCAGGTGAGATGTTGGGTGGTAAGGAGCTTGATGCATAACATTAAGAATAGTTCAAGCTAGGTCCTCCCCACGGACGGTGGGTGAGTGAGTTTTGAGCTCTCCGATTTAGATAGGTAATAGGTGGTGCCTTAGGAATAGTTCGAGCCAGGTCCTCCTCACGGACCGTGGGCGAGAGATGTTTGACCTCTCCGACTAAGATAGGTGATAGGTGATGTATAGTAGCATAAGGAATAGTTCGAGCTAGGTCCTCCCCACGGACGGTGGGTGAGTGAGGTCAATGTAAATATCCTTGAGCTAGTTCCGCGTTTTCTTTTACTGAATTTATCAGCGAAAGTGATAACGACTTCGAACACAACAACTTCTGGCTGATTGGAAAACGTGACTCCATTTTCTCATAAAACCATCAGTTAGTGACTTACAAACGTAGGCAGTAGAGCGGGAGCGAAATAAAACGGGTTTCATTCCCGTGAATACTACTGAATGCTATTCCCTGTAGACAAAATTCAAGACCCCCTCAGAGGCACTGTAGTTATTTAAGCTCTCGCTTGTGCTCACAATCATGTTCCAGGGCGAGCTCTGTGTTCATAGTTCCCTGCGTCCTCTCGGTAATATCGTAAAAACTGCCTGGTTGACCTCACTGGGTGCACAGGTAATGCTGGCAAATGGTTAGAGGCTCAAATCTCCCTGATCATAGTCTTCCCCTGCGTTACAGATCTGTTGAGTACATGCGAGTAGCTATCTGACAAAACTCCTATGAAGTTTCGCTAGAAGGATAACTCTTTCTAGAACGTAGCTCCAGCTCTTCCATGGCTGCCACTTACACACCTACGTATCTACTAACAAACTTGACTGACCTAACTGACATGTATCACAAGGCCTTTACGGTCTTGAGACATCCAGCGACGATTCTCGAAACTATTTGTTCTGTAGCGTCGCCCTCGCTTAAGACATGACAAGACACACCCCTGCCACTTTCGATAGGTCTTTAGGTAGGTCCTCCCCACGGACGGTGGGTGAGTGAGTTTTGAGCTCTCCGATTAAGATAGGTGACAGGTCGTGCGTAGCCTTAGGAATAGTTCAAGGTAGGTCTTCCCCATGGACGGTGGGTGAGTGAGTTTTGAGCTCTCCAATTAAGTTAGGTGATAGGTGTTGCGTAGCCTTAGGAATAGTTCGAGCTAGGTCCTCCCCACGGACGGTGGGTGAGTGAGTTTTGAGCTCTCCAATTAAGTTAGGTGATAGGTGTTGCGTAGCCTTAGGAATAGTTCGAGCTAGGTCCTCCCCACGGACGGTGGGTGAGTGTTTGTTGAGCTCTCCGATTAAGATAGGTGACAGGCGGTCCGTAGCCTTAGGAATAGTTTGAGCTAGGTCCTCGCCACGGACGGTGGGTGAGTGAGTTTTGAGCTCTCCGATTAAGATAGGTGACAGGCGGTCCGTAGCCTTAGGAATAGTTTGAGCTAGGTCCTCCCCACGGACCGTGGGTGAGTGAGTTTTGAGCTCTCCGATTAAGTTAGGTGATAGGTGTTGCGTAGCCTTAGGAATAGTTCGAGCTAGGTCCTTCCCACATACGGTGGATGAGTGTGTTTTGAGCTCTCCGATTAAGATAGGTGACAGGCGGTCCGTAGCCTTAGGAATAGTTTGAGCTAGGTCCTCCCCACGGACGGTGGGTGAGTGTGTTTTGAGCTCTCCGATTAAGATAGGTGACAGGTCGTGCGTAGCCTTAGGAATAGTTCAAGGTAGGTCTTCCCCACGGACGGTGGGTGAGTGAGTTTTGAGCTCTCCGATTAAGTTAGGTGATAGGTGTTGCGTAGTCTTAGGAATAGTTCGAGCTAGGTCCTTCCCACATACGGTGGATGAGTGTGTTTTGAGCTCTCCGATTAAGATAGGTGACAGGCGGTCCGTAGCCTAAGGAATAGTTTGAGCTAGGTCCTCCCCACGGACGGTGGGTGAGTGAGTTTTGAGCTCTCCGATTAAGTTAGGTGATAGGTGTTGCGTAGCCTTAGGGATAGTTCAAGGTAGGTCTTCCCCACGGACGGTGGGTGAGTGAGTTTTGAGCTCTCCGATTAAGTTAGGTGATAGGTGTTGCGTAGCCTTAGGAATAGTTCGAGCTAGGTCCTCCCCACGGACGGTGGGTGAGTGTTTGTTGAGCTCTCCGATTAAGATAGGTGACAGGCGGTCCGTAGCCTTAGGAATAGTTTGAGCTAGGTCCTCCCCACGGACGGTGGGTGAGTGAGTTTTGAGCTCTCCGATTAAGATAGGTGACAGGCGGTCCGTAGCCTTAGGAATAGTTTGAGCTAGGTCCTCCCCACGGACCGTGGGTGAGTGAGTTTTGAGCTCTCCCATTAAGTTAGGTGATAGGTGTTGCGTAGCCTTAGGAATAGTTCGAGCTAGGTCCTTCCCACATACGGTGGATGAGTGTGTTTTGAGCTCTCCGATTAAGATAGGTGACAGGCGGTCCGTAGCCTTAGGAATAGTTTGAGCTAGGTCCTCCCCACGGACGGTGGGTGAGTGTGTTTTGAGCTCTCCGATTAAGATAGGTGACAGGTCGTGCGTAGCCTTAGGAATAGTTCAAGGTAGGTCTTCCCCACGGACGGTGGGTGAGTGAGTTTTGAGCTCTCCAATTAAGTTAGGTGATAGGTGTTGCGTAGCCTTAGGAATAGTTTGAGCTAGGTCCTCCCCACGGACGGTGGGTGAGTGTTTGTTGAGCTCTCCGATTAAGATAGGTGACAGGCGGTCCGTAGCCTTAGGAATAGTTTGAGCTAGGTCCTCCCCACGGACGGTGGGTGAGTGAGTTTTGAGCTCTCCGATTAAGATAGGTGACAGGCGGTCCGTAGCCTTAGGAATAGTTTGAGCTAGGTCCTCCCCACGGACCGTGGGTGAGTGGGTTTTGAGCTCTCCGATTAAGTTAGGTGATGGGTGTTGCGTAGCCTTAGGAATAGTTCGAGCTAGGTCCTTCCCACATACGGTGGATGAGTGTGTTTTGAGCTCTCCGATTAAGATAGGTGACAGGCGGTCCGTAGCCTTAGGAATAGTTTGAGCTAGGTCCTCCCCACGGACGGTGGGTGAGTGTGTTTTGAGCTCTCCGATTAAAATAGGTGACAGGTCGTGCGTAGCCTTAGGAATAGTTCAAGGTAGGTCTTCCCCACGGACGGTGGGTGAGTGAGTTTTGAGCTCTCCGATTAAGTTAGGTGATAGGTGTTGCGTAGTCTTAGGAATAGTTCGAGCTAGGTCCTTCCCACATACGGTGGATGAGTGTGTTTTGAGCTCTCCGATTAAGATAGGTGACAGGCGGTCCGTAGCCTTAGGAATAGTTTGAGCTAGGTCCTCCCCACGGACGGTGGGTGAGTGAGTTTTGAGCTCTCCGATTAAGTTAGGTGATAGGTGTTGCGTAGCCTTAGGGATAGTTCAAGGTAGGTCTTCCCCACGGACGGTGGGTGAGTGAGTTTTGAGCTCTCCGATTAAGTTAGGTGATAGGTGTTGCGTAGTCTTAGGAATAGTTCGAGCTAGGTCCTTCCCACATACGGTGGGTGAGTGTGTTTTGAGCTCTCCGATTAAGATAGGTGACAGGTTGTGCGTAGGTGGTTCAGATAGGTTCTCTGAGGTGCTCGATCAGGTGAGGTGTCGGGGGGTTAGGAGTTCTGACTTACTACGAGCTGGGCCTTCTTTGGGACGGTGAATATTATGTATCTGCAATAGGTCCTCCCTACGGATGGTGGAGTTGGGGTGGTTGGCAGGCAATTTACTGCTCAGGTTTTAGGTGATCAGTTCTCTGTGAGGTGCTAGGACAGGTGAGGTGTTGGGGGTCAGGAGCTCTGACAGATTAGGTGTTGGGTAGTTAGGAGCGAGCTAGGCCCTCCTTGGAACGGTGGATATCATTGGTTTGAAGTAGGTCTTACCTACTGACGGTGGGGTTGGGTTAGTTGGCAGGCAAGATAGGGTTCAGATTTTTGGTTCTAGGTTCTCTGATGTGCTAGGAGGTGTTGGGTGGTAAGGAGCTGTCACTTCCTACGCGCTAGGGCCTCCTTTGAAATAGGTCCTCCCTACGGACGGTGGGGCTGGGGTGGTTGGCAGGCAAGGTAGGGTTCGGGTTGCAGGTTTTAGCTAGGTGCTAGGACAGGTGAGGTGTCGGGTGGTTAGGAGCAAGCTAGCCTCTCCTTGGGGCGGTGAATATAATGGGATTGAAGTAGGTCCTCCCATCCGTCGGAGAGCCGTAGCCTTAGGAATAGTTTGAGCTAGGTCCTCCCCACGGACGGTGGGTGAGTGTGTTTTGAGCTCTTCGATTAAGATAGGTGATAGGTGGTGCGTAGCCTTAGGAATAGTTCGAGCTAGGTCCTCCCCACGGACGGTGGGTGAGTGAGGTCAATGTAAATATCCTTGAGCTAGTTCCGCGTTTTCTTTTACTGAATTTATCAGCGAAAGTGGTAACGACTTCGAACACAACAACTTCTGGCTGATTGGAAAACGTGACTCCATTTTCTCATAAAACCATCAGCTAGTGACTTACAAACGTAGGCAGTAGAGCGGGAGCGAAATAAAACGGGTTTCATTCCCGTGAATACTACTGAATGCTATTCCCTGTAGACAAAATTCAAGACCCCCTCAGAGGCACTGTAGTTATTTAAGCTCTCGCTTGTGCTCACAATCATGTTCCAGGGCGAGCTCTGTGTTCATAGTTCCCTGCGTCCTCTCGGTAATATCGTAAAAACTGCCTGGTTGACCTCACTGGGTGCACAGGTAATGCTGGCAAATGGTTAGAGGCTCAAATCTCCCTGATCATAGTCTTCCCCTGCGTTACAGATCTGTTGAGTACATGCGAGTAGCTATCTGACAAAACTCCTATGAAGTTTCGCTAGAAGGATAACTCTTTCTAGAACGTAGCTCCAGCTCTTCCATGGCTGCCACTTACACACCTACGTATCTACTAACAAACTTGACTGACCTAACTGACATGTATCACAAGGCCTTTACGGTCTTGAGACATCCAGCGACGATTCTCGAAACTATTTGTTCTGTAGCGTCGCCCTCGCTTAAGACATGACAAGACACACCCCTGCCACTTTCGATAGGTCTTTAGGTAGGTCCTCCCCACGGACGGTGGGTGAGTGAGTTTTGAGCTCTCCGATTCAGTTAGGTGACAGACGGTCCGTAGCCTTAGGAATAGTTTGAGCTAGGTCCTCCCCACGGACGGTGGGTGAGTGTGTTTTGAGCTCTCCGATTAAGTTAGGTGATAGGTCTTGCGTAGCCTTAGGAATAGTTCAAGGTAGGTCTTCCCCACGGACGGTGGGTGAGTGAGTTTTGAGCTCTCCGATTAAGTTAAGTGATAGGTGTTGCGTAGCCTTAGGAATAGTTCGAGCTAGGTCCTCCCCACGGACGGTGGGTGAGTGTTTGTTGAGCTCTCCGATTAAGATAGGTGACAGGCGGTCCGTAGCCTTAGGAATAGTTCGAGCTAGGTCCTCCCCACGGACGGTGGGTGAGTGAGTTTTGAGCTCTCCGATTAAGTTAGGTGATAGGTGTTGCGTAGCCTTAGGAATAGTTCGAGCTAGGTCCTCCCCACATACGGTGGGTGAGTGTGTTTTGAGCTCTCCGATTAAGATAGGTGACAGGCGGTCCGTAGCCTTAGGAATAGTTTGAGCTAGGTCCTCCCCACGGACGGTGGGTGAGTGTGTTTTGAGCTCTCCGATTAAAATAGGTGACAGGCGGTCCGTAGCCTTAGGAATAGTTTGAGCTAGGTCCTCCCCACGGACGGTGGGTGAGTGAGTTTTGAGCTCTCCGATTAAGATAGGTGACAGGCGGTCCGTAGCCTTAGGAATAGTTTGAGCTAGGTCCTCCCCACGGACGGTGGGTGAGTGAGTTTTGAGCTCTCCGATTAAGATAGGTGACAGGCGGTCCGTAGCCTTGGAATAGTTTGAGCTAGGTCCTCCCCACGGACGGTGGGTGAGTGTGTTTTGAGCTCTCCGATTAAGATAGGTGACAGGTCGTGCGTAGCCTTAGGAATAGTTCAAGGTAGGTCTTCCCCACGGACGGTGGGTGAGTGAGTTTTGAGCTCTCCGATTAAGTTAGGTGATAGGTGTTGCGTAGTCTTAGGAATAGTTCGAGCTAGGTCCTTCCCACATACGGTGGATGAGTGTGTTTTGAGCTCTCCGATTAAGATAGGTGACAGGCGGTCCGTAGCCTAAGGAATAGTTTGAGCTAGGTCCTCCCCACGGACGGTGGGTGAGTGTGTTTTGAGCTCTCCGATTAAGATAGGTGACAGGTCGTGCGTAGCCTTAGGAATAGTTCAAGGTAGGTCTTCCCCACGGACGGTGGGTGAGTGTGTTTTGAGCTCTCCAATTAAGTTAGGTGATAGGTGTTGCGTAGCCTTAGGAATAGTTCGAGCTAGGTCCTCCCCACGGACGGTGGGTGAGTGTTTGTTGAGCTCTCCGATTAAGATAGATGACAGGCGGTCCGTAGCCTTAGGAATAGTTTGAGCTAGGTCCTCCCCACGGACGGTGGGTGAGTGAGTTTTGAGCTCTCCGATTAAGATAGGTGACAGGCGGTCCGTAGCCTTAGGAATAGTTTGAGCTCGTACCTCCCCACGGACCGTGGGTGAGTGAGTTTTGAGCTCTCCGATTAAGTTAGGTGATAGGTGTTGCGTAGCCTTAGGAATAGTTCGAGCTAGGTCCTTCCCAAATACGGTGGATGAGTGTGTTTTGAGCTCTCCGATTAAGATAGGTGACAGGCGGTCCGTAGCCTTAGGAATAGTTTGAGCTAGGTCCTCCCCACGGACGGTGGGTGAGTGAGTTTTGAGCTCTCCGATTAAGATAGGTGACAGGCGGTCCGTAGCCTTAGGAATAGTTTGAGCTAGGTCCTCCCCACGGACGGTGGGTGAGTGAGTTTTGAGCTCTCCGATTAAGTTAGGTGATAGGTGTTGCGTAGCCTTAGGAATAGTTCGAGCTAGGTCCTTCCCACATACGGTGGATGAGTGTGTTTTGAGCTCTCCGATTAAGATAGGTGACAGGCGGTCCGTAGCCTTAGGAATAGTTTGAGCTAGGTCCTCCCCACGGACGGTGGGTGAGTGAGTTTTGAGCTCTCCGATTAAGTTAGGTGATAGGTGTTGCGTAGCCTTAGGAATAGTTCGAGCTAGGTCCTTCCCACATACGGTGGATGAGTGTGTTTTGAGCTCTCCGATTAAGTTAGGTGATAGGTGTTGCGTAGCCTTAGGAATAGTTCGAGCTAGGTCCTCCCCACATACGGTGGGTGAGTGTGTTTTGAGCTCTCCGATTAAGATAGGTGACAGGTTGTGCGTAGGTGGTTCAGATAGGTTCTCTGAGGTGCTCGGTCTGGTGAGGTGTCGGGGGGTTAGGAGTTCTGACTTACTACGAGCTAGGCCCTCTTTGGGACGGTGAATATTATGTATCTGCAATAGGTCCTCCCTACGGATGGTGGAGTTGGGGTGGTTGGCAGGCAAGGTAGGGTTCAGGTTTTAGGTGATCAGTTCTCTGTGAGGTGCTAGGACAGGTGAGGTGTTGGGGGGTCAGGAGCTCTGACAGATTAGGTGTTGGGTGGTTAGGAGCGAGCTAGGCCCTCCTTGGAACGGTGGATATCATTGGTTTGAAGTAGGTCTTACCTACTGACGGTGGGGTTGGGTTAGTTGGCAGGCAAGATAGGGTTCAGATTTTTGGTTCTAGGTTCTCTGATGTGCTAGGAGGTGTTGGGTGGTAAGGAGCTGTCACTTCCTACGCGCTAGGCCCTCCTTTGAAATAGGTCCTCCCTACGGACGGTGGGGCTGGGGTGGTTGGCAGGCAAGGTAGGGTTCGGGTTGCAGGTTTTAGCTAGGTGCTAGGACAGGTGAGGTGTCGGGTGGTTAGGAGCAAGCTAGCCTCTCCTTGGGGCGGTGAATATAATGGGATTGAAGTAGGTCCTCCCATCCGTCGGAGAGCCGTAGCCTTAGGAATAGTTTGAGCTAGGTCCTCCCCACGGACGGTGGGTGAGTGTGTTTTGAGCTCTCCGATTAAGATAGGTGATAGGTGGTGCGTAGCCTTAGGAATAGTTCGAGCTAGGTCCTCCCCACGGACGGTGGGTGAGTGTGTTTTGAGCTCTCTGATTAAGATAGGTTATAGGTGATGTATAGTATCATAAGGAATAGTTCGAGCTAGGTCCTCCCCACGGACTGTGGGTGAGTGAGGTCAATGTAAATATCCTTGAGCTAGTTCCGCGTTTTCTTTTACTGAATTTATCAGCGAAAGTGGTAACGACTTCGAACACAACAACTTCTGGCTGATTGGAAAACGTGACTCCATTTTCTCATAAAACCATCAGCTAGTGACTTACAAACGTAGGCAGTAGAGCGGGAGCGAAATAAAACGGGTTTCATTCCCGTGAATACTACTGAATGCTATTCCCTGTAGACAAAATTCAAGACCCCCTCAGAGGCACTGTAGTTATTTAAGCTCTCGCTTGTGCTCACAATCATGTTCCAGGGCGAGCTCTGTGTTCATAGTTCCCTGCGTCCTCTCGGTAATATCGTAAAAACTGCCTGGTTGACCTCACTGGGTGCACAGGTAATGCTGGCAAATGGTTAGAGGCTCAAATCTCCCTGATCATAGTCTTCCCCTGCGTTACAGATCTGTTGAGTACATGCGAGTAGCTATCTGACAAAACTCCTATGAAGTTTCGCTAGAAGGATAACTCTTTCTAGAACGTAGCTCCAGCTCTTCCATGGCTGCCACTTACACACCTACGTATCTACTAACAAACTTGACTGACCTAACTGACATGTATCACAAGGCCTTTACGGTCTTGAGACATCCAGCGACGATTCTCGAAACTATTTGTTCTGTAGCGTCGCCCTCGCTTAAGACATGACAAGACACACCCCTGCCACTTTCGATAGGTCTTTAGGTAGGTCCTCCCCACGGACGGTGGGTGAGTGAGTTTTGAGCTCTCCGATTCAGTTAGGTGACAGACGGTCCGTAGCCTTAGGAATAGTTTGAGCTAGGTCCTCCCCACGGACGGTGGGTGAGTGTGTTTTGAGCTCTCCGATTAAGATAAGTGACAGGTCGTGCGTAGCCTTAGGAATAGTTCAAGGTAGGTCTTCCCCACGGACGGTGGGTGAGTGAGTTTTGAGCTCTCCGATTAAGTTAAGTGATAGGTGTTGCGTAGCCTTAGGAATAGTTCGAGCTAGGTCCTCCCCACGGACGGTGGGTGAGTGTTTGTTGAGCTCTCCGATTAAGATAGGTGACAGGCGGTCCGTAGCCTTAGGAATAGTTTGAGCTAGGTCCTCCCCACGGACGGTGGGTGAGTGAGTTTTGAGCTCTCCGATTAAAATAGGTGACAGGCGGTCCGTAGCCTTAGGAATAGTTTGAGCTAGGTCCTCCCCACGGACGGTGGGTGAGTGAGTTTTGAGCTCTCCGATTAAGATAGGTGACAGGCGGTCCGTAGCCTTAGGAATAGTTTGAGCTAGGTCCTCCCCACGGACGGTGGGTGAGTGAGTTTTGAGCTCTCCGATTAAGATAGGTGACAGGCGGTCCGTAGCCTTAGGAATAGTTTGAGCTAGGTCCTCCCCACGGACGGTGGGTGAGTGTGTTTTGAGCTCTCCGATTAAGATAGGTGACAGGTCGTGCGTAGCCTTAGGAATAGTTCAAGGTAGGTCTTCCCCACGGACGGTGGGTGAGTGAGTTTTGAGCTCTCCGATTAAGTTAGGTGATAGGTGTTGCGTAGTCTTAGGAATAGTTCGAGCTAGGTCCTTCCCACATACGGTGGATGAGTGTGTTTTGAGCTCTCCGATTAAGATAGGTGACAGGCGGTCCGTAGCCTAAGGAATAGTTTGAGCTAGGTCCTCCCCACGGACGGTGGGTGAGTGTGTTTTGAGCTCTCCGATTAAGATAGGTGACAGGTCGTGCGTAGCCTTAGGAATAGTTCAAGGTAGGTCTTCCCCACGGACGGTGGGTGAGTGTGTTTTGAGCTCTCCAATTAAGTTAGGTGATAGGTGTTGCGTAGCCTTAGGAATAGTTCGAGCTAGGTCCTCCCCACGGACGGTGGGTGAGTGTTTGTTGAGCTCTCCGATTAAGATAGGTGACAGGCGGTCCGTAGCCTTAGGAATAGTTTGAGCTAGGTCCTCCCCACGGACGGTGGGTGAGTGAGTTTTGAGCTCTCCGATTAAGATAGGTGACAGGCGGTCCGTAGCCTTAGGAATAGTTTGAGCTAGGTCCTCCCCACATACGGTGGGTGAGTGTGTTTTGAGCACTCCGATTAAGATAGGTGACAGGCGGTCCGTAGCCTTAGGAATAGTTTGAGCTAGGTCCTCCCCACGGACGGTGGGTGAGTGTGTTTTGAGCTCTCCGATTAAAATAGGTGACAGGCGGTCCGTAGCCTTAGGAATAGTTTGAGCTAGGTCCTCCCCACGGACGGTGGGTGAGTGAGTTTTGAGCTCTCCGATTAAGATAGGTGACAGGCGGTCCGTAGCCTTAGGAATAGTTTGAGCTAGGTCCTCCCCACGGACGGTGGGTGAGTGAGTTTTGAGCTCTCCGATTAAGATAGGTGACAGGCGGTCCGTAGCCTTAGGAATAGTTTGAGCTAGGTCCTCCCCACGGACGGTGGGTGAGTGTGTTTTGAGCTCTCCGATTAAGATAGGTGACAGGTCGTGCGTAGCCTTAGGAATAGTTCAAGGTAGGTCTTCCCCACGGACGGTGGGTGAGTGAGTTTTGAGCTCTCCGATTAAGTTAGGTGATAGGTGTTGCGTAGTCTTAGGAATAGTTCGAGCTAGGTCCTTCCCACATACGGTGGATGAGTGTGTTTTGAGCTCTCCGATTAAGATAGGTGACAGGCGGTCCGTAGCCTAAGGAATAGTTTGAGCTAGGTCCTCCCCACGGACGGTGGGTGAGTGTGTTTTGAGCTCTCCGATTAAGATAGGTGACAGGTCGTGCGTAGCCTTAGGAATAGTTCAAGGTAGGTCTTCCCCACGGACGGTGGGTGAGTGTGTTTTGAGCTCTCCAATTAAGTTAGGTGATAGGTGTTGCGTAGCCTTAGGAATAGTTCGAGCTAGGTCCTCCCCACGGACGGTGGGTGAGTGTTTGTTGAGCTCTCCGATTAAGATAGGTGACAGGCGGTCCGTAGCCTTAGGAATAGTTTGAGCTAGGTCCTCCCCACGGACGGTGGGTGAGTGAGTTTTGAGCTCTCCGATTAAGATAGGTGACAGGCGGTCCGTAGCCTTAGGAATAGTTTGAGCTCGTACCTCCCCACGGACCGTGGGTGAGTGAGTTTTGAGCTCTCCGATTAAGTTAGGTGATAGGTGTTGCGTAGCCTTAGGAATAGTTCGAGCTAGGTCCTTCCCAAATACGGTGGATGAGTGTGTTTTGAGCTCTCCGATTAAGATAGGTGACAGGCGGTCCGTAGCCTTAGGAATGGTTTGAGCTAGGTCCTCCCCACGGACGGTGGGTGAGTGAGTTTTGAGCTCTCCGATTAAGATAGGTGACAGGCGGTCCGTAGCCTTAGGAATAGTTTGAGCTAGGTCCTCCCCACGGACGGTGGGTGAGTGAGTTTTGAGCTCTCCGATTAAGTTAGGTGATAGGTGTTGCGTAGCCTTAGGAATAGTTCGAGCTAGGTCCTTCCCACATACGGTGGATGAGTGTGTTTTGAGCTCTCCGATTAAGATAGGTGACAGGCGGTCCGTAGCCTTAGGAATAGTTTGAGCTAGGTCCTCCCCACGGACGGTGGGTGAGTGAGTTTTGAGCTCTCCGATTAAGTTAGGTGATAGGTGTTGCGTAGCCTTAGGAATAGTTCGAGCTAGGTCCTCCCCACATACGGTGGGTGAGTGTGTTTTGAGCTCTCCGATTAAGATAGGTGACAGGTTGTGCGTAGGTGGTTCAGATAGGTTCTCTGAGGTGCTCGATCAGGTGAGGTGTCGGGGGGTTAGGAGTTCTGACTTACTACGAGCTAGGCCCTCTTTGGGACGGTGAATATTATGTATCTGCAATAGGTCCTCCCTACGGATGGTGGAGTTGGGGTGGTTGGCAGGCAATTTAGGGTTCAGGTTTTAGGTGATCAGTTCTCTGTGAGGTGCTAGGACAGGTGAGGTGTTGGGAGGTCAGGAGCTCTGACAGATTAGGTGTTGGGTGGTTAGGAGCGAGCTAGGCCCTCCTTGGAACGGTGGATATCATTGGTTTGAAGTAGGTCTTACCTACTGACGGTGGGGTTGGGTTAGTTGGCAGGCAAGATAGGGTTCAGATTTTTGGTTCTAGGTTCTCTGATGTGCTAAAAGGTGTTGGGTGGTAAGGAGCTGTCACTTCCTACGCGCTAGGCCCTCCTTTGAAATAGGTCCTCCCTACGGACGGTGGGGCTGGGGTGGTTGGCAAGCAAGGTAGGGTTCAGGTTGCAGGTTTTAGCTAGGTGCTAGGACAGGTGAGGTGTCGGGTGGTTAGGAGCAAGCTAGCCTCTCCTTGGGGCGGTGAATATAATGGGATTGAAGTAGGTCCTCCCATCCGTCGGAGAGCCGTAGCCTTAGGAATAGTTTGAGCTAGGTCCTCCCCACGGACGGTGGGTGAGTGTGTTTTGAGCTCTCCGATTAAGATAGGTGACAGGTTGTGCGTAGGTGGTTCAGATAGGTTCTCTGAGGTGCTCGGTCAGGTGAGGTGTCGGGGGTTAGGAGCTCTGACTTACTACGAGCTAGGCCCTCTTTGGGACGGTGAATATTATGTATCTGCAATAGGTCCTCCCTACGGACGGTGGAGTTGGGGTGGTTGGCAGGCAAGGTAGGGTTCAGGTTTTAGGTTCTAGGTTATCTGATGTGCTAGGAGGTATTGGGTGGTTAGGAGCTCTGACTTCCTACAGGCTAGGCCCTCCTTGGGACGGTGGATTTAATGTGTTTGAAATAGGTCCTCCCTTCGGACGGTGGGGTTGGAGTGGTTGGCAGGCAAGTTAGGGTTCAGGGTTTTGGTTCTAGCTAGGTTCTAGGTTCTCTGAGGTGCTCGGACAGGTGAGGTGTTAGGTTAGGTCCTCCCTACGGACGGTGAGGCTGGGGTGGTTGGCAATTTCTTCGAGCTAGGGTTTGGGTTTTAGGTTCTAGGTTCATTGAGGTGCTAGGGCAGGTGAGGTGTTAGGGTAGGACAGGTGAGGAGTTGGCTAGCTCTGACTTCCTACGAGCTGGGCCCTTTTCGGGCTTTCTGTGTAAGACAGTCTTAGGAATAGTTCGAGCTAGGTCATCCCCAAGGACGGTGGGTTAGTAGGTTTTGAGTTCTATGAGTCAGGCAGGTGTGATGTATTGGAAAGAGTTTGAACTAGGCCATCGCCACGGACGGTGGGTGAGTAGGTTTTGAGTTCTATGAGTCAGGCAGGTGAGATGTATAGGAAATAGTTTGAGCTAGGTCCTCGCCACGGACGGTGGGTGAGTAGATTTTGAGCTCACTTAGTAAGACAGTGTAGCTAGCTGGATGATGGGAGATGCCATAGAAGATGATGAAGATAAAATGCTGCAAAACTTCACCCTGTAATAAGGGAGTGAATCTGTACACGGGGAGTTATTATTTGAATTGGAAGGAAGTGAGGATGTGGGTGGGATCGGAAATGAAAGGAAACGGGTGTCAAGTGCAAAGAACGCGGCACGTGGCACGCTTGCGAAGCTGGGCTAAGTTCGCCGAGCGGGTGGGTGGTCCTCGCACTACGGCTTCACTTACTACAAAAAAACATAAAGTGCTCCTGACTTAACTTTCAATGGACTGACTACAACACACTGAGGGGACGCTGTTGCTGGAGATCAGCGCTGGCCATCAACACACCCTGCCAGGAAATCCTCTTATCGGGTATAGACTTCCCCTAGGGACGCTTAATGTTGCCGGAACTGAAAGTTTGGTATGATGTGAATGAAGTATAAAGGTGTGATAAACATTCTTGGCTTCTCTTCCTCATTGTAGGCTGGTTGAACTGATGTTCGACTATCAATCAAACGTTTTTTTCGGTTGTTTATGTTCTTTATGTTTTTAAGTTTTGCCTTCTTCTGCTTATTCAAGCCCTGTAAAGACTAATGGATGAGTATTGTGCATATGACTATTTTACTATTTTTATATCGCGGACAATTTAAATTTTCTGCTTCTATCAACTTCATATCAATAGTGTGTTGGACCCCTTTAGCGTTAATAACTTCATGCAGTCTTGGTGACATAGAAAAGCCAACTTTGTTGTAATGTCCTGCTAAGACTGTTCACATACATGTTTTTGCTATCCACAGGTTCGAATACATACCTGGCATATTCATTTTGGTTGTGTGTTGTAACTTGGCTGTTTAATGGATTTTGTTTTCAAATTGTTACTATAGCCATCTAGTAGCAAACAAAAAGTGAATCTCGAAATCGACTAGATTATATATCTGATTCTATTGTCTTTGATTAGACTGAATTTGAGGGTATAAAACGACCATAACCTTCCACAGGAAAAGTAGAACTGCATTGCAGTAGTTTCGTAAGGTTTGAACACAGATAGTAAACATAGTTCTTGAGATAAGCTGGGCATCAACGATCTCCATGAACCATTCGCGGCGTGAGCTCACTCATGAATGCCAGTGGATGGGGCTGGGTGTCGAAGTGCGTATTCACTGGGGGAAGGAATTCAAACATTTTTGAAAAAGCCATCACGCCGGGAATGGTATTCATAAGTGATCGTTTATGCTCAGGTTATATACATTTCGAAGTTCATCGTCGTTAAGAATTAACTCTCTCGTTGCTTTTGAGGCTTGGGCTTGAACAAAACAAGCCTTTTTTTTTTTACTGTTCCTTCACTGGTCAAAGTGATTGGTTTTATGTGGTGTAAGTTATAAACATTTCAAAATTATCTTGTAGATCTTGTAGATCCTCTTCAATGCAGACCAAATGAGCGGCAAATACGTTATATGCAAATGTTTAATATGAAATATTGACACAATCTTTGATTAACACATAAAATACACTTTATTTAAAAAAATTTTGTTTCAAGAAACTATCGTCACAAGATAATAAATGTACAGATAGTCTACTTAAAGAAATTTCAGGTCTCACTTCATATATATCTAAGAACTTAAAATTGAATTACAAACATACAAAGCAAATCTACTTTGGGATAAAATGATTGTTCTTAATTGTTGCATCCTTTCCATCAAAAGTTATGCATTCATAGAAAAATTTTCTATTCAAACGACAATGTACTCCGCATTTATTGGAATAACAATTTTCACACTCGAACCAACATCCAGGGCAGTCCTCATCCATGCAATCGCAAACATCGAGTCTATTGTATCGAATGCGACCCCTTTCATCGTAGACAGCCGGTGTTTTTGATGATTGTGTACCTGGTTTGCGACGTAGTTTACGTTTCTCACGATTGGATTTTCCCGGATCGAAGTCTTCAAGAAATTTCAATTCATCAGCTTTGCTTCGTAATTTTCTTTCTGTATGCGACTTTTTCTTTCTTTCACGGAGGGATCTTCTCGAACCCTCCATATATTCATTGTCATCCTCATAAGCCATGCTGTAGTGGGAACTAATTTTTAGGCTGTTAATTAACAAGTTATGTGTGAAAATATTTAAGAAATTTTTAAAATAATTTCGTGAATTTTATAAACAAATTTATTAATCAAATGACAGCCGACGAAAGTGTGATGTCAAGTAAAGGTAGTGCTGTTTGGAAATAGAATTCATACGATGTCCCTAAGCGAAGATAAGAACCACACCAGTGTAGTATTGTTCGTTTAAAGTACAAAACAAAATCTAATTATTTTAATACTGGCTTTTTTAAATCCAAAAAATACAACATTACATAGTTTATGTGTACATATATGCTTATAGCCAACAGAAGAAACTCGAAAATAATAATCTTAACAGTTTAAAGCTCCTTCAAGATATGTCCTAACTTATATAAGATTTCTTTCAATCTCACTAAGTATTGAGGATTTTTAAATTTATTTTCTTCTTATTATGAGGTTGGATATCATCCGTTTGATGTTTACAGTAACCCTTTTTTACTTCTTCATATCAGTAGATACGATTTTTTTCTGCCGTACGAGTAATAAGCACTTTTTATAGTGCAATAAGTTAAGAAACAGATCTAATAATCAAACTAACCTCATTCCGGTCACATTTATCTGACATTTACTCTGACGTGACGGTTGTTCGGGTTTTTTTTTTTGTAAAGGACTTTTCTCATATGAAATCTAATTTTAAAAAACGCGATTTTATTTAGTTACTCCGTATTTTAAGAAGCTATATAACTCAAATTTTGAAACAAGGTGAGTAATTTATAGAATTTAACATACTTCATAACCACAATCTGGTTAAATCTTGAAATGATTTAATTCCCTTATAATCACATGCAATTCAATCGGTACATGATTATTAAAAAAAAAAAAATTTTTTGTTTTCGTGATAATAAAAGTGTCTACATATATTTTGGTGCTATCTTTTATTGCCTAGTGAAACAAGCATGATTACTCGTCTTCTGAAACATGTTCCAGCGCTTCGTTGTGCAAATACAAACAATTCAAAATCATTACGATTTTTAACTTCAAGATTTGATAGACATCCACAAGCGAAAAGCAAACCCTCGCCCCAAGGACCGGTTACAATAAATTTGGTTGATAAAAAGTATACACCAGGGAAGCAGTACGATGATTTTGAATGTATTCGTGCCGAAATCATTCCTGAATTTGGAATTATGAGCTATACATTTAAGCATAATAAATCTAGAACAGAACTTTGGTATTTGGATCGCAAAGACCCGAATAATGTATTTTCGGTGAATTTTCGAACAACACCCTTCGACTCGACAGGCCTTCCACATATTCTGGAACACAGTGTGTTATGTGGCTCGGAGAAGTATCCTGTGCGTGATCCTTTTTTCAAAATGTTAAATCGATCCGTAGCGACGTTTATGAATGCCATGACTGGACCCGATTACACAATATATCCATTCTCATCGATGAACGAAATTGATTTTATGAATCTACAGCGTATCTACTTGGATGCGGTATTCAGGTGAGTGTTGACAAAATATGTTGCTCCGGCATTACATTTGGTTATAATTTCAATGGTTCACTTCGAAACAATTTTAGTGTCTTGGTAGGTGTTCTATGAAAAGTAAAAAGGGACATGTATCTCCAAATTTTCCAAAGTAGACTGTGCGTCGTTAATTATCCGCTTTCGAATATTGCATTGTATAACTAATTTGTTTTCCTTCATCTACTGGTTAAAGTTTAGTACCTATAACTAGTTTGGTTCTAACTTATCTGCCTCTTTGATCGATGTCGGTATGTACAGTGCAAAGTTCGTCGTTTAATCTCCTCCTCATTCAAAGCTTGTCAACGCAAACGGGACCGAACAGCTTGAGAAGAATTGTTCGCTCAAAACAACCAAGAATATCTTCATCGGTCTCCGATTAAGTTCGGGGTCATAGAGTAGGACTAGGAAGATTAGGGTCCTATATAGAGTTTTCTTAATTGTACGGGATAGGACCTTACTACTTATTTGTTTTCTTAGTCCAAAGAAACGAAAATTGGTAGGAGTTATTCTTCGTTTGATTTCCGTTGTCAGAAGTTATGGCAGTGCCAAAGTACCTCAAAGATAGTAAAGGACGTGTTTCTTTACTCTGCAGTCGCAATGAAGAGTTCAAATATAACTTAGCCGCAAGATTGTCCATTTTTTTACCTAAAAAACGTTACACAAAGTACAAACTCTTTTCTGTTGGAAGTGAAATTGGAATTATAACACAACATCTTACATAATTTGAATTAACTGTAACGTACTTTATATTTTACAAAATTATAGGCCCAACTTGGAGTACTTAGATTTTCTGCAAGAAGGATGGCGCCTCGAACACTCAAATCTAAAGGACAACAATTCGGATTACGTTATCAAAGGAGTCGTTTACAATGAGATGAAAGGAGCTTTTTCAGAGAACGCTTCGATTTTTGGACAAAATCTCCTAAACAATCTTCTTCCTGATCATACCTATGGTTATGTTTCTGGTGGAAATCCTTTGGAGATACCAAAACTCACGCATGCCGATCTAAAGGCGTTCCATAAGAAATACTATCATCCCAGTAATTCTCGAATTTATTGTTATGGAAATTTCAGCTTAGACAAAACGTTGAGCTATATCAACAAAGAATATCTATCCAAATACGATGCAATCGATCATGTCTACAGTCGAATACCGAATCAGAAACGATGGTCAAAACCAAGAAATGTTCATATTTCAAGTCGCTTCGACAACATGGGAGCGCCGTTTGAGAAACAAAATCAAATTTCTATTGCATTGCTGATGTCTGATGTAACAGACATCAATGAATCATTTGTTTTGTATGTTTTATCGGAGTTGCTAGTGCGTGGACCAAACTCGCCGTTCTACAAAAGTCTTATTGAACCAAACTTCTCCGGTGGTTACAATCAAACCACGGGCTATGATCCACAAATTAAAGACACGTTCTTTTGTGTTGGCTTACAGGATTTGAAAGTGGAAGATTTCGGTCGAGTACAAGAGATTTTCGATGCAACAATCAAGAACATTGTACAGAATGGCTTTGAGCAAGATCACATCGAGAGCATCCTTCATAACATTGAATTGTCGTTGAAACATCAAAGCCCCCAGTTTGGTTTGGGAATTCTTTTTAACTCAACTCCGTTGTGGAATCATGAAGGCGATGTTGTAGAATCGCTAAGAGTTAGCAAACTTATCCAAACATTCCGTGAGCATCTGAAACAGGATCCAAAATACTTACAGAACAAAGTGGAACATTATTTCATCAACAATACTCATCGGTTAACGTTGACCATGTCGCCGGATGACCTTTACGAAACCAATTTCAAGCAAGCTGAGCTATCAATGCTGAAAACTAAATCTGCAGAACTTAAACCTGAAGATCGTTTAAAAATATTTGAAGATGGACTTCGCCTGGAAGAATCGCAAAAGGCGCCACCAAATCTTGAAATTCTGCCCTGTCTGGGCCTGGCTGATGTAAAATCTCCATCCAAAATTTATCCGATCGATGTGATCAAGGTTCAGAAAGTGCCAACTCAAATCTGCACTGTGCAGACTAATAACATTTCTTATATAAAATGTTTCTTCGATTCCGCCAAGCTAAGTAAAGAAGAAGTAATGCTTATTCCTTTGTTTTGCAACATCATCGATGACATTGGAACACAGAAATATGACTATAGGCTGTTTAATAAACTTGTAACTTCAAAGACTTCTGGAATTGACTTTAAGCTTCATTTTGCCGAAAATATTTACGACAGTAAGACATACGATCTGGGAATATTAATGACAACACACGCTCTCGACTACAACTCGGAGAGTATGTTTGATCTCGTTCAAGAATTGCTCTCAAATTTCAAAATGGACGATGTAGATCGATTGAAAATGCTCATAGAGAACCACATCTCAACGATTTCCGTTGGCATAGCCAGTTCTGGTCATCTCTACGCTATGCAAAGTTGCAATGGTCTAGTAACGGATGCAGCGAAGCTCAAGTCACAATTGTCCGGTGTGGAGCATATTGAACTGATGAAGAAACTAATCAAGGACCACAAGCCAGAAGAGATAAAGACGAAACTGGTCACAATGGGCAAGAAACTCTTTAACGCACAAACAATGCGTACTGCGATTAACACATCCGAAGAGTATCTACCAACTTTAATGAAACACTACGAAGATTTCCTCAAGAAGCTACAGAGAAGTGAATGCGATAAAAGAGAAAATCGAGTTAACCTATTGGAATCTTCATGCCAACACTTTGTTATGAATATTCCTGTCAACTACTGTGCTAAAGCGTTTTTCACTGTTCCATATATTCATCGGGATCATCCCGCTTTGAGAATTTTGGCGAAACTGATCTCTGCGAAATATTTGTTGCCAGTAGTAAGAGAACAAAACGGTGCATATGGTGCAGGAGCCAGAATAGGTTCCGATGGAATATTCAGTTTCTATAGTTATCGCGATCCAAACTCAACGAAAACATTCGATGCATTCGATGACACCTACAAATGGCTGAAGGATAATGAGAAAGAAATTACAGAACAGACATTGTTCGAAGCAAAACTAGGCGTTTTGCAGCAGTTAGATGCACCTGTAGCGCCGGGCAACTTGGGAGTAGATTTCTTCCTCTACGGAGTGTCACAGGAATTATTCCAAAAATATCGACAGCGTATGTTGAACGTAACGCTGACTGAACTGAATGCAGTGGTGGAGAAGTATTTCAAAAATAAACCACAGCACTTCGGTAAATGCATTTTAGGTCCCGAAAACAAAGAACTATCCAACAAAAGGAATGAACAGTGGAAGACTATTGTGTAGACTGTATAGTTATTGTTGTTTGAAGTTTGAAAGAATGCCTAACCTATGATAGAGTTTGACTTATTAGATTGTACCAATTAAATTAACATGTTAACGTTATATTATAAATATATTTACATTAAAATTAAAATGAAGTTTTTTCGAACCTCGTACGCGGGAAATAATGTGAAGCATGTACAGCAATCTGAAAATATAAATGCTTATCTCTTGTCGCTCGCCGCTATAGCACTCATCATTAACTCTATCACAAATGAGTTGTGATAACTTAGGAAAAGATTCATCTACGCACTTGAATGTCTTTGATAAACAACAGCCAATGCGTATTTTTAAATGTCTCTGAAATGACCTTAGCGTACAGAATTAATATTTCCGAGTAGTATTTTAAGTAAATAAGATTGTAAAGTTGTATGACATCTTTTTTTTGAAAAAAGAAGAACTGTATGCGATGGTGTGGCAAATTTCTGTAGCTAAAATGGTTCTGGCCAAGGTTGAATAAATATTTCTACTAAGTATGCATCTTGTCCAATGTTCATATACAATTTGTTCTACTCATTTTGTTTTTAAATTAGATTTATGCAGATAAAACAAGAGGTGATACGGTTATATACATGCATATTAATGCAGAGAGATTCTCAGCAAGGAAAATGATGAGTTGCAATGCAGGTTGAGGAGCGATGAGGGCTGCTTTCTCTACCTTGAGACGATCATTTTGGAGCGTATACATGAAGGCCAACATGTCAGTGCCAGACTGAAAGGACCAGTATCGATTTACATAAAGTGATGACACGCTTCTGGGATTCAAAAGAGTATATGACCTGAAATTGATGACCATAAGACAAGGCAGATTATTCCCTTAAACAAAATAAAAATTCGCACCATAATTGGTGACATCACAGGTCACTGCCTACTAGGACAACACGCCAGGAGATAAGGGGCTCTCTTCAATGATTTTTGCAGAAGCTGTAGGGATGAGGAGGATAAGGAAAGTACAACTCACATCCTCTGCCAATTTCGAGCGTTCTCTCACAGCGAAAGGATATTTCTTCAGCACTATCATTTCAATGACAACAATGACCTAAGTCAAATCCTCCTACGTAAAATTCTCTCATAAATCAATAACTCTAAATTATTCTACGGGGAGTATTCTCTCACAGGGAATTCTATAGGCATCACAATGTCCTCTGAGCCTAAGTGAGTCTCACGGGGGCGTTTATCCACCTGACCTAACCTACCCTATCTTTTTTTCTGGCCAAATCGTACTCATTCTACAGCTCCAATGCGGTGGATCTCCTTGTTGATCTCTATTTGATGAAAACAGCATATCTGACCCATACGAGCGACAGTGAAGGGCACACGATTATGCATCAAGTTTCAATACAAGCTGTTTTGCGCAGACCTTTATGTGTCTGCAGGACAACTTTGCCAACAGCATTGATGACATTATTATATCTTTATCTTGGCTGAAAGACACTGAACAACTGGACTACTTTTTCCAATTTTTTCTTGATCCACTAGACTTTTTTTTTCATGGTCTCACCATTCAATTGGACTTTCATGATGTGAGCCTTCTTTTGGCTTTGGTTTTTCAAGCGGATTTGCGGGTGAGGAATTAGGTGGACAACCCTTTTACGCATCGGATTATCTTTTTGATTTCATTTCAACGTCCACGTCATCATTAATTCGAATCGAATCAGAGGCACGGGACAGACCCCAAAAAAATAATTTTGTTCCCACTGACCTGCTCGGAAAGCATGCATTTTGTTTTTCCTTTAATTTTCTTTGCTAGATGGGTAGCAAACTCGATGGAAACTCACGCCTGGCCTCAGATACGCAGCTTGGATGCCCCAGTAGCATTAAATGTGGCACGGAGAGACCCAAAAAAAATGACGATTCTTCAGATAAATACTCGGTCCAAACATTAACCAGATCACGCACCCCAAATGGAGTCCAATAACTATCACTAATGGAATTTCCAATACGGCTATGGCTTCCGCGATCTCATTTTTATTTATCTTCGATCCCGGACGATCAAAAATGGATCATATTGGCCTTGTAGCCAAAAAAGCAAATTAGATGTACTGGCTTCGCAGGATCACCCCTGGGGAAGGTCTAAACCTTGCCACGATATTTATAGTTGAACACTTCTCGGGGTTCAAAGTCATGGAACCATGGCGAGGCAAAGAAAATTTACAATACATGGTTCTTCCCTTGGCCGTCAAATCTTTATTTATTTATTATTATAATTATTTTTTTGTTTAAGTAACAATCAACAACTTAAGCTGTTGTTTTAAAAATACATAATTTATATTTACAGAGAATGTCAATCGCTAGTGGTTTCACAAATTCTCAGGAGTACTTCGAAAAATGTTTAGGTTTCCTACAAAAGTACGCCTGGATCTATGAATCATCCAATACGTGTTTTATTCGCGATGGTGTCTTAGAAAGATTCCCCACCGAGTGGGTTGAATATTTCACTACAATTAATACCGATACGCTTAATTTATTTCCAACAAGACAACTGAAAACCGATAAACCAAGTCTAGATGAATTCATCCAAGAGCTTGACAAACTTATTCCTACTCAAGTGCAGCTCACTATTCCACACAAAGATTATAAATTGAAAAAAATGAGCTTGAAAAAACAACATGAAATATCCAAACTATCCAGTCTTATTCAAAGTGTGTGTGCGGACGAAATTGACATCTTAATCGACCTCGGCTCAGGATTAGGATATCTCAGTGAGCTACTGCATAGATCGAATTCTTATAAAATCATTGGAATTGAAGCTGATGCAAGCAGGGTGCGAACGTCTACCGAACGACAAGAAGCTATCTATCCTAATTCTATGCAAAATGTTGTGTTTAAGGAACATTTTGTAACGGACAAATCAAATGAGTTTATTTCAACCCACGTAAAGGACATTGCTCCGGAACAGCAAAACACCAGATTGGCCATAGTTGGTCTTCATGCTTGTGCAGATTTGACGATAAATTCAATGAAATTGTTTTTTAAAATGGAAAGTGTTAAGAAACTGATTATCATGCCGTGTTGCTACCATAAACTGGAAATCGAAACTGAACCAAATAAATATCGTTTCAAAAACTTTCCACTAAGCAATGCTTTGAAAAGGGCTGCGATGAGGAGCACAACCTTTGATGGGTTTAATAGACCGTTTTTAAGACTGGCTTGTCAACAGACGTCAGCTCGATGGAGAAAACTTACAAAAAGGGAACACTACGTTCACAGTGTGGATATGTTTCTTCGAGGAGTTGCTGAAGCTATTTTAAAATATGACGAAATGGTCTTGAAATTGAACTCTAAAAGGATGGTCCCCGAATTAGATTTCAATGAATTATCAAGAGTTTATGACTTGCGATCAAAGACCACCAAAGAGCAACTAGCTTGGTCATCAGAACACCACATCAAATTTTCAGAAATAATGCAAAAGTATCGCAATGGACCGGAACTCGCAGAGAGTCTGACATGTTTGCAAGCTGCTATGCAGGTAACTTTAATTATAATCTTTTCAAACCAAAAGGGAAATTCACTTTTTATCGATTTTAAATAGGAATTCTGTGAAAATATTGTTTTATATGACAGAATTTGTTACATGAACGAGCAGGCAGTGGAGTTTAACCTCAGTATATCAGTTAAATTTGAAAAGATAATGGATGAATTACTCTCCCCTCGCTGTTATGTCTTAATTGGGCAAAAGTTATGACGTCGACGAAAGCTTTATTTGTAAAAGTACAAAAATATAGACAAAATGAAAAAAAAAAAAAAAGGAAAACCAAATTGTTTTTGTTGTTTCCTTCGATGTGACAATTTTGCCTTCCCATGTATACCTGAAAAACGGAGGTTAATTGAATTATCCACCCTTGATTTAGTTATCATTGGAGGTAGAACATTGTGAAACTTGCTAAACCACTTTCGCCACTAAGGCAGGAAGGGAAGTAAAACAGCGCCGTATACAAGTTGCTGGTGTTTTTCGTGAAATATGTAAACACGGATATCATCATTAAAGCTAAAGCCGCTCGATTAAATTCTTGGCACGCTATTACTGTTCTGCTTCGTTGCAGACTTTATAGAGTTTGTTTTTGGCTTACTAATCCTAGACGACTTGTTTTGAGTTGTTTAAATCCTCAAACACTCACTAAACATCGTAGTCGGAAATGACTTGTACGACTTTAATAACCTTCTAATTCGAACAGGACTAGGCAGAGTGTTTGATTTGAAGCTATTTTTTGTCAAACGCTCTTAAGCAGGATTATTTCTCTTTTCAATTGGAGTTTCGGAAGAGCAGTTTCTTTGATCGCGGCATTATCGAGTCTCAAATAATGGGAGTAGCTCGAGCTTAAAGTAACTTTAAGTAAAAAAGGAGCTGAAACCCTTATAAGTCGAATGGTTAAGTAAACAACAAAACCCTTAAAGAATCATGCTTCGTATAAATAAAGTAAAAAAAACGTTGGTGATTCAGTAGGATTCCTCCAGTACGAGTAAGGTTCTCAGATCAATTTGATTAACACGATTTGTTCTGAAAGTGCTAGTATGATGTTTAAGCAGATCACAAGCTCCTGTGTGGTGTTCCAACAGCCCGACAGAAAAAAAAAAGATCGGAAGCTTTGTGGTAGTGCATTATCGGCTTACGAACAAGCGTCCATAAAGGGTAAATAAATCGAAAACGTTCCAGTCGTAGAAAAATCAATGCAGTCTTGTTGCTTTTATTGACTTAAATATTGGCTTAAACAATGTCAACACTGAAGCTAAAGAAAGACGCTACACAAAACTTATGAGTTCAATGAGATATAAAGATGGATAATGGCAGGGAGGGACACTATCGTCGCTTTTTTAAACTGGAAGTAAACCAGCTGATGTAGGCTTTAAGGTTCTAACACTGAATCCATTAAAGAGCGAACAAGCTCTGTTTATAAACAAGAGATCTGTTTCATGAAAGGCTAGATCGTCTTTCTATCGATTAATGTGCAATATTTGTTCCAGTCTGCGAGGAGGGCGAATGAAGGAGAAGATATAACCGCGAACTCTACGAGCTGTACAAAGATGTGGATGTAGTCCGGAAGGCAAAAATCCGTCGACTGCAATGGCTCGGCCACATCGTGCGAATGGACGAGAATGCTCGAGTTAAGAGGATCTTTGAATTCCAGCCACTTGGTTCACGAAGAAGAGGAAGACCGAACCTCCGGTTTAAAGATCAGGCAATCTCGGACGCCTTAGTCTAGTAAGCTGGAAGCAGTGTGCCCGGAAGCGTGAAGCATGAAAAACGGCATTAGTTCAGGTTCAGACCCTCCAAGGGTTGCTTGCCTGATAAGTAAGTAAGTAATGTGCAATACCTCAATTTGGTTCTTAAAAGTAGATTCAACTGAAATATGAATCTAGCAGTAATTGATTTTAGGTACTTTACGCAAGCTCCTGAACTTGTGAAAAGCAATGGAATGGTGGTAAGTAGACTTCTTTGAACTCCAGACCCTTATTATTATTATTATGGTTAGACTCTGCGGTTCAAATAGTCACGGAGTATTGGGCAATCGGAGTCCATGCGGCCATATTAGGTATCCCTTACAACCTCCACTGCCGCAGTTGCGGCAACGAAAATGAGAAAGAAACTCTCTCTACAAATATCCGGCGCTAGCAAGAGCCAGACTGCGCGCATTTAACTATCCATTTTTCGACTACCTTAAGGACATCTCGCTTAAAGGGATAAAGGATCTAATCCTCTTTCTTAACTCCACAGGTTGGATCTAGACACCGACTGTACCACACATCATCAACCAGGTCACACGAGTCGTGGTAATAAAAAGGCACACCTAGTGCTACTCGGGTTCTTTGACAAACCGCCAACTCTACCTAACCTACCAACCTACCCTAAACTCTGCGACTGACGCATATGGCACTATGACCTGAAAAATCTATTGTGTCTGGAGCCAGTTAAACAAGGAGATCCTCTATATTTCTAATGAAGTTGGGGCATTGAGAATGTCCTCCGGTGTTAGGAATTCCTGAACTATATTTAGTTTATTTAAGTGATATCTGGATGAACTCGCCAGAGAGGGCACAACTCTACCAGTTCTTCTGGATAAAGGGAATTTAAGTATGCCTCTCGCCACCTACAAACTGCTACTCAAAAGAAACGCGATCAATACCGCCAATCATAGATGGACAGTAGGTAGCACCTGTCTCATTACCAAGCAGATTTGGCCAAAGCTGGATCTCAAACGCTTCCACCGTCTCATCAGACGGAAACGATTGCTTATAAGCACATTAGTGGGTGTCATTACGGGACACTGCACCTTTGGCAAGCATGCATATAGGCTGGGCCTCCTTAACAACGACTTCTGCAGACGCTGTATGGATGAGGAAGAGAAAGAGAGGATTCTACACGTTCTCTGTACATGCCTGGCCCTTTCAGCTCGGAAAAGGGCATACTTAGGAGCCAGCTTCTTCAACAACCTAAGTGAACTGGCTGAAATCAACATAGGTAGTCTCCAGCGCTTCATAGCAAGCTCCGGCTGGTTCTGCAGGTAGTATTTCTGGTGAAATACAGATCCTGGTGGTAACACTAAAGTCCTTATCAGATCTAAGTGAGGTTGGACCTGCAGCCTGCCACTCCTACCTAACCTAACCTATCTGAGGCTGCAGTGACCGGTGAAGAAGCTGGCAAGCCTTCCCTTTTGTGGTTAAGACATTTTTTTGTGATTTTTGTCTAGGGTCAGATGGCCCTTTTAGCTTGTCTAAGTCCGCAGATGTTGTTCGAATAGGATAAGGAATTCCTCTTTTCCCAGCTTTCTAGACTCGTTCTGAAAACGAAAGTAGGGATGCCAGAGAAGGGCTCCGCACCTATGTATCTTCCAGAAGAACCTTTCCTGGCAAATTGAGTATGCTTTCTCTGTGCTTGATTTTCCCCAGCCGCTTAGTTCGATTTGACAAGGAAGGCTTTTATTTTTTTAGGCGCAGAAACCCCTTTTTGGTGTAGGTTGTGGTTTTAGAAACTCATATTTTGTTCGTTTCTCTCTCTTTATTTTCAGTGGCTGTTGCTATTCCCCGACTGGGCTCGAACCTGCTTAACCTGGGTTTTAAAGACCAAGCAAATCTCGGGTGTCAGGATGTTTTTAATCAGTTAAAGTAATAGGGATCATCACGCAAAACTATACACAGATAACTGGTTACTGCATATGTGATTAAGACATCTTTTGTCTACGGCTGTGTAGTTTGTAGATTGCAATGAGAAAGGTAAAACACCATCTATGCATGTTTCTAACCAAAATAAAAAGGTCCAAGGTAGTCCTCCTAAAAACAATGCTCAGTCCACTGTCAACAGACTGACATATAAAAGAAAGCAAAACATAAAGGTTGATACATCTCAAACAAAACAGCATTTGGCACAATAGTACTCACAGATCGGTAAGTGTGATTACAAGGTCACGTCTGGTTGATTCTGCAGTTTCCTAAATTCCAACAAGGTTTTCCTATCAATAAAAATTGTTATATAACATTTAAGCAATGTTTTCTAAAAGTTTTCAATCGATTTCATCCTTAATATGTCCTAATTAGTACTCAAACCTACTTTTGTTTGGGAAATTTCTGCATACATTATAGATCCTTAATAGCCATACAGTGCAAAGATATTCTTATTCAATTTGCAACTTTGCTTCCACATGTATACGTATGTATTTTCCAATTATGCTTCATTATAGGTTGTTTGTATTGGTTGTGTACTCCAGAGGTGATGCTCTTATGTGGGATGTGGTGAGAAGAACAAAAAAAAAATAAAAAATCCTAATTGAAGCTTTTTTTTATAGTCTTTCCATGAGTTTGGTATCTTCTTCCTTTGTACCACACACATATTAAGAGTATAAAAGTGAAATTCGATTTTATTACCTTTGTCGTCATTGTGTCACTTTAACATGAAGAAGAATAGAAAATGGAAAAAGGTGTACATACACTTACATGTATTTGTTTGAATATTTTATAGAATTATCATCTAGATGCACTGTCATGTATCATTTCAACAGCTTTCACCTCATGGTTGAAATTTGTTAAAACTTTTACTTTGACCTTTATGCCATTTTGAATTAAACAGTTGAAGGATATGATCGAAGACATGTTCATTGTTTGGTTTTCTTACTTTTTACGAAGACGTAACAAACAAAGGTTTGGACGAGGTCCCGTCTGCATAGACGGTGAGTGGAGGAGGAGATACAACGACGAACTGTACGGGCTGTACAGCGACATCGACTTAGTCAGAAGAGTGAAGGTCCAACGACTGAGGTGGCTGGGTTATGTAGAGCGGATGGACATCAATGCTTCGGTCCAAAAAATCTTTGAATCCGCCCCCGAGGGACAGAGCAGTAGAGGAAGACTGCGACTCAGGTGGCGCACGCAAGTTGAAGGGGACCTCAACCAACTTAGCTTGCGAAACTGGAGGCAGCTAGCTAAAGATCGAGCTGGCTGGCCCAGGTTTCCCCGGACTGTAGCGCCATAAGTAAGTAAGTACATAATAAGTAGGCCAACATGTTGCAAAGAATCTCTGCATGTAAGAATCCAGAGAAGCCTGGCTCAATCAACCAGGGCAAGCATTTTCGAAACAGCTATTCCCTGTACCGTCACAAAGAGTCTAGTTTCATTGTAAATCTCGATAGGAATAACATTAGAGTACTCATTGCATTTCTCAGCGGTCACTGCCGCCTGAACAAGCACCTACATTGCAAGAACCTTGCAACAGATTCAAGCTGTAGGCTCTGCCTTGAGAGTGAAGAGACCTCTACACAACCTAACAGAATGTCTAGCACTCTTTTAATGTAGAAGGACAATGCTCGGCGTCGAAGTTGTCCCTTCGGAACAGCTTGCTGCTATCCTCCCAGAGAGATTCCTTAGCTTCCTAACATCTTCTGGAATGAAACAATTCGTCTAGGGAAACATTAGGGAAGGCACAATAGGGATCTTTAGAAACCGTAGGGCCAAGGGCAGGAAGCTACACTGGTACGTGCTTATGATTGTGGTGTAAAATAATTGAGTAGATGGATTGTATCAACTTAAACTTGATTCAATATCATCTTCACTAGATGGCTTTCCTGTCCGGTTTGGAACTTTGTTCACCTTCTTGATAGCTGGGACAACTTCTTCCGAACTGCGAAAAGGAATTTCTTGTTCGACTGGATTCTGATTTTTTTGTTTTTTTGTTGTTTTTTTTTGCCCTGGAAGAAGTGTAAGGCGACGCTGCATAGAAAGACTATAGGTGCTCACGAGCTCTGCAAGCAGAAGAGGAGAGATGAACACCGGTTTCTCAGGAGGGAAAAGAAAGAGAGAAGCGCGCGGTCGAGAAAATTGAGGGATGCTACTCCAGATATGAGATTCGGAAGTTAGCCCAAAGATAAAAAAAATACATGCCAAGGACACAAACCTCGAACCCAAGCTTGTAAAGACGAATAAGGTAGTAGAGTCGTAGGCGATACTGAGGATTTAGAAAGAGCATTTCTGTAGACAGTATGAAGGCGATGACGAACCAAATACTGCTGTCAGGCAGAATGATCCTTTCAACCTGGATGATGTAGACCAACAATTCCGTCCACCCGACCTGATTGAAGTGAAGATAGCAATATCAAATCCAACAAAGCTGCTGTAGCGGACGCCCTGACTACTGGGTTCTTCAAAGCGGCAGGCGATGACTTTGTAAGGAGCATGCACCAACTCATCTGTAAAATTTGGTCGAATAAAAGTATTTCCGATGAAAGGGCATTGTTTGTTCGATCCTCAAGAAAGGAGACCCTCTGAACTGCATCAACTTCAGAGGCATCAGTCTTCTTAACATCACTTACAATATCCTATCTGCTGTATTGTGTGAATGCCTGAAACCGTTCATCAACAACCCGATTGGTCCATAACAGTGTGGCTTAAGGTCAGGAAAGTCCATCGTCAACCAAATTTCACATTACGGCAGATCTTGGAAAAAACCCACCACCTCTTCATCGATTTTAAGGCCGCGTATGACAGCATCTATAGAGACGAGCTTTACAGAACAATGTCTAATTTTGGCATCCAGTTGCCAAACTCGTCCATTTGTGCAGGATGACGATGAAGGATGCATGGTGGTCCATCGGTAAGATCGGTGACGACCTCACAAAGACCTTCGATATCAAAAAAAGGATTTAGACAAGGCAATGCGCTGAATAGTGCAAAACTCAAGCGCCAATACAAGAGGCACAATCTTTCAAAAGTCCGTTCAATTACTCGCATACGCCGATGATATTGACGTAATCGGAGGAAATCAGCGTGATGTTAGTGGCACTTCCGCGTGTATTGTGACGGAAGCGGCGAAGATGGGTCAAACGATCAATGAGGGCAAGACCAAGTACCTAGTCCTGCCATAAGTTCTGTTACACAATTTCCAGCGCTTATCGTTTGAAACTTCTTCATGGAATAGAACCATCAACTTTTTTTCCAGAACATATGCATTGTTAAGTAAAAAATACAAGCCAGTTTGGTTTCAGCTTGTGATCTATTAACATGGAGTGGGGCGTTAAAGAGAATCGAGTCGCGGTAATAGCGTTGTATAAGTGCAGAAAGAGTGCTGGCCAAATTTTTGAGTTGCTAAAACCACTCGGAATATCGAGAATTTTCGTTTATTGGTCTATTAGTCGCTTCAACGAATCGTCTGGAGTAGAGGACAGCCCAAAAAGTGGTCGTCTACGCGTTATCCGTACGAGCGCGGTAGTAAAAGCTGTAAGAGAAGAGAAAAGCTTAGGAAACAGAAAATTATGTCCAAGGAATTGGATATATCAACCAGATACATGTCTAGGCTGATTCGGGATGATCTGCATATGAAAGCCTATCGTCGGTCTACGGGTCATCTCTTAATTCCTCGATTAAAACAAATTAAGCTGGAAAGATGCAAGCGACTTTTACAGTGGCACGCGGACAATGGCCATGAAAAGATTCTCTTTACGGATGAGCAAATTTTTACCGTGGAAGAAGTTTTCAATAAGCAAAATGACAAAATGCATGCTACGTCATCTAAGGAAGCGAAGAATGTTGTTCCAGGGGTTCAACGTGGCCATCATCCCGCTTCCGCAATGGTTTGGTGGGGAGTCTCTCGCCAAGGTGTCACATCCCTCCTCTTCTGCGCAAAATTCCTGAAAACTGGTGCAAAAGTCTACCAGCAAGATGTGCTAGGGGGTGTTGTGAAAGGTTTGACTAATAGCCTTTTCAATGGAGAGAGATGAATCTTCCAGCAAGACTCTGCTCCAGCGCACAAAGCCTAAATCACGCAGGAGTGACTCAGTGTCAATATTCCTGGCTTCATAGCAGCAGAAGATTGGCCGTCGGGGAGTCCAGATTTGAATCCACTGGATTACGGTTTGTGGTCAGAATTGGAGAGCATGGCCTGCAAGACTCCTCATCGAAATTTGGAAAGCCTCAAAACATCACTGACTCGAGCAGCATCAAAAATGTCCTTATTAACCGTGCGTGCCGCTATAGCCCTATGGCCACAACGATTGAAAGCTTGTGTTAAGGCAAACGGCAGTCATTTCGAGTGAAACAAATTTTTTTAAGTAATCAATATTGTGGCCTAATAAAAAATAATATTGGATACAAAATGTTTATTTGTTTTCTTTTTATGGCGTTTTATATTTGTAATAGAATTTATGGCAGGACTAGGTATATGCTGTCAACAAGAAAGGACACCCAACACCACCGGGTGGGGGTGAGGGTGCTCTTGGCTGCTTTGAGAGGAAAATTCTACGGTTGATATTCGGTCCCGTCCGTATATACGGAGAGTGAAGGAGGAGATACAACGAAGAACTGTACAGGCTTTACAGCGACACCTACTTAGCCAGAAGAGTGAAGGACCAACGGCTGAGGTGGCTGGGTAATGTAGAGCGGATGTACACCAATGCTCTGGTTCGAAAAATCTTCGAATCCATCCCGAGGGGCAGCGTAGTAGAGGAAGACCGCGACTCAAGTGGCGCACGCCAGTGAAAGAGGAACTTAACCAACTTAGCGTGCGAACCTGGAGGCAGCTAGCTAAATATGAAGCTGGTTGGAGACGTTTGTTGGGTGAGGCCCAGGTACACCTCGGACTGTAGCGCCACCTTAAGTAAGTAAGTAAGGAAGAAGTGCTTCTTACTTATTTTCACCCTTTGCTGATTTTAATTTAAATAAAACAATAATTGTAAAGATAATATTGTATTTGTATTTTAAATTATTTATTGCATTTATTCATATACATAATAGCACAAATTAGAAATACTTTTATTCATTATACATATGTATAATTAAATGGAATATCAGGAATTATATAGGTATGTGTGTATGATAAATTGCTTCTTGTTGTTTTATTTATTTATTTATTTATTTATATATATATATATTTTGTTTTTGTTTTTTTTAAATTTTTTGAGATACATATTTTTATTTACAAATTATATGATTAAGATAACGCATATAATATACATTTGTATAGTAAACAAAATTAAAATTTACCCAGCCATGTAAAATTTAATTTTGTATTACAATTACAACAAAAAACAAAACATGTTTAATTTAATTGATGACATATGACGTATTTATTTACTTGTCGGTTTCATTTTGATCAGCGGTAAGTTGATTTAAAACATCATTGATTTCATCTCTGTAAAAAAATGGAAGTGTTGAAGAGAGTTGTGTGTTGTAATATATACGCTACTTACGAATTACTACATCTATAGAAGTTCTTTATTCCTGTGTAAATGCAGGACATCATAAATGGAGTGTTTAACTTGTTTAAAGATGTCTGTTCAAAAGCTGGTGACGCTAATTCATCTGCTCTCTTTCCATAACGTGATCCCAAGAAAAATCGATCATTTCTAGGAGCAATGCTAAATCTTCTTGATTTTGATTCATAAAATTGTGGAGATCTGCCATATCGACTTCCAACAAAGAATGCAGGACGTTTATCTGCGCTTAGATCTTAAATAAAAAAAAATTAAATGCATTTTAGCAATTTGTAGTAACATTTTCTTTTTGTCATCAAGTTCATATAACTAAGTGATCCTTCTGTGAACAACAGTCTAAAGTAGGCTTGGATCGTATGTTTGAATGTTTATTTGGCACGACAGCTCATAGAGCCAAGGCCTAGCTTCTCACAACCATTAAATGTTGTGCGTGTTATATTCTTTACACAAATGGAAAGGACTTACAATTTTAATGCCAACTCCGAACGGCGAATTGAGAAGCTTTTCATGACAGATTATACTCTTGCAGGTTTGTCATGCCTGCTAAAGAGGTGGTGCCGCGAAAAAACGTCTGGTGATTTTTGAGAATCGAACCTCTGTATCTCGCTTAGCAGTCCAACGAACTAACCACCAAGCCAGGCTTGGATCGAAGACCTATAAATTAATTTCAAATGCTTAGGGAATTTCGGTGAAAGAAAGGAGCGAACAACAAACAAGAAGACAGAGGGGCATAGGTATGCACAAAGTATGTATTCAAGTATTTTCTAGTATTCTAGGTCTAGCAGTGTATAAAGGATCGTTTAAGATAGCCAAGCCAGTACTTAATTCATTAATTCGGGTCTTCAATCCTCCATCTCCTTCAATCCAACTAGATAGTACGGTCAGAATGTTGTAGATTGCTTCTTTGGGATTCTGCTCCGGGTTCTGGTATACTTTTACACTTTTGGTGTAAATAGAGTCGACAAACAACAAACATTAGTTATGCAATTGGAATTAAACTGATAAGTCCTCATCAGTGGTCAGTGTTCAGTGGAATAAAAACTGCAGAGTGATTGCAAAATGGAAAATAGGAAAGCAATGAATAAAAAATGTAGCTCATGACATTGCTATAGCTGCATGGAACAATCATCCCTTTAAACGAGAAACTTGTTCATAGCTACTTGAAGATGGATAAAAAGGAGAGATGAGGATTGAAATGAAACTATTATTCACTTGTTCTACAGCTAGGACCTGAGAAGGCTACTCTGGGAGAATACCATTTCAACGATATCAATCCAACCAACCTCAGTAGGTAAAGAGATTCAGATGATTCTAGCATCAGACGTGGAAGCAATGTGACAACACATCTATGTTCGCTGGTCCAAGTGCTGGAGATCATTGCAAAATTTTGAACCTCAAATGCACATTCATCTGGTGTTCTTTGATCTTCGATCTATATCGTGCTTTCATCTTTTAAACTGAAGTTCCACAAAGTTGTATTATGAGACCCATTGTGTTTAGACACAATCGGAAACGGATATAGTCACATGAAGCAGGCAAACAAAAAAGGCTTAATGATTGAGGCTCAGGTTTACTCCGGATTCTTGTGTCATCTAAAGTAAAATGAAAAAGATTTGACAATCGAACATGAAGGTCCTGAAGTAAGTTTTTAAAGTTTTATGTAAAAAAGTGATTTGAAGAAGACAAGTAAAATGTAAAGGAAATGATGTAGCTATCAGTTTTTCAGGATTATATAGTTGAACTACAGTCAGAATCGGATATGTGCTTCACAGGTTATCATAAAAAAAAGTAATTCTACATCAAAATATAAATTTACCATCGGATTTCACATCACTGTTTCCAAAGGACTCCAAGGAAACTACTGGATCTGATGAATGTGTCATTGACACCATGCATGCTGTAAGCACCAATCCCAGAGTTATGCATATCGAATTATGGGCAACCATACTTGTATCTATAGAAAAGAAAATGATAAAAATTAAATAGTTAAATAATAAAATTAATTTAAATTTTATTTATTTTTTAAAGATATTCTTCAAATATTTTGTTTCCATTTACTGATTGTTTGATATAAATACATGTGCTCCCCAGCCGTATAAAGATGTCAAATCTTTATGACCGCTTTTAGAAAACGGATGAAAGCCGGCGGCGGCATCTTATCCACGATACGAGCACATGGTTTTCCTTTTTTTTTGTTTTGTTTTTGCTCACGTCAATTGTGTTTTACATTTAAAACATAAAGGCTTATCGTACTTGAATGTTTCATTATATCTTTTTACTCGATTCAATTTCTATACAAACATATAGGCACTGTGATTGTTTATTAAAGAATTTATTACCATCAACGATGTTCTCTCCTTATTAAGTGCATAAAGGACACTCAATAAAAATATGTACGAGTATGTTTATTGATTGTTCACCGCAGACAGGAAGAGATATTTTTACATATGAAACTATGGATAGGATCTCGGCGGCTTGTAATGCTTCTATGACGAGCTTGTAGTTTTTTTTTTTTGTTTTTATTTTCTGTCAGTGAACCTCTGAGTTGGGTGTTTTTATTATCTTTGTGTGCCTTACTCCTTCATAAAGTCCATTTAGGTAATTAACTACATATCAGTGTTTTTGAGTTCGTTCGCCGAAAGTGCTTGTATCCTTCAAATGTGTAGTATGGACCAGAAATATTCAAAAAAAAAAGTGTTGCAAATGTCCACGCTACCGATATAAGTGGTTAATTTACCGCAACAAAGTGTATTAACTTTGACTGAAAAAGCTATTTGTAAAACTGAAGCGTATCGCTTGTGCTGATGTGAAGGTGTCTGGTATCCATTAAAATATCTAGAATCATTTGAAATCAAAAAAAAATGTGTAGACATGTGCCAAACAAAATATTATCAAATAAACTTCTGCGAACTATAGTTAACAGTTGAAGACTGTCCTCAGTCCTGTAAATAATAGAGTGCAACAAAAACTGAAGGTGTAGAGGTTCGGAAATAAAAGACCGCCGCGTCTCGTTGACAAATTCAGACTCTATCTTTGCCTCCAGTCCCAGTCGGAACAAGCTGGATCAAATTGCACGATCGGCATTTCCCCGTTGCTTGACCTATGCATCGGGGAAATCCGTTCGTGCCAAAGTCCGTTAGTTGACTCGGTAATTCGACACTTCAGTTGTTTGACCCATCACTACCAAAGCAAAACATATTTCAAGGTAAATAATATGTTTTGATAGGGCAATGGCTTTGATAAGTTCAAGCAAAGCAACAACTGCAAGTGCTGAACCACCAAGGCACAACAAAGGTCAACCTAGTTTTTTGAACATTTTATACGACTTTGGTGTTAGATTGGCTCGATTGCTTTCCTTAATTCTCAAATTACAGGCAATTGAATTCTTAAAGCTTCTCCTGATCCACATATACAAGGGTTTTTCAAAGCGTGTATGCTGCCATGTGATTTTTTCAGTCTTATGAGCTCGCGTAGATTTTTCCTGGGGCTAGCCTAGAAAAAGCGCTTTCAGCAACAAATGTATTCAGCTACTAAATTACGCTAAATACACTCAAATTATCATACATTCCCGGCGGGCTTTCGGTCTTAAAGGCTTTTGAAGTTGGTAGTCTCTGATATTCGTTTCCTTACTCATGTCCCTGCTCTTCGAACGAGGCAAAGAGGAACAGCAGCGTATTTTTAACGCATTAAATTTCGACTGCAACAACATAATAAAATGAGGTTCAACTAAGAGATTGATATAGGGCGGTCCACTTTCTCACAATATACGGTAAGCCCATCAACATCCAGGTCACGTAAGTTGTGGTATTAAAACGGCGCATCCGCGCTACTTGTGTCTCTGGCAGGCTTACCAGTTTCAACCACTTCTACCTACCTACCTAAGAGAATGAAATTCAATGCATCCAGAACCCAATGCTGGTGGTCGTCGTGGCTTAGTGGATAGTACGTTGGACTGAAGCGAAAGGGCACAGGTGCGATCCTCAAAACTACCAAATGTTTTTCGCGGCACCACCTCTTCGTAGGCATGACAAACCTGCAAGAGTATTATCTATCATTAAAAAGCTTCTCAATCCGCCGCTCAGAGGCGGAAATAAAACTGTAGGTCCCTCCCATTCGTGCGAAAAATATAACACGCACAACATGAATGATTGAGAGAAGCTAGACCTTGGCTTTTTATGAGCTATTGCGCCAAATATTTGTATTTTTGAATCCAATGCTGTCTTCTGTCACTTAAGTGAAATCCAAATTTCGAACTATTATTCAAGAATGGTATTTCCATCGCCGACAACGAAAGACATGAAGTCGTTACCCCTTCGGATCTGACTCCGATTTATAATGCGCTCATTCGCCTAAAGCTCGAGTACAACGCTCACATTAGGTCTGGTGATAGATAGAATTCAAAAACGACACAAATCCACTCGCTTAAACCCGAAGGAAATGTGTCCTGTCCCTCACTGTCTTATTGTTTTTTCTACAAACAGCGCTCCAACAAAATGCCAATTTTCATTTCTCCCCTTTAACATGCATCATGCTTCGAATACTCATCAGTTTACCCTTAAGCCTAAGCACTTAAGGATCAAATATAGGGATACTTTCTTAAGTCGTACAACATGAATGTAGAATGATCTACATACTTGTAGCTTGTTTCCTCATCACTACAAGCTGGCCAGCCTTTGCCAACAACATCTGGCATTTCTCAGGTTCTTGACGAACCTTATCCGGGAGAGATGTTGGAAAAGAAAGTGCATGTGAGATGAGTAAGCATAGTTTTTAAGATAGTTTTAGTCTACAGTAGGCATAGCTTTAAGTGTGAGTATAGTTTAGGTTTAATTTAAGCTAGTTAGGTTAGAATCGCGAAACTCTTTGCCGGTCTTTCTCCTTAGTCCTTGGACAAATGTTCTTTCCTTTTTTTTTTTCTTCTTTATCCGTCTGTTGTCTATTTAGGGTATTAGGGAACTTTCTTGTATAGCTAGCTTAAATGACACGAGATTTTGTGTGCTGAGCAGGTGGTGGGGTTGATAAGAACAATCCTCGTTCGACTTGCTGAGCTGAGCAACGAGAAGAGTGCCGTCGTCCTCCTCACCTGTATCAAAGTTGACTCCGTGGCTCACTACAGTAGCATTTAAAACCAATTTGCGTTGGTAAATTCTTCGTCTCTCCTCTAATTTTCCTCATTCCCATGCTCTAGTTTAAGAGTAGTCATAATCCCTTTACCATTGGTCTTAAAGTTAAAGAAACCAAATCCAAACACCTAATAGCAACAAAGAGGAAAGCATTTGCCCTCAGTAAAGTATAAGATTTTACTTAAGGAGTTTTCCCAAACAATTTAGATACTCGACGTAGCAGCAGAAGGAGAACTAAGGACCTTTTGGTTTGTCACTGGAAATCGAAACTTAATCGGTCTTTTTTTAACTACAAAACAGGTCCGGGTCCACCCCGGACTGTCGCGCCACCTTAAGTTCTTACTCAAAAGAAGTTGAGTGGATTTTAGGTAGAAAACCATGGGACTTGCATCAAATTTAAAAGTTGTCCGTAGTTTAAAGTTAATTTAGCATATCTGAAACCATTCTAAACAATAGATGGACTATTTTATTATAAAAGTGGACGTATGACAAAGGCGAATGAATGTTCACTCTTCTTCTATAGAAAGTCATCAAAGTTTCATACTTCATTATTATTTCTATTCATCATTTGACCTGTATCTATGAGAAGCAAACATATCCTGTGTAAAAGTTTCATAGCAAATTGTTTTACTACGACTACAACCTGTTGTATCTATCTAACTTCATCACAGATTTTCAAAAAGTACATAAATATACTCTCACCTACATATAGCTTCAAAAAATTAAGGAAGCGTAGCACAGTTACAAAAACTAGGCCATAAAGTTTTAATTGAAGGCCATTGATATATTTTCCAAACCCAAAAAAACAAAAAAGCACGCATTTGAAGAATGCCCAACAATAGTGCTGAAATGTGTTTCATTTAATTACTTTAGTCCATAAAGGAGTGGTGTACAATAGTGTTTAGAGAATTCCTAGAATATCGCACTTGGGACCTATTTACTGGAAGACTACTCATTCTCACGTTCACATCAAGTATAAACAAAAACACTTCACCAAACTTAAGTAACTCTTAACGTTTTTCTACATTAAAATAACATTAGTATCGGCCATTCTATTTTATTTGCATTCAATACAACATTCGATTAAATTTTATGTTAATGCTGTTGTATCCTGCAGATTGAAAAGTTTTCCATTGCAGTTTGCAACACGCTACTATATGCAAAAATAGAAAAACTTCTTGTTTCGATGGAAATGGGGGAAGTACAATGCTGCCCACTTCCGGTGTCTTCACTTTTATTTCATTCCCACAAAAGTTTCGCGTGGGAGAAAATTGCTAATTAAGTGTCGATGTTGAAACAAATAAATTTCAATTGGTGAACCATTATCACACCTTCAATGTTTGAACGGTATTTTTTACTTGCTTGAATTTTTAATTTGATTTATTATCGATGTAACATAATTTATGGTATAGGACATTACGCCCGTTTCGAAGAATTTATAAAATGTCTAACAATTTAGAATTTTTAGTCGGCGAGATAATGTAATTTTTCAGCGACACGTGTTGCTCTTAAAAAAAAATAAAACAAAGAAAATATTTCTTATCAATGTTTGCATAAAAATGATGTCCTGTAAAATTAAATGAAGGTCTAGCTATAGAGATTTGTTGAGTTTTATCAGATCGCGTTTGTTGTAGACCTGGGCTACTCATTCCTTTACTGTGCCATCCCTCTGAGCAGTTTGAAGAAAGCAACTGGAACTAGATTCTGTCTACTGCTTGAGAAGAGTTGTGCCTTTTTGTCCCTCAAGTGGCGATAGGATAAGCCTTGATCGTATTAGCAAAATACAGAAACGGGGTTGGTCACGAAATCCGGAAATGCTCTTTTTTCGAAGGTCAGTCGTTTCCGAAAACGTTTCAAACTTGGGGTATGCTGTTTTTAAGTTTATGGCTCGAAAAATGTTCAACGATTTTATCAGATGATTGCAAAAGTTCGTACCCGATCTTTATAGGTGGCGAAAAGTTTGATGTATGACGCGTCAAGAATTTGTTTTATGGACTTGTTCTATCGTCATCAGTCATTTTATCACTAGATCTCGTTATTTGTGAAACACAAACTTAAAATGGAGGATGAAAAGTTTCGAAATGGAGTGAGTGTTGGAACTGCAACAATCGGATAGTGTTTCTGTTCTTTGGTCAGTTTAAAAGCGGTTTGCTAGATTTCGGAACGGTGATATTAAATTAGACGACATTGATGACGACATTTGTGTACGTGCCTTCGTGGAAAATAACCCAAAGATTTCAACTGAGGCGGTTGCTGAGAGGCTGAATATTGACTATTCCTCATCATTTTGCCATTTAAAGAAACTTGGATTCACTTCCAAATTCGAGACGTGGATGCCGCATTCTTTGACAGCAAAAATAAGCTGGACCGCGTCTCCGTGGCAATATCTGGCGTGGTCGCCATGAAAAACAACCTTTTTTGGATCGAGTCATAACAGATAACGTGCAACAAAAAAGGAACTGGAAACAAGCAGGTGAAGGTGCAAAACCCGTGGCAAAAGCTGGCTTGCATCCAATGAATGAATGAATCTTGTCTGTTTAGTGGAATTCTGGTGAAACAATCACTATGAGCAACTCCCTAAGCTCAATGAGAAAGTTCAAGAAAATCTTCCGGTTTTTCCCAATCGAAAATTTGTCATCTTCCACTATGATAATGCCAGGCCGCATGTCGCCCAACAGACGTTGCAAAAACTGAAGAAGTTAAAATGGAAAATCCTTTAGCACCCACCGTATTCTTCAGGCCTTGTTCCTTCAGATTTTCATCTGTTTCGGTCTCTTCAGAATGTTTTGAATGGTAAGAAACTTCTGTCGAAAACTACCTTACGAAGGAAAACCACACAGTTTCTATCAAAATGGAATCCGCAAACTCGTGAAACGTTGAAAGACGGTTGTAGAAAATGAAAGGGAGCCTATAATCGATTAATAAAATTGTTTTCTGTAAAATGTTTTATTTTCAAATCGGGCACGAATTTTTGGAATCATCTGATAAATTCATAGGATTTATTTTATTTTTAGAATTTTGTAATTCGAGATATCATGGTTCTCTCAATGCCCACCTCGAGACCAGGTGTTCAAGTCAACTCAAGAGCTTGTTCAATCAATGACCTTCGAAAAGGTTTAGATATTATCAAGAACACTGTGCAAACTACTCAAAAATACCACCCTTAACCTTGAGCACACGTATTTACCTCACAATTACATACGATAAAGGATTAATTTGCACACATTTTCCAAGTGTCTTCATCGACCCTAAAAACAAACACAAAACAATATTGGTCATTCTGTCGAAAAGAATTATTTTTCTGCCCAAAATATATACAAGATGAACATTTTTGATTTAATTCGCAGACCAATTTATTTTTGGGTTCATGGATCAAACTTTATCCGCTTAACGAATTTTACCGACTTTCAACTATAATTCGCTCACAAAGTACACTTGGATAATCTGTTTTAGAGACGCTACCCTTACTCTGGTTCGTTCTCCTAACCCAATGTGGGTAGATCACGCGCTATTTTGCCTAAAATTACATAGAGTCACATTAATATCAAACTGCGACTTATTCCCATTAATGTAATGCGCTATAGCTTGGCAAGAAGAATCAAGAGTTACAGGTTAGAAGCAAGAAGCGAACAACAGTGAATTGTTCACCTGATTAAGTGGTATACAAATCGATAAGAAGGAAAAAGGTGGGATTATCTACTTATACTCGTAATATGCCTGCTCATATGTTTATTGACATAAACCTCTTCATTGATGATACCACATGATACGTCAACAACAACAAAAATAATAATTCCTTGATTGATGGTAGTCTTTTAAATAAATCATTAAGTAATATAAGTGATTAATTGAGTGGCTTTGCGTGCAACGATTCATTAAACCCAAAAAAAAAAAAATACAAATTAAACCAATTCAAAGAAATTAAAAAAAAATATTTAAAACTTAGGATTTAATGTGATGATATGCATGAAGTATTTAATTTGAATTACACAACTTCATGTAAATTTAGGCACGAATAGACACATTCCCTTTAACATAAAGCAACGTTCAGCATTCTGTTGTAATCAGTCTCTCACTGCAAACACTTTTTTACTCAAACAATGCTTTACTGTATTTCAAGGACCTTAAGCTTTTGGCGGTAGTACTACACGCTACCTATTTAAAAGTGTCATTATCACATGGTTGTGTCTTAGTTTTATAAGGGATGTTCGCTTGAAAGATAGAGAAGTCTCTTTGAGTTGGAAGAAAAAGTTGCCTCCGTTCTGGACAATACATTGAAACCCGTCTTTTGTAATCTACATACATAAATGGATAAGATGTGTGATCTGTGTTACTTACACCCGTTTTGAATATCATTTTAAGAACGATGATTGAATGATTCTCAGATATTTTTTAGTCATTTCTTCCTTTACAAAGGCAAGGCAAGTTTAAAAGGATTATAGTTATCAAAGGATATAGTTATCATTGCATTATAAGCGCAAAATAAATATAAGGTTGAACTGAAGTGGGCAGATAATTGCCCTTTGCTCGGCTAAACCGTAGAATTTCTTGGAAATCTGTTAAGAAAATACTGGTTAAAAGAACCATCCAGATAGGCTTATAGCTCTGTGCTATAAGATTTCCTTAAATTTTGAAGAAGACTCCTCAAAATTTTATTAGATAGGCCAAAGGGGTGGCAGCGTGATTAAGGTTGCCACCTCACTTAAATTTTTATGGATCTATTGGAGTACTAGTGGAGCAAAATAGGTAGCGAACATCCTGAATGGATTCTTATATTGTTTCAGCTAATTTTCAACAGATAAACTAACTTTTTCTTACGATTTGTGAACTAAAATGTTAACCAAGTGTCAGAGAGTTGGATTTGCTCTGCCAAAAGATAAAGAAAAGAGCGCACAATGGATACATCTTCGTTCTTTTTTTTTTCAGTTCATTAGCTTTCATCAGCCGGAAAATTCATATGAACTAGTAGTTCGAAAGAAATACTGTGAATTATAAGCAATGGCAACAGTACCAATAATTCTCCCCAGTCATTCTGGACACCACCCTCGGAGTAAAAAGTCTGAAACCTGATACTACCTGAGTTTAAAAATCAATGCACCAAAACTAGCGCTGTATGAATAGCATCATAAGGGTATTCATAACCCCTTTAGCGCTAGTGAATTATGTATATATAAAAAAAAAAAAAACCAACATAGTGTTAAGACATCTAGATCTGTGACTCAAGTTTAGAATTCTAGGTCGTTTTCCGGAATACCGTAAGCAGCTTTATAATCCATAGTTCCGATTTTGTTATAAAATTGTAAAGTTGCCTCGAACGACAGCTGCTAAACGAACCAGCAGCACCACCTTTCTACACACGATGAAGAACTTTCGAAAGTATAATTCGTCATGAAAAAGTTTTGTCTTTTGTAGGTGCCAATAAAACCGTCATCATCATCAAGTTCCTCCAACTTAGGGGGCGGCAACAAATCCTTCCATTTTTCCTGGTCTGCAGCTGGATATTTCAGCTGTGGCCAGGTTTTATTCGTCCGTTAGCGGTAGCCCAAAATAAATATATAGAACTGTACAACCCTTTTATTCGTGCGGAAAATATAACACGCACACGCAACACATGAACGGTTGCGAGAAGTTAGGCCTGGGCGCTCTGTAGGCTACAACGTCGAGTATTTGTTTGGCTGCAGAACCTTAAAGACCAGATGCTCTAGTTCTCAGCGTATACAGTAGTAGGCACCATCTTTCACTATATTTAAAGCTAAGAGATGGCTTTACCGCGGGTTGGGTACCCTAACCCCAAAACCAAAATCCCCAAACTAGAATCTCCAAACCTTAATCCCGAAACACGAAATCCTTAAACAGATCCTTATATTGGAAATCTGTATTGGACCGCTTTGCTGCCGCTCCGCTTCACTACTCTGGTCCTTTTATGTCCAAAATCGGTTAGAAGCAACAGATTTTTGTTATATTCCGAGTTATGGCCTTTCGCCAAGCAAGGAATAGAACAGAAAAGCGGAGCGGTATTCGCAGCACAGTGCGCGCGTTTTGAGATTTTGTGTTTGGGGATTTTTCAAAAGTTGGCGATTTTGGGTTTTGAGGTCTTGCGATTGGGTATTATGTGAGTATCCCCTTTACCGCGACTTATAAACCTCGGCCGTCATATTTATTTCTAAAAGAACAGTCACGCAAAAGATGCCGGCCTAGCTTCTCAAATGGCACCTTGTTGTCGATGAAATTCTTAAAATACTAATAGAATTTATAACTTTTAAGAGACGGTATCCACTATAAAAATTGAATTAATTTTGCTCATAGGACGTGCCAGCCATCTGGCAGCCAATAGTGTCATTTCCATTGGTATAGCGTCTCTATTAGCAAGAAATTAGGCAATGGCAATAAAAACGGGAATAAATTGCCACAAAAATTGTCTATGGAGACGCTGGGTAAAGGACCTTCAGAGCGTCTTACAACATTTCATGACATATGTCATAGGGCATTTCTATATTTAGTAATCCTTTCCATGTGTCTAAAGTCTATCTGTATACAATATAAATTTCTATCTATTTGAAGTTTGAAACTTAACAACTTCATCACAATCGTTTACTGACAAAGTTTGAGCAACGCCAGGATTTATTAGACCGCCTTAGTTGCATGAACTAATTTATTTGCTGACTATCATCAACTAATTTATGCTAGTTTGGATCGTACATATGTACAAGGTGTCAAGTTATTTTGGGGATCTAATTTAAGTAACATTACCACACATATGTACATGTTACTTTGTATGCACATTGTGTTTTGTTAACCTTTTGCATATAATATGAGCTTATAAGAAAAAAAAAAAAAGAAAATTGATTTGATTAAAATGAGGTTCATAAGAAGTAGAAAGATTTTTATTGCATGATTAACTTGAGCATATCAAGGAATACTGTTGTTATCCACTGTCGGATTATTAAAAGATATTTCGATTGGTTTATGAATGTGAATATTTATTACGTCCTTTTAGAAACGAACAAAGAAAAAGAGTGAACAAAGAAGAATGACGTTTAACAATATTTGAAGTACAAAATTACAAGAGCGCTAGAAGAGCTGTAGTTAACTAGTTACATGATTGAATGATAGATGTCAGTAGTTACTATAAATACTTAAACCAGTTGCAACTTAGGAATACATACATAAGTTTGTATATATATCCTTGTGTAATATATGCTACGCTATTACAATAGCCGTGTTTTTTTGATAATTATACTCACTTCAGTCAAAAAAACGATCTATACTCACTTCATCCACAGTAGCAGCCGCACCAACCAATTGGTTTGCGGCTCGATTTCTTTTTCTTCGTTTGACAGTTTGCAAATGTCAAAACCGAGTAAAAGCAACAAATACGATCGGCTAAAGGCTAATTTATGAGATTTTTCGCGCTCTGGTGGTCAACTTATGTAGTTGAATGCTGGACGATAAGTAAGACAGAGGAGCAGATCTTGGGAACCTCCGAAAAAATCTGGTCCAGTCTGCTAGGAGGACGAATGGAGGAGAACATGTGGATGTAGTCCGGAAGGCAAAAATCCGTCGACTACAATGGCTCGGCCACATCGAGCGAATAGACGAGAATGCTCCAGCTAAGAGGATTTTTGAATCCAAGCTACATAGTTCACGAAGAAAAGGAAGCCCGAACCTCTGGTTTAAAAATCAGGCAATCGCGGACGCCAGAAACCTTGGTCTAGTTAACTAGAAACAGCGCGCCCGGGACTGTGAAGGATGAAAGCAGAATTAGTTCAGGCTCAGACTTTCCAAAGGTCACTGGCCTGATAAGTAAAGTAAGTAAGTTGTAGAGACCTACTCTTAAAAAAATCTTTCATGAGAAGGATTACATGGGAGACTAAACGCAGTAGACTGGAACAAGGATCAAGTGAAACAACCTTCCAAGGGGAAATCTGATGAAATGTGGAAATTGAAGAAGTATTTAGTTCATCCTTAGCTACGATAAATCTAAATAGGATATTTTGAAGTCAAACAGGCTGACTTCCGTTCAGAATCTTCCTGTATTGACCATTTTTACAGCTTACAAATCATTATAGAGCAATGCCTCTCCGTTCATTTTTTTTTTGCAAACTTCGAGAAGGCAGCGCAGGAAGGAGCATTTCAGAAAAACTCATAGCAAAGTGTCAGCTCCTACATAATGGTAAGATGTAAGAGAACTTTCAAGTCCAAAACGGAATACGACAGGGCTGAATAGTTTTAAGACTGTTATTTCTGATGTTTATCACTATTCAGGATTATGGACCGACATCAAAAGGCTCACAACCTGGAAACCGAGGCTGGCAGTGAAGGGCTGAAGATAAATAAATTTTACAAACTCAAACGTTCAACTAAACATTACTGGATAGAAGGTCGAGGAAGTCGATTGATTTCTCTATCTAAAAAGCATGGTCTCGGGGGATAGTGGGACTCTATTGGATTTGGGCACCAGAATTTGAGAAACAAAACCTGCCTTCAGAATTCTATCTAAAGTCGAGAAAACTAATGTTTTCAGAACAAAAGCCAAGTTGAGAATGTTTTTCTTCAATCTTAGGTCAGTACTTCTTCTTGGAAAGTAACTCGAAAGTTGCAAACCTTTGTAAATAGGTGTTAACTTAGAATTTTGTAACCGAACTGCATTTCGACCGAACAACTCCACATAAGAAGGGGTCAGGAATCAAAATGCCATAGTGAATCGGACACAACTTGAGGTTGAAGTGGCTGCCGGCTATAGCCAGCACACTTAGACCAGTGATAGGTCCATTGTGATAATGATGAGGTGCGGATTTGTGGACACGAAATATCTTTAATCGGACACAACTTACGGCCATTCAGTGAAATCCACTCAGCTAGTCAAGCAACAGAATGGGCTGCCTTTAAGCCCTGAGAAAATATATTTCCATTTTATTGTTTAAATTGTTCGAATTTATTACGAAATGTTCTAACGATCAAAAATGTTGCAATGCTACTGAAAGGATACTTATTTTTCGAATATACTAAACAAAAGGGTTCTGTTATATACCCGGAATACATAAAAAGTTGATGTCAACTCTTCTGTTAAAAATAAGACCTATAAGATCCAGATATCGAACGGCGAGAAACAGATTAACCTAACCAACATTAGGTTTGCGAAATTACTTTACGTGTGACTTGTATTTTTTTGTGACACAGTTACCCATTTGATTCTTTTTAACTCAAGCCAATTACATATATAAAGTAACAGTCGAATGAAAAAGTAATTTACCATCTTCAAAAATTGTAAAATGTACCTATGAAAGTTTTGTTGATTTCCAGATAGGCCACTCTGGTTTTTGCGACTTCATGTGTATGTGGATGGTCAAGGCGTAGCTTCTCGCAACCATTTATTTTATGCGGATTATATTTTTCGCATAAATGGAAGGGTTTTACAATTTTTATTGTCAAGCTGCGCATAACAAATTATACATTCGTAGGTGATGCCGCAAAAACCCCCTTTTTTTAGATTCGAACCTGTGTCAACTTGCTTGCGAGACCCATGCAAAAACCACCAGCCTCATGGATAACGTTTTTAAAATGAAGAACGATCTGCTTTCACAGCGACATTTTTCACCAGATTTGGCTTCGTCAAACTTTTATCTGCTCCCTCTACATTTTCCTCGATAAAACAAATTCGGAGTTCGATAAAGAAGCAGACCTCTGTTGAAGGATATTATTAAGGCTCAAGAAAAATGCTTTTCGTGATGAGATAAGAGTTTGAAGCTCTGAGCAAAAGGATCGATCGATAAAAGTGAGTTTGACACCCTAAAACTTGTATTTCATTGTCAAACTCCATCCTTCATCTTGGCAATGTTTAAGGATATACGATCACTGTTCTGATAAATATATTTACAAGTAAAATACAGCAGAATTGGATAAGTTATGCTTCATGAAACTGAAGCGGAATCATAAGGGTAGCAAAACTAGAGTATAAAGATAGAAATCTAAGTGTATCAAACCGAGATAATGATCAAAAGGTTGGCTGATAGGAAAAAATGACACAATTAAATGGATACCAACACAATGTCCTTGCACAATCTTCGATCTTAACCATTTGTCGCAGCAGACTGCACGATTGTAATAGACTCTATTGAGGAATGGTAGTGAAATGTGGAAATGAGTGGACAAGTCAGGTCGCCAATCGTCTAATTGGGTGTATCAAAGGATCAAATGATATGTTGTCACCATTTGTGTGAAATGGCAAGTCAGAGCCGCGTATAGACGAATGGGTAAGTCTTCACTTTACAAAAGCAAATAAATCTCACTCTGATAGGAATTTCGACACAGTTGGTTCGGTCTTTGACTTGAACAATTTACAAAAAAACATGTCTGTCAACACAGTTTTATGAAGCGATAAATAGTTTAGGTTTTATTGTTAAAATAAAACAAGCTTTAAGGGTGTGTTCCTCCCCGCCAACTCATTTATTTCACAACAACACAAAAGAACGTGTTTCGTTTTACTCGTACACGCACTTTTAAACGTACGAATGAGTATGAACACTGTTTTAGCCAAAAAACAAGTGTTCGCCCTCGGGATGTTCCCTTGTGTTACTTAGCTCATTTCACATTTTGGTGAGCCAATTAGATTAAGATTCAAAGGAAAAACCACAACCCATTCGAGGCATATTGAATTATACCCTATTTGGATACATTCATATGTCGTTTTGCGTACGGAGGTACTCTAATGTATGTGGGTTCGATTCCCACAAGTCTTTTAAGTTACGAGAATTAGGTTACAAATCTCCACAGACTACACAGATCAAATAACTCAAGTGATTCTCAGGTGTGTCCGCTGTAACCATACATCTGCGAAATTACACTTTCAAAGTCTTCTAATTACAGATTGTTCGAAACGACAACACGAAGCAACCAAATCGGATGTGTATAAAAAAGAAGAAACTTTTCACTAATCACCTATTCATTAGGAAAACTTATACGTAAATGTGAAAATACTTTTTTGGATGTGCCAACGATTTTCTTCTTAACGCGAATCAATATCATTAAATATTCTGATAATGAGTCAAAACCCATTTACTGCAGTGTATCTTGTGAACCTTTATGTCGATTGATCCGGTCATAAAATGCCCTAAATGTTGCACCCTTTAAGTATCTCTTTTTGGGTACTTATATTTATTTCAAAGTCTTGTGCATTTTCAACTTATTTTTATCACCTACTCGTATTTCGTATGAACAATTTTTATTACTTTCACATTGTACGTGTATCTTTTTCTTTTTTTTTTTTTGGGGAAGATTCCTTTCATTCGAATCCGGAATATATAATCTGAACACGTTAAAAACCGTTAACTTTACCATTCAAATTATTCAAAATACATTTGACCTTTTTTTTTTAATATCTTCCTCAATTTATGGTACATTCATTTTCTTCTCGAGTTAAATCTTAAATTTTGATTTAAGCTTAACCACAAAGGACTTTTTTAGTTTATATTTTTGAAACACGAAAAATATTGGTTTATTAATTTTTGTGTAAAAACTCACTTTAAATAAAAACCACGTAAATGAATGAGACAAAATCGAGTTGAAAAAAACAGGAAAAAGCACTTCGATTGTTAGAACAGGTTTTCCCGGTATGAACACCTGTAGAGTACTGTTGATACTGAATAGGAATACTCAATTGAAGTTCCCTTTATATAGGACACTCCAGATGAGTGTACCTATACTCCAAGCGAAGCATATACCCCCTAAAAAAAAAATATACGTAATCTCACCCCCAAACCATTGAAGGGAAATCATCAAAACCACGCAAGTGAGGATACAAACAATAGGACATGTGCTGTATACCCCCTTTCAACTTTCCTACGCATTATGTTGCGAAACAATTTCATTCAGAAAATTAGTTGTGAAGATGTTGCAGACACAACAAGGATGGATTACTGATTGCGCACACCCGAGTATTTTGAGGTAATTTGACGTTTTATTTTTGATTTATTCGTTAAAATAAATGTTTAGTACGTACTTGTGTTAGAATGACTAAACAAAAATTGTAAGTTACTAGAGGAAACGAGGATCCTTGGAAGACCTGGAAGTAAGAAGTATCAGACCATCTGGCACAATGGTTCCGGAATTAAGACTACTGTGTAGATGTACAGTCGACTTTCCCTGTGCACAGGAGTCGTTTTCACCACTTTCTGAACCGAGTAAGGAATGTAGTCGAATTTTCACAGATGGCTCCAAGACCAGTGAAGGCTCAGGTGGTGGAGTCTTTGTGGAAAGACTGCACTTTCCCGTAGGTATTTATGCATCTGTCTTCCAAGCGGAGATTTTTGCAATATTTATGGCTGCGAACTACATTGTGAAAACCCAGTGGAGGGAACGGAGTATCTGCCTCTGTAGCGACAGTCAGGTTGTGCTTGAAGCCTTGCTCAATCCTTTTACTAGATCCAAAATAGTTCGAGAATGCAGGTTTAGTTTGAATTTGGTTGGAAGACTGACTTTGCTAAAACTTGTCTGGGTCGGGACTACCGGAAATGAGGTCTCCGATGAGCTTACCAGGCAATGTTCAGAGGAGAACATCTCCGGCCCTGAACCGACGTTAGGTTTGCCCATATCTTCGGTTGGGGCTTCTATCGATGGTTGGGTTTCTAGCAAACACAACTGTAGATGGCATGAATCTCCAGGATGCAGGCAGACTAAACAAGTACTTCCCGATGTCTGTAAGAAATCCGCGACATTCTTGCTGTCGCTCAGCAGAAAAGACTGCAGAAAACTTATTGGCGTTATTACGGGATATTTGTCCTTTGCCAAACATCTCAATGTGTTAAGTTTAAGTGACACCACTATCTGTGATGCTTGTGGAGAGGGCGACGAAACTGCGGAATCCTGGAGTCTTTTTAGTGGGTCGGCTAGGACTAATCTGAAGAAGCATTATGTATTGTATATAACTTTTCTTGGTACACTTCGGAGATTTGTCATTGCTTGCCGAGAGGTGATGAGTTGTTCTTGCTGCGGCTCAAACCTGTGTTAGATGGTTTAGCAGTCCAACGCACTTACTACTAAGCTGCGGCGCCCCTTCAGGAAAACGAAAACTAGTTTTAGCCTTCTACTAGTAACTCATTTTCCATTTCGGGTTGTTCATGACTAATGCTAGCTGAAACTGAAGGCACCTATCGTAGATTACCTCCGTCTAACCTAACTTAGACCAAAGCACTTCGACCTTTCGTTGTTTCGTTCATCTCCAACTGAAGAGTGTTGTGATTCTGTCTGAGTATGATCGAGGTCATGGAGCAACCACACAATCATGCTTGCGGATGAGTGGTTACAATAGTTGGAGAAATAGACCTCCCGCTTCGAGTTATGGTGAGATATTTGCACAAGATATACTCCGCAGTTTGTTGATCTTTCAACCAGAATCCCCACTTATCCGTGGGACTTGTGCCGGCTTGTTGAAAAAGTAATTGAGTGAGCAGTGTCCAGTGAGGCTATCCGTACGAAGCTTAGTATCACCCTTGCTTAGTGTAATAATTTCTTGACTTCTCTTATTGCTTCAGCGGCTGATAATTTTGTTTAGCTTGCCTAAGTTCTGGTGTTGAGTTAGATTTTAAGAGCTTCTCTTAGTGCTTTCGTTGAACTTAAATGTTACGTTGCTAGGAGAGAAGCCACAGAACGGAAATAGATTGATAAATGTTAATTTAGATCTTTGTCTAGTAGCTCATTTACCATTTTCTTGCCTTCAACGACTTTGTATCCGGGAACAAAACTAAGTCGACCAACAAGGCCAAGATGTACGTCCGCTCTAGTGATGTAGTTTGTCGGCTTTAAGTCGCCTGGTATTGACAAACTTATATAAATATCTGCTGGTTTGATTCTAGAGAGTATCCCTACACACTGGCAATCAATCAGAGTAGTGTTCATATAAAAATCGAGCCAAGAAATTCAGACTTATAAGACTGACTTCATTCATCCTAAAAAGCAGAGTTTACAGCGCGGGAAATCATACGAGTCCGCGTTTCAAAACATTGTTCTTAGAACAGAGAATGGAGGTAGGTAAAGGTGGCGGTGGCGGAACCCAAGTAGCACTAGAATGTGCCTTTTTGTTACCACGATTTGTGTAACCTGGTTGGTGCTGAGTTGAGGATGTGGAACAGTCGGTGCCTAGATCCAGCGTGTGGAGTTAAGAAAGCGAATTAAGTCTCTTATCCCTTTACCCGAGACGTCATTTAGGTCGTCGAAGAATTGTTGGCTTAGTGCACGCAGTTTGGCTCTTGCTAGTGCCGGACTTTTGCAGAGGAAATGGGAGAGGGTTTCCTTCTCATTTTCATTCCCGCAACTACGGCAATGGCGGTTGTACGGAATACTTAGTTTGGCCTCATGGTCTCCAATTGGCTAATGCCCCGTGATTGTCGCCGTGATTCTGGCGATATCTGGGCGGGTTCTGTTTTGTTCTATTCTTATTGTAGGTAGGCCATATCTTTCTTGATATAGCGCAGCTGGTTAACCCTCTCCATTGGAGGTTTGCCTTCTACAGGAAGTGTGAATGGATTTGTCCTTTAACCGCTCCTAGCGCGATATGGACCCTTGCCGCGAGAAAGCCGTGTAGAGCTGAGCCCTGACTGGCCAGTTAATTTGCATGCTCGTTTCGTTCTATGTCACTGTGCCCTGGAACCCAAAGCAATGTGATTCTGAAGCATTCACCCAAGCGAGCAAGTTCATTTCGGCACTCCTGTACCAGTTTGGACGATATGCTAGCCGGGTCAATAGCTTTGATAGCGCCTTGGCTATCTATGAGGATAGCAATGTTTTGTTTGTGCGTTGTGTCACGCCCGAGCTAAAATTGCAATCCGGCTGAAAAAAAAAAAAACGGGAATATAATCCTTAGCACACCGCTGTTGCCACATTTCCAATTCGTTCTGGTAGAGCTATGAGCAGGAGGTTTGAAATCGGGTTTAGTCCCTGTCAGGAGGTTCACTGTCAGAATTCTCGACAAAAGCGATTGAATAAACGAGCAAGTCACTAGCAAAGAGAAAACTGCTGAAACAACGAGTACCCTAGCGGTTTGAAAAGGAATCTCAGTACAGAAGCTTGTATCTACTTAGAAATATGTCCTTTTTGTAAATTAACGATTGCAGCATCTTTTCAGCTGAAATTACAGGCATCAAGTTAGCTTCAAAAGTGATCTGGGAATCATAGCTATGTACATTGGCAGGCAGATGAACATCAAGATTCTGAAGTCTACAAGCGGAGTTTGATAGGTCGGATTTCGACGTCAACCCACGCCAGTCAAAATTCTGCACGAATGCCAAAATGCATACGGAATAAATGCACCATCTCTTGTTACTTTTCCAAAGTGGTTTCGAAGATTCCAGACTGGCCATTTTTCTGTGGAGGACGAATCTCGTGAAGGTCGACTTAAATTCTCGACCGACGATACAAATGTGGCCCTGGTGAAGGCTTAAATTGACGAAGATGCCAGGAGATGATAGCGGATGAACTGGGCTTGAATACCATGGCTGTGTCACGTGTACGTTTATCATGGCGCATTGCTGGAATCGCATTTAGATGGACCAGTGCTTTCGAACGTGCCAACTTCCATAATGGCCACATCATCATGACCATAGATGAATGCGTACATGTTGTTTAAAATACACCTCCACAATTCTGAGAAAATAAGTCTGACTTCATAAAAGCATAATCTTTCCTCTCCAGTACCACATGTAAGATAAAAATTAAGTGCACACAACTCAATCGAAACTAACAACTTTTTTTTATTACTTTCTAATTGTTCAATAATTTGATTACCCTCGTACACACTTTCCTAATTAAATCTCATATTGTGTCTGCTCGTCATATTTTTATTTGATAAACTTGGTCGTGTTACCCTTTATCCTGAATGAATAATTACTTTTTAATGTACAATCGTAATTGTGTACTCAAAGTGGGGAAATTCTCAGTACAAGATGAAAAGCAAATAATTAGGAGACACAACTCACGTCGCAGATAAGATAATAGAAAGGCGACTGGCTGGGTAAACCAGTTGCATCATAGTTCCTTTTTGATATCATTTTGGAAAGGATTGATAACTACGTATGTTTATATTCGTGTTTTTTTTTTTTAATTTATTAGGTTTGTGATATAGAACCGCTGGAGGTCAATAATTCGTCCTTGACGTGCCATAGTTGACGCCACATAGTGAGCCTACCAAATATAACCATGATTTGGACATCAAAGCCGTATAGAAGACTAACAAGATAAGGTGTTCATTACCTACTAACGGATGATTTATGTTGACCTAATGCAGTCAATATGTCTATTGGGGTTTTTCTGTGATAATTTGTTATCCATTTCGATAAAAAAAAAAAGATAATAAAAATAGACAATCAAAATTGCTACTGATCGGCAGAAAATTATTTTAGCTTTTGATTCGAACACTAATCATTTCAAATCAATCATATCTTCATGACCGGTCTGTCACAACCTTCTTTTTATTCTGCTTGGTTTTAACAGACGAAATTCGACCTTCTTTTGAGACTGACATCACAAACATCTTCCATTTTGTCCATTTGCTCTGTTTTTCATAAGCATACATCTTGTGCACACATATCTTATCCTTTTATCTAAAATCAAACTATTTTGTTTGGTCGAAACTTAAACCTTCTTTTTGATCACATTGGGATCGACAAAAGGCACTGGGTCATTATTGGATGTCCTAGCTTGCCTAGGGCCAGCATTCTTTTGAATCACAACTTACAAAAGTTGAAGGCAATGTACAGATATCTGGATTATCATGAAAGTTGAGGACGAAAGGCTGGAAATGCGGCATATTCCTTCTCCCAGAATCTTCCGGTTTTGTCATCGGTCAAGTCATCGATCTCTTTTGTCAACGAGAGAGGCATTCAAATTGTTGCTGCTTAAGAGACCCAGAGTAACTCACGGTTTCTATAAGAGCAGAGAAGAACACCAATTGTTCAGGAAGAAAAGGAACGTGAGAAGTACGTTGCAGGAATGATATTCGAAAGGAACAAGATAAAGTTAAAGCTGCCTGTGTCTAAGGTTTGACTAAAACAATTCTGTGAACAGTTAAACGACGACGCTGACCACTATACAGCTATTCGATGGCTTGAACAATTTGGACGATGAATTGGAAATAGCGTTGCTTAAACTTCAGTTTCATTTATCCAAACATAAAAAAGGACTCTCCAACTACTCACATTACAGAGGCCTAAGCACTGCAGTTACCTGTAACTTTAGGATTTTTAAGGACTTTGGTCAAGCTTGACATTTTCAATCGTTTGATAGCTTGTGTGTGTGTGTTGATAATTAGGTAAGGTTAGGTTAGGTTCAAGTGACTGCCAGCTATTGCCAGCACACTTAGACTAGTGATAGACCCATTGTGATACCACATGGATCTGAAGAGATCTCTATACCTACTAGTTAAACCAATTGGAGCTTTTTATAAAGCCTATCGCCTAAGTCGCTAAAATAAAATTCCCCTAAATGGAGTCTTTTTTACAGGATAGAGCTGGGCAATTACAAAGAAGGTGAGGAATAGTTTCCTCCTCCTCTTCGTTAATGCAGCTTCTACAGAAATCATTTGAATGTACGCCAAGCCTTGTTGCATACTTGCCTATTAGATAGTGTACCGTGATGACACCTATTATGGAACTGATATGCGATCTGTTGAGGGAAATCAAATTCTAAGAGCGTTTCAGATCTAGCCGTGGCCAAATCCGCTTTGTCGCTAGACACGTTATACCATTTGTCCACCCCTAGAATTTGTTTTCTCGATAGCATCCAGCTTGAGCTTAAGTTAGCGATCGGTATACCCAGGGTGTCTCTTTCTGTGAGCACGGGTACGGTTGTTCCATATCTGGCGAGTTCATCAGCCTTGCAGTTCGCTGGATAATTGCTCGGACAACTTTAGTCCTAGGCAGGAGATACTATCATATTATTGACTAGAATTAGGTGTTCTTATTTTTTAAGCTTATCTTTTGAATCTGCTCTTAAGAAGCATTTATTCATCTCTGAAAATCATTAACAAAATCTTCTGCACTATTTCCTCTTTTTTGAGGACTGCTGCCAATTGCTTATCCTTTTTATGAATTTCTGCGGTATCCTTGTTTTGTAAAACTTTGTTTCTCAACGAAGAATGCTCCCTTTGTTTTTATTTGTGGAAAGGTGAATGAAAAAGAAGTTAACATCTTTTAAAAAAACGATTTTATCTTAAATTACATTATTTTAAGATTTAATTTTTTATTGAATTGGTTGCGAGCGATTCACTCACCCTTGAACATTTGAATTTCTTTGATTAACAGATGGCCAGTACGCATGACATATTCCAATTGTGCCAACATACGAACGATTAAATATTTTCTTGTCAAAACTTCTGTAATCCATTGCAGAGTGCGAATTTATTTTAAGGTAAATTATCCAACAATTATTATTGCATCTTCACTTATAAGTATTATTGTAGGTGTAATAAATATTTTTCGAATTTCTCCAAATATACTACTTTCATAATTTTCATAAAAATCCAACTCATTCTTATGTAAACAAGTAAAACCGGGTTGTCTCCTCTATTTACTCCCCATTCTTCTTCCATTTCATTTTTAAATAAATCAATAGCATTAATAGGAAGTATTTTATTAATTTTTTTTCATCTCCATTAGTCGATTCACAGATAACACTGAAAATGCCCGAACTTACTGAAGTTAAATCAGATATTCAAGCCGAGGTCAAGCCAGCAGCAACCTCTGAAAATGCTGTTCGCCTGGAAGATGATGCTAGTGACAGCGACTCTGAGGACACAATCCCAGAGTTGGAGGATGCAACTGCTGGAGCAACTCAATTGGGTGGTGGTGCAACTGGATTGCCAATCGATATGGTTTCGAAGGCCAAGCAGTCTCGCGGCGAGAAGAAAGCTCGTAAAATTATGCTGAAATTGGGTCTGAAGCAAATCCAGGGTGTCAATCGTGTTACCATTCGCAAATCAAAGAACATCTTGTTCGTCATCAACAATCCGGATGTATACAAGAATCCCCACAGTGACACATACATCATCTTTGGAGAGGCCAAGATTGAGGATCTTTCGCAACAAGCCCAAGTAGCTGCTGCTGAGAAATTCAAGGCTCCCGAATCGGCAACTGGTGCATCAGACACTGTTGGAACAACCACCTCAGTGGCACCAATCGCCGAAGAAGACGAAGAGGAGGTGGATGAGACCGGAGTCGATGAAAAGGACATTGAACTGGTAATCGCACAAGCGAACACAACTAGAGCCAAAGCAATTCGAGCCCTCAAGAATAACAACAACGATATTGTCAATGCAATTATGGAGTTGACAATGTTGTAAGGGGAACGTTGTGCAATTCACTTTGTTTCACTATAATTTGCATTTTACCCGCCTTTTGATCACACACATTAACTCACACCCAAGACAACAATAAATAGAAAGATATTTAAAAATCAGAAAAAGTGGAACTTGTCCTTTGGTATTTATTCTATTTCGGATGTGGTTAGTTTGTAGTAAAACATGATTCATAAGTTTGTTAAGAATTCATTGAATAAAAATAATTTCATTTTTTAAACAATGAACAGGAGTCTTCGTGGAATGAGGTTTTGTTCCAGTAGATAAACACTCAGTGCTTGTTCTGGCAACTGCAATCTAACATCAAACTCGAAGCAATATTTTGAATACTCGTCTTCTTCGTGTATATGCATTGCGGCGACCAATACTTTGATCCAATAGCCATCTTACTTGCACTGAGGACGCAGCAGTGGCAGCTTATTGTATAATAAGGGAAATACGTCTCAAAAGGAGTTCTTAATGCATAAAATGCCACCGTTATAATTGATAAATCAAAAGGTTTGTATTTAATGAGGACCATCACCCGGCAGTATGGCAAATCAACAGCTGTTGGAGCTGCCCTGTGCGAGAAATCGCAACCGCAAAATAATTTGTGCTGATTGCTATGTTACGACTGCTTTTCTTCACCCGTTATACTGCGTTTAATTAGACACTTGAGAACGAATTGTAGGTGGCCTAAATTCCAATAAAGAATTGATGGAAGGTAATAAGTGCATTCTGAGAGACGCACACTGTACATTGATGTGACACTAGTTAACCAATCTATCTGAGTTTAATTGATGCTTTTCTATTTAAGACTAATGTCTTGATGTTTTGCTAGTTTTACAGCCAATTTGTGAGACTTCTAATCATGAACAGACTGTTTTCCAGTTTTCATCTGCAACCGAAAGCAATAACCACCTGCGTGCCAAACCAACATCAAAATGGAAACAACTCATATCTGCCAGATCGTCATTACCCAACTTATATGAGGAAACGTTTTTGGTTTTATTAACTTCTGCTCAGCCAACACAACAACGCAAGTTATTCCACATATCCTTTGTGAAACCGACATCTCTGCCACCGGTCGCAACTAAATAAGTGATGACTGCAGTTGCTGGATATGATCTAGAAGGTGAACAGAATTCTAGTTTAAACAATTGACCTGGGATAGTTGTTTTACAAAGCCAAAAAGTTCTGTGAAACTGTTGTAGTTACTCGATCAACGTAAGACAGCGACTTATAAGGCTAACCTCGCTTATACCAGGCTTATTCGCCTGCCTTGTTAAGGGTTTTTTAATATATCTTTTTATCCTTAGACAATATAGCAGTTCAGTTCTGGACTTGGACAAACCGATTAGATTTAACAGAGATATACATCCGAATTGATAATCACACTCGTCTTTACAAAACTTTTACGGTGAACCAATAGCCACCGTATTTGACTGGAAAAGCTTGTAACAAGTAACAGCAAAAACACTTAGACCAAAGACTCCAGCGAATCATGACACGGTTTGAACGCAATCGCAGAGTTTAAAGCAGCCACCGGGCAGATAGTAGCATAAGAAGTCTTCAAACACCGGATTTCGACTATATAATAATTCTCACTAAACGTAACAAGTTGTTCTAAAACCCTGCCTCGATTTGTACCATCTAGCTTCAGCTCCAGGTGAACATTCTTTAAGGTTAATTGCACAAATCATCTATTACAAACTGCGAGCTGCACGCATTACTTCGACTAAAGAAAACTCCACAGAATCACATATTAACGCTTGAAGACTACATATTCCTGACTCCTCCTCGATTTTGGAACACAAGGTTTCCAACAACAACAAAAAAAATACAAAAACTGTATCTAGAGTGATAACAACAAAAAAATGTATGAAAATACTTTAAAGTTGTATTTTCATTTCTGAAGGTTTGATGTTTGTCTTGATTTTTTTCAGGTAAGAGATTTTTTGAGGATCCCATCTTGTAGAGCAACCTTAAGAGTATATGACCACATACAAACTTATCACTTTCTCCCAACCCTTCTCCCCTTTAGAACGACTAGAAAAACATGACGCAAAAAAATTGCGTACATTTTTTCATGTTTTGACGTGTTAGCTACTTACGGTACATATTACAAAATTTTGAAGGACGCCATCTTGAAGAGCAACCTTCAGAGCACAAAATTGCATCAAAATATTTCCCCTCCCGTCAACCCTTACCCTGCTAAGGGAGTACACAAAAAAATATGGCGTCAAAAAAACTGGCAGGGATACCTACTAAAATTTCTGGGCGACTAGTATTTCAGAAAATTTTTTCTATGAAAAGTCGGAGATTCAACCGAAAACTACGTCACTCGTGAACTTTTTCAGATCTCCATATCTTTTGTCAGACCTTTGCGGTTAATTCTTTCATGTTTTGACATATCAGCGCCTAACAGTACATGTTACAGAATTTTGGAGGATATCATCTCGAAGAGCAACCTTCAGAGCACAAGACTGCATTAAAGTACTCCCCCTTTCGGCAACACTTACCCCTTTAAAAGAGTACCCAAAAAAATTTGGCTTCAAAAAGAAGGGACGGATACCTACTAAAATTTCTGGGCGACTAGTACTTCAGAAAAATTTGTCTACGAAAAATTGGGAATTCGAAAGTGGAGCTCGATATCTTGACCTATGGGTCATGTATGGACCTGAAATAAACGACAAATGAAGGGGTGGAGCGTCTGGTTCATGGAAAAAATAATAAGGCTGTCATTTTCAATGTGTGGGTACTTTTATTCATCAATGCAAAAGGCTTAATTTGTGAAAGATTCTGTGGCGTTCCTGGAGTTGATTAGAAGACGTAGCTGAGTGATAAGCTGCTGGTGTTGTTGATTGTGAAGGTAGGTATCGGGTGTTTTGTGCTACATGTGACATTTGATCTTCTAATTGCTACTGGTATTGGAGACTGTGGTAATCTACCTTTGTCATGGTTAGGTTGATGAAATCGTCGTTGTCGAAATGCTGTGTTATAAAAGATGTTGACAACGGAAATGGTGGACATTTTATTAAGTGATGGGGACAGGCTTATTGATGCAAACAGCACTTGCATTGGTTACCGGACCGCATCTACTTTACTTATTGCTGAATCTGAATTGAGGTTAAGAAATCTCATGACATACTCTCGGATGTCTGTTGTCCTTTGAACTGTTGTAACACCTTGAACTTATTTTTTGTAGTGTTCAAACCCACTGTATGGGTGAGTAACACATAAACGCTCGTTTCAGCTTATATTCGAGGAAGAAACTGTTCCTAATGCTTTAATTGTGGGACCATTGCATTTCTTCAATGATGCATTATGAAAAGTTGCGGGAAAGGTGTCCTAAAAGCTGAGCATCCATGATGAATATCATTTCCGGCGTGGTGTTTTCAAAAATGTTGAAATTCTTTAGCGCACTCTGACACACAGCCCCATCCACTGGAATTTATGAGTGCACTCACGCCGGGAATGTCTTTCATGAGTGATCGTAGATGCCCAGCTTCAGCTTATATAGACTACAACGTCGATTGATTCTTAGGTATTACATTAGATGAAGCGTCCTTTGTCTTTTATTTAGTTAATGCTATAAGTAATTTCATAAAATAAAATCGTAAATAATTTAAAAAAACAAAAATAAATTATTACAAGTACATATACATCAACAACATGCGGTAAAAGGTACATTATTTGTAAATATACTTTTAAAGATGAAATGCACTCTAAACAGTGACTTCATCGAAAACCACTTATTCCGTTAATTCCCTGTCTTTCCTCCCCTATACTTTAACATTCGCACTTGACTTCTAGACTGAAGTAAAATATCACAAGGTCCTTGCATCCATGGTTCACCATCAGCTTGCATTGGACAAGTATCTCTCAAATGAATCTAGAAATAAATAATCGTGATTATCAGCGACTATATTCCATTCTAGTTAAGACAACTCACTTTAATTTGCTTCGCTTGACCGATACGAACTGGTTTGCTTATACCACACTGCAATTGAGCAATGTGAAATGAGGACACTATACCGAATACTTCTAGCATACCATCTGATATGGAGTTGATTATTTTCACCTTAGAATCTCCATTACTCAATTCTGAAAGGAAAACAAGAGTTTGATTTGAATATATTCTCTGCGACAAATTATATGCAATACTTACCGCAGAGCTTGCAGCCAGCTCCCCAAGAATCAATATTTAGGAAGACAATCGATTGTAACTCTGGCAAATTTATGAGCTGGTTATCCAAATAAAGCTCTAGTTTTTGTTCAATTCCTTCACAATCACGCTGGACTATTTGTTGAGTTCCAAACCCAAAATAAATTAACTGCACAACAAAAATATTTATGTAAACTGTTAGGAAATGTTTACAGTCAATTCGCATACCTTATTGAATATTCGGCTACTAAGGACATAAAATCGAGATTCACGTGTTTTGTGAAAGTTGAATGTTACCAGTGCATCTACTCCAATGCTGAAGTAGTTATAGACGTACACTGTTTTTGTAGGTGGTCGTTTTATTGGCAAACGATATCGGAACGTTTCAATTTGCAAATCAAAACGGTCCAGATTAATGGAGTTGGCACTTTGTATCTGAAATGAAAAATTAAAAGTTGGATTGAGATGATTACGAAAAATTGAGAACTAATGCTTGTCATGAGGATCTAGTGTAGACACTTGCAGCTTAGACAAAACTAAATGTATGCCGTCGACAAAGATTTTTGTGTCCACCGCTTTAGATAAAGCGTCACTACCGACAGGTACAACTCCGAAGTAGGGAAGAAGTTTACCTAGTTGAGCTGCGGTGAAGAATCCCCTTAGGACACCGCAGCTACTTCGGTTTAGCAAAACAACTGGGATCGAAGCTCCTTATGACGGACAAAAGTTATGCACTAGAACACTGATCTTGTTAGTTCTGTTGTATAGCGACAAGTTCTGGATGATAAATAGGAAAGCAGAGCAGACACTGAGCTTCTTGAAAAGAAAAATGCTTTGTCGGTTACTCGGTTCTACTTTTGAGGAAGGCGAATGGAGGAGTAGAAACAACAGCAAACTCTATAAGCTGTACCAAAGATGTGGTGTGACGCCGACTACATTGCCTCGTACTCATCGAGCGAATGGACAATAATGTTACAGCCAAGAGGATCTTCGTATCGCAGTCAAGGTGCAAGACAAGCAGGAAGACCAAACCTTCGCTATAAGGACAAAGATATCGCAGATTCCAGGATGCGTAACTTGACAAAAGGGCAACAACATGCGCGGGGTCGAAAGAGAGTGAAAGGCTGTTGTGTCTCAAGGAAGGAGACTCTTTAAGTGTCGGCAGCCATTCAAACTAGTAAGGAACTTTTGCAATACACCGCCACTTGCCTGCTGCAAATTTTCTGACTAAATCGTATGGATATGGATTAATAAGATATACGAACTTCGACATTATCAGGAGTACATTGGACTATGGTCTGATGAATACTATTTTTGCATTGAAGCTTAAATGCATTTGGGTAACTACACTTTGCCTGGTTATCTTTAATAACCGACCTTGTTCGGATAATTTGATTACTTATTCTTAAATTAAAATAAACGCTGTAATAAAACGAATATTTACTTACATCTCTAAGTATTTTTCGAGGGTCGAGTTCAGATGGTGGCTCTGGGCCCCATCCTAAAATCCGAGATAAGTCATTGCCAGTTCCAAGCGGCATTATTGCCAATGAAGGAATCGGCTATTAAAAAAGAAATCACATTTAAACTGATCTCGGGGTGAAAACAATTTGTCAACTCACCTTAATATTTAATGTATATATCGCATTAAGTACCCAACCAACCGTGCCATCACCACCAGCAACCAGAATACGACAGGGACGTGGACTTGCTTTAGCTGCCCATTGCAATGCATCCTGAGGCCCACGACTACCGAGTTCCAGAACTTGTAATGGATGTAAGTAACCTTTTAACAATGAAACCACATCTGACCCTGTACTACTGCCCGATTTAGTGTTTGCAATTACAATCAGTGGTGCCCAATTTTCAATCTCTGGCGGTTTTATCCCCGTCAAGTGCAAACGAACAGATTCTCTGGTTCGTGCTGCCTCTATGCAGTAGGAAGGGAATATAAGATCCTTGAATTCCCCTAGGTCACATTCTCCTGTGAGATCCACCTTACGAAAGCAATTATTGTGATAGGTCCTCTGACACCAGCAACAACGATACCCAAACAACCCTGGAGTGGCCTGATAATCAATGCCGTCTTTACATGCATCACACTCGCAATTAAGTGGGAGATTTCCTGAAACGAAAAAAAAGATCAATCAAATCATACAAGCGGAAAACCCCCAATATACCCAGTCGCGTGGAAACGAACCTCTAACCCACAAATGTCGCATTGATTTTGCATTTTTTAACCATTTCTCTTTGCATTTGAATTCCACATCTGCCTTCTTTGTACATGCTGCATCAGCGAATATGCCACAGCAATCACAGAATAATCCTGCTGATGGCTGCAAAAGGATTTCACATATGCTGCAAAAACACGACTAATACGAAAATTGTTCATTTAAAAAAAGAAAAGAAAAACCACAGACAAATGCCATTATACTTACTCGATTCAATATTCGTATTGATTTCCAGCTATGTCGGGATTTCCTCGGAATACATATTACGTCTTCGATTAAAAGACTCCGACAGAATGCAAATAACGCAACCAATGCGAACAATGACCCAATAAGGGCTTCCGAGCTCAGCTCCAGGTCCATTGTGTATAAAGGTATCGTCCTCTGGAAAATTCTAATAGCAGTTAATTTTTAACGTTCATTGAAGCACTGTTTAAAAAACAACACACGCCGTAACTCATGTTTTTCACTTTAAATTAAACAAATTAATTTAAATCGATTTTGGGAGAACTTCTGTGACGAATGGAATTTCCTTATTCCTAACGATGAAAACAATGAAATGTCAAAGTTTATCAATGTAGATGGCGCTATCTTCAGTATGTAGATAAAGTGGGATTTTTTTTTTTGGATTCAATTTCCCCTAACATGTGCATCTTGATTTGAAGCTTGCGCTTGCATTGCAGTAGGAGTGAATGAGGTAGGTATAACAATTTGAAAATTGAAATTGAAATTGAATAGTGGATAATAACCTAATAATTAGGCCACAAGTGCAACTGAACTCCACAGGGCAGGACACATTCCCTCCGCTACTGCCAATGTCACAGCAGAACTAGATAGCCAAAAGCAACCACCAAAAGCAATTCGTTTGTTTAGGTTGTGAAAGAAGCTGGCTCCTAAGTATGTTCTTCTTCGAGCTGCGATGGCCGGATATGAACAAATGAAGTGGAGATTTGTCTCCTCCTCTTCTTCGTCTATGCAGCTTCTGCAAAAGTCATTGTTGAGGAGGCCCATCCTATTGGCGAGTTTGCGATGGTGCAGTGTCTTGTTATGACACCTACTATAGTACTTATGAGCAGTCTTTTATGTCTGATGAAACAGTGAGAGCGTTTGAGATCCCGCTTTGGCCAAATCTGCTCAGTGACGAGGTAGGTATTACCTTCTTTTAAGTAACAATTTGAAGGTAGCGAGAGTCATTCCTAAATTTTCCTTTTCCAGTAGAATTGGAAGAGTTGTTCCCTCTTTGGCGAGTTCGTCAGCCATTCAGATGCCTGCAATGTCTCTATGTCCCGGCACTTATAATGGGTGAATCTCATTTAAAGACAAGCAGCAATTAAGGCCTAGTCCTGCGTTTAAGGCGACGGATTATAGGGATTTTATTGCGTCCTGACTTCCAGACTTGTGATATCCAGAGTAGATAGTACATTACACCTCAGCCACGATAGGGCTCTCTTAATTGCCATTATCTCGGCTTAGAAGACACTGCAATAGTCAGGCAAACGGAAAGAGATGATTACGTTCACATCCTTTGAGAACGGTGTGAATACACTATCATCAGTCTTCAATTGAACATCTCTCGTGGTTCATTACGGAGCATGATTACGTAGTGACATTTAAATAAAATACTGGGAATTATAAAGCGCGCACGACTGACGACAGTTCATGTTACAACGGTAAATGTATCCATTCGCTTTAAATATTTTCTTTCCACGTCTATAATTTAAGCACATTTAATTAGTTCCGAAATTAATTTGATTTATTGTAGGAAGTACTAGTAAATCTGCATAATAATGGAAGACGCTATGGACATGTCGCTGGGTGAGAAAAAATAAAACAAATAACCGTCCGACATTAAATTCGCTTTAATTTTTGCAGACGAATACATAAATAGTTTCCATAAGTCAAAGACGGATAAAAAACCGAGCGGACTTGCTCATAAAGAAGAATCAAACTTCAAAGAAGGTAGACGCGACCAAAACGATAATGAAGAAGATGAAGAGGAGTTAATTCTTCAATGTGAAGAGGATGACTATGTGTCCTTGGCTCTGAAAGATGATGACCTTTCAGTGGCGAAAATTGATTCAAACGATTTACGAAATAAGATCGTCGGTCGATTTCCAAATTCGAATTCACAGCAGTGGCGTTTGATGCAACCAAATGTTATGCTTTCCCGTCCAGCGGGTATGCCACCGTTAATACCCGCAGATATGACTCCAAATAGTTTGAGTGGCAATAGGGGTAATTGGCGGAACTACAACAATAAGTATCGCAATTTTTTCGGTCGACAAAACTGGAATAACAATGGCAACAATCGAAATAACGGTAGAATTCAGAGATTTAATAATAAAACTCGTTCCAATTTGAATAGGTAAAAAGTGGAGAATCATCCGCTAAATATCGTTTCTCAATATATGTTTGCAAATCATGTCGTTCCACATTTCCTTTTCTTTTAGTAAGAACATCAAGATCGTATTGCAGCAGCTTAAGGAACGTAACCCGATGATACTTTATCCTGAAGTAAACGCTCCTGATTTAACCATTGAAGCCACTACAAATGAGCAGAAAAAGAACAACGGGCTAACGAACTTAACATTGCCAATGACAATGAAACCTAATTTACCACCGGTAGTCGGGGAACCTGACGGAACCAAAGGGTCTGAAGCCATTAAAAGTCTTCTTGGAGTCAGTGAAGTGGGCATAAGAAATGATATGATGCCAGCATTGGCTGGTAAATTGCTTGACTTCTTGAATGGTGTCAATCCAACAATTCACAAACCGCAGTACGATATGAAAATTCAAAAAGAAATTCACGACATTCAGGTAAGAAAACTGTACTTTGTCAAATGATTCTCCAGTCAAGATTTGAATTTTTTATAGAAAAAACCTCTTCTATATAAATGTCCTGGAGGAGAAGTCGTTAGTTCTGATGGCGTTGGAATTTCAAACTGCAAAATACAACCGAAAGCCTCAGGCGTATCGCTTAACAACAGATTTGCTTAGTCGTCTGTCTATACCCAGTGAAATGAATTTTGTAATTTTGTTTATTTTAAGTTTTTGACTCGTTGAATTGGAACATACAAATGTAATTTAAGACATACTTTATAAAGAAAGTACATAATCAATGTGAGAATATTGTTCGTTTTGTTGTGTATCTAATTGATTTCTTTGAGTCATTTCTATTCGGTAGTGAAACGAATAAAGCCAATGGTATATTCGACTTGAATTGAATGACAGAACAGAATATGTTTTAGTAAGGGTAAAGCCAAGGCTATAGAAAGAGAGCTCTATATGTAAGAAGGCAAGCCCCAGTGGATTTACTCTGCGCAGATCGATAGTGTCTATCCTCGACGAGATTTGCCAAGAATTACAAATGTGCCTTTTTTAGAGGACTAACAGAAATTGATACATATAAGCAGCGTCAAGATGAAATATGATACCTATACAACGGTTCCTGATCTAAAGAATTATGCGAACTGAAACAAATTTGCTGTTATTCTCCTTGTTCACATGTCTGCATGATGTTTCCCAGCGAAAAGTGAGCTTAGGAATTGAATTCTATAAAAAAGAAAAAGTTTATATGAATTTAGCAATGGGAAGGTACCTTAAAGAATAGATTTAAGATGCGAACATATGTTTAATGACGTCACCACAGTTGAGTTTTTTTTTGGGACATGCCTTTTTTCAGCTGTCAAAACCATGTGCATTGCTATTTGCTATGTCAAAATCTGTTTACAAATTATACAAGGAGTTTTTGACGATTAAAATCAAGAATTACACGTAAAATATGTCCAAAAAAGAGAATGATCCATTCGCTAGTCTTGGCTTAAAACCATGGGTAACGAAACAACTACAAAAATTAGGTAAAATCCTGCAAAATCTATCAAAATCATTGTTTAAGCAATTCCCGTTTTTAGGGCTCAAAACTTCAACACCTATTCAACAAAATTGCATTCCACAAATATTAAATGGCATGGATTGCATTGGAGCAGCTAAAACTGGTTCTGGAAAGACATTTGCCTTTGCATTGCCTATTCTGCAAAAACTTAGTGAAGAGCCTGTTAATCACTTTGCATTAGTACTTACTCCAACTCATGAACTAGCATATCAGGTGAATTTCTTATATCTATGTACATTCAGTGAACAAATGTAATGTCGGCATTTCTCATTTTTCGGAAGATATCAGAACAATTTCAAGTGGCTGGACAGCCATTAGGCGTCCGAGTTTGTGTGGTTGCTGGAGGAACTGATCAAATGATTGAAAGTCAAAAACTTATGGCACGTCCGCATATAGTTGTAGCTATGCCAGGTCGTCTGGCTGATCATTTAACGGGCTGTGACACGTTCTCCTTTGATTCACTAAAGTTTCTCGTCGTTGATGAAGCTGATCGAATGCTTAATGGTGATTTTGATGAAAGTCTGGGAATTATTGAAAAGTGCCTTCCAAAGGAAAGGCAGAATTTGTTTTTCTCCGCAACTATGAAAGATTTCATCAAAGAGTCGAGTATTTTTCCCATTTCAGATCAAGTGAGTTAGTAATAAAAATCTATAGGCCTTCAATAAGAGTTATATTTTCTAGGCATTTGAGTGGTCAGAGGAATCGGATACAGCAACCGTAGATACTTTGGATCAGAGATATATTCTGTGTGCCGATTATGATCGCGATATGGTGCTGATTGAAGCGCTTCGCAAGTACAAAGAAGATAATGAGAACTCGAATGTTATGATATTTACCAACACAAAAAAATACTGTCAGTTACTCTCAATGACTCTCAATAATATGGGGATTGAGAATGTTTGTTTGCATGGTTTTATGCGTCAAAAGGAACGGGTTGGTGCTTTAAACAGATTTAAATCGAATCATGTGCGTACGTTAATCGCCACAGACGTTGCTGCTAGAGGCCTTGACATACCTAGTGTTCAACTAGTGATAAATCATCGATTACCAAGGACTCCTAAAGAATATATTCATAGGTTTGTTGCTTATAGTTTCCTAAAAGTTCTTAAATTAATTCGTATTACTTGCAGGGTTGGTCGAACTGCACGTGCTGGACGAAAAGGATCGGCAATATCAATATTTCGGTTTCCTCGTGATTTGGAACTGCTGGCTGAAATTGAAACCGCCATCAATACAAAACTTACAGAGCACCCTGTCGATCGTAAGAATCTGTTCTTATATCTGTTTATAGTATGTGAATACGTCTTTTTTTTCGCAGAGCGAATGGTGGAACGAATATTCATGCAAGTAAATGTAGCACGACGTGAGCAGGAAATAACGCTTGATAATAATGACTTCGATGAAAGAGCTCAGAACTATCGTCGAAAGAAATGGATAATGGAAGGACTAGATCCAGATGAAATGGAAGAGAAGTGAGTAATAAGAAATAGGTGGTATTCAAATCATTGTTTCACACTTACGTGGTTGAAAATCGAATGCTTTCGCTCATAAAATCAACTTACTTTTCGTACAAGTATTAGATGTTTGCCTCGGTATTTGCAGGATCGACGTTGACATTGTTGAAATGTGGTTTATGGTTATTTCTATGCTATGATTACCAAAGACTTTTAAGCATTCAATTTTCTGCCTAGCGTTTGGCTGGGCATGTACAGTTTAGAAAATATATTTTACCTTGCTGCACTCTTTTTTAACTTCCAATCCGGTCAAGATGCGACAACACAATAAACTTTCGTTGCTACTGCACTCCCAGTCCTTTTGCTGTTGTCATGTGCGCTCAATCTCATGCCCATCATACTCATACACCACGTGTGCAACTGATTCAACCAACAGCACTAAGTTTTTTATTCAACAATTTGAGAGCCCCGAACGCTTGTGCACAAACTCACATTGCTCGCTTAAACCAATGCAGTTCAACTAAAAATTTAACATGTTCAAGCTGAACCCGCTGCGAGCCCCATACATAGTAAATCACCTTATTCAATCAATTATCGAACTTATTCAATTGATGAATGCCCTGTACACCTAGTCGATCAACTCGTGTGGATTTGGCAAGAAAATCTTTTGCTCGAGTTGATGAACTGCGTTTTCGGTGTGGTTGGTAAACGAGTTGATGCACGCGTTGATACTCTCGAACACTACACGAACCATCAAAAGTTGAGCAATGAGTTAAATATTCTCGGCAAACTTTCCAACTGATTTTCCTACTCGTCTCTTGCCAAAATCATATCCATCTCCATCTTGGTTGTCCATTTTTGGCTTTAATTCCTTAAATATACAATGCACAATGCCAGACAACAAATGTTCAAACACACATGTTCCACACAGTAGTGAGTTGATATACATCGTGCTTCAATGAGAGCCAGCACGCAAATTTCTTCGCACTCAATACAACTCACACCAACCAAATATTCAAAAAATTGAGCAACGAGTTGAAAAGATAATGTGCAGCACACTTTCATTAAATCGTTGCTCAATGCGATGCAAAACCATGTCAAACGAGCAACGCGAGTCCGTACACTTGTTGAGCAAAGCCGTGAGCAACGATCTCCAACCATTTCCAATGTGTTAGTTGGACAACAAAGTTGAAAGCCTCGTCCATTAGAATTGAATGCATTGAGCTCGAAATTGATTAGTTGCGCACGTAGAGGGTGAAGGAAATGTTGCAAAAACATTAAAAGCTTTTGATTGTCTTTTTAATTAAAGCTGAGTGAAAGCCTGATATAATTATATCAAGTATATATATATTTTTTAAATTTATTTAACTTAAATTAATTATTTCTTTCAGATATCGAAAAAAGCAAAAGGATAACCTACGAGAAATTCGCCGAAAGCGTAAAGAAGCTAAGAAGGCAATAGCTGACAAGGAACCCGTTTTGATCCAAGATGATCGCTTTAGGTCCATCGAAACAGAACGCTTTGAAAAGGTTAAAAAGAAAACAAAACAAGAATTAAATACAGTTTCCATTAAATCTAAAAATATTAAAAAATCTAAATAAATCCAACAATCAAAAGAACACTCCTACATGTTATAATTTTGCTTTTTCTCTTAAATTTAATAATAGGTAATAAAAATATATATTTGCACATTCAATCATTCTTGAATAAATTAAGAGACATCACGTTTGTATGCTTAATCTATCACGTCACACTTTTGATAACTGCTTTTGAGAAATTAAGATTAGCAGTTGGCGTTTGCATCAGGCTAATCTAAGGCAATCGTTAACAATGCATCTTCGGGATGAACTTCTAGCAAAGCTTTAGCTCCATCATTGAAAGGATATGAAAGGCTGCCGTCAATCACAAGACCTTAAAAAAAAAAAATTTCAATTTAGAAAATAAAATATACACTGGAATTTAAATCGTGTTTGCATAAGTATGACTATTTATGATTTAGGTGTCATAGAAGAAAAACAAGCGCAGGATTTGCAAGCTCCGCTATGTATAAATTAATTTCTGGTATATTAAAGGACATTCATAGGGTATTTTAAAGAACATTTACATATATGTTTGATGATGTTGTTAATCTCGTTTTTAGTTTCAGAATTGGAATGAGTATCGTATAGATACGCTAGCACTGATTATTTATAATTGTTTCCTAATCTTTTTAGTCGCAAATAAAGATATGGAATGGGCTTTTCATCCTTTTAAAGGTACATATTGTTGTTGAATGTAGTTTTGAAAATTAATTTGTTCGTCCTATTAGATGATGTAATTTCGGACAAAATTGGAATTCAATTAAATCGACCAGTTATTTTACCAAAGTTCGGCATGTTTTTTCGGTGCCTTACCATTGTATGCAATTTATTGGGACTTCTTCCGTTTGTTATTCCAGTAAGTCTGTGTTTTGTTAAAATTTAATTTTGATTTTAGAAACCATCAAAAGAGGAAGTGCTGGTTTATGCGGAGTTTACACGTGCAATGATTTGTTGGGGCTTGTGGTTGCTGTGCTAACCTTTTACTCCAAATACTATAGTTGTCCACTTCTTAACTTAGTTCATTCCTGAGGTATGTGCATATGTATATCTTGTCTTCAGTCTTGTAACTACAACAGTTCAGCGATTCAATGCTTATAATAGGACGAAGTTTTATTGGCTGAGAACCAATGAAAGACTCTATTTTGACTAGAGCATCGTTTTTTGTTTTTTTTTGTTTTTCATTTCCAAGTATATTTTGACGGCAATCTTCTTCTTCTTTATCCTAGCCTTGTCTCATTTTATTTGTGGTCAGCTCTTCTAGTGCGAAATCGTCATGTGTAACGCCCTGGGTTGTCCTGCCCCCTGCTTGCGCTCTCCTCATGTCGTTATTGACTGTGGTTGTCTAAGAGCGGCGGGGTCTGCGACGTGCTGTGCTCATTTTCATAACTTTCCGTGTCATGTGCTCCTCGGGTCTTCCTAAAATGAGCCATACCATCCCAAACGGCTCTCTTCAATGTTTATTGCGTATGTTGTGCGATATTGTGACACCTCCCGCCCATTGTATCTACATTTCAGCCACATGTAGCTTTTGTTCTTGGCGTTTGCTTAGTGGTCAACATTCGGAACACATTCCCGTTGACTCGGACTGGCATTCTTTTGTCGCACAAGATACCTGTTAACATGTTTCCCTACATCCATCCGGTGTAAGTGCGATGGGCTATGTCCTCATCGAAGTTACCATATCTAGAGAGTATCGATCCTAGACATTTGAAGTTTAAGACTCCTTTTAGTCGGTATCAGTCGAGGTAGACGGTATCCGCGGGTGTTGGATGATCTGAGAAATTACACCGCATAGACTCGGCAAGTGATTTTACAATTTTAAAACCCCTGAGCTCGTTAACGATCGATTCTGCAAGTGCTCAAATTGGTTGAAAAGGTTTTGATGGCATATACTCGAACATACTTTATGAAGCTACCTAAAGAAGTAGTTTATTTTTTTCCTTACTCTACCTGACTCATACATTACTAGCAAGAAATCAGACAGTTGAACCTACCCAAATACAAATTCCAAACACATGGAGTCAAGCACATCATTGCATGCTTAAACCTCCGCCTTTAGTTGATAAATTGAAATTTTTTTTGATTTATTTTCAGAAAAAAAAATATCAAGGTTATCTTTTGCCGGTTCTTATATGGAATGTGTACACAGTCACTGCTTTGGTGGAAAATTTTTGTCAAATATTGATATCTATTGTATGTTTACAAGTTTCTTTGAAGGTGGTTTTTAGCGTGTTTGTATCTGGCACTTTTGTAATTATTTTGTATTTGAAACTGATTTTACAAGTGATTAATTTCTATGAGCACCTTCATTTAGTTAATTAATATGTATTTGGAATACCAATTGTATATACTTACTTGCATCAACGCATTTTGATCGAACAAATAAATTCTTAATGAAACCTCTACCTCGGAAAGTCTTTGGAATTGGCCAGACACCAACGTATATTTGTTCTCGAATAGAGTAACACAAGCGGGGATCATCTGAAATATAGAAATTGTGAATTAATTGTACTGCATCGTAACATTCCGTATTAAGGTTAAATTTGCCAACTTATATGCGCACACATCCCCACAGAGGAGAAAGATGACGACATCAAAGATAGCTTTTACGAGCTCTTGGACAAGACTTACGAGCAGTGCCCTAGCTATGACATTAAAGTTGTCCTCGGTGATTTTAATGCAAAGCTAGGACGGAAGAGCATCTTTGGTAGTACTGTCAGAAAGTATAGCCTGCACGATACCACTTCCGATAACGGATTCAGGCTAATCGACTTTGCGACGGGGCAAAACATTGTCGTAGCTAGCATCCAGTTCCCGCATCTTGATATTCATAAGGAGACTTGGAGATCTCCTGATCAATCAACCGTCAACTAGATTGTCCACAACGCGGTCGACGCAAGGCATTCCTTCAGTACTATGTAGTTCTGAGGGGCCAACATCAACTCGAACTATTACCTTGGTGTAGCCAAGGTACGGTTGCGGATATGCCAAATATCAAAAACAAACTGTCGGACGGCTACAATCGCAAGAGATCGCCATATCATTTTTCGCTCGAGTCTCCCTTAATCTCTTAAGCATCAAGTATTGGAGACTAGTGGCAACATTGCTAAAAAGCCATAAGAGATTCCTTTGATGTGCTAGGTTTCGCCACCACGAAACCCCTGGTTTGATGACGAGTGTCAGCAAGCACAAAACATCCAAAGGACACAAACGCCGAACCGAACTCTATAGAGACGAATAAGGCAACATAGTAGTAGAGTCGTAGTCAATGCTGAGGATTTGGAAAGATCATTTCTGTAGACTATAACGGCGATGACGAACCAAATACCGCTGTCAGGCAGAATGAACCGTTTAACCTGGTCGATGTAGACCAACAATTCCGTCCATCCAAATTGGACAAAGTGAAGATAGCCATATCGAGCTGAAGTCCAACAAAGCTGCTGGAGTTGAGGGTCTGACTGATGAGCTCTTAAAAACGGCAGGCGAAGACTTGGTAAGGAGCATACACCAACTCATCTTTAAAATATGGTCGAACGAATGTATGCCTGATGAATGGAAGCTCAGCATTGTTTGTCCGATTCTCAAGAAAGAAGACCCTTTGAACTGCGCCACCTTTAGAGGCAACAGTCTTCTCAACATCACCTTACAAGATCCTATCTGCCGATCGTAAACAACCTGATCGGTCCATATCAGTGTGGTTTTGAGTCAGGAAAGTACACCATCGACGAAACATTCAGACTACGGCAGATCTTTGAAAAATCCAGGAGCTCCAAATCAATACACACCACCAATTCATCGTTTTCAAGGCCGCGTATGACAGCATCAATAGACAAGCTATACAGAGCTCTGCCAAACTCGTCCGTTTGTGCAGAATGATGATGAAGAATGCACGCTGCTCCATCAAGGTTAGTAGAACTCACCGAGACCTTTGATGTCAAAAAAAGGATTTAGACAAGGCGATGCGATTTCCTTAAAAAATAGTGCAAAACTCAAGCGCCAACACTAGAGAGGCACAATCTTTCGCATACCGATGACATTGACATAATTAAAAGAATGCAGCGCAATATATCATTCACGTTGGGAAATCTGGATATGTTATGACCCAACAAAGAAGTCGGAAAATCTGCTCACTACAACACCATAACTAAAACTTGTCGCAAGACTAGTAAAAAGAGCTCGTAGTGTCGCGTGGCAATGACATGCATATAGGTAAACACATAGATAAGAGATTTTCAGTTTGCTGTTAAATGAAATATAATTGTAATTACCTGGTGCAAACACTAGATTCTTATTGAATGTATCAGCTATTTCCTGTGCATCGAAACTTTCCAAATTTGCTATATTTCCAGGAAGAATTTTTACCAAATCTTCTACGTGGTTTTTTGTCACTCGATTTATGCTATAAATGGAAATGGAAATGCAATGCATATACATGCTTGTACTAATACAATAAAGTCATCACTATCAATTGATAAGACAACCGGAAATTATATAATTATTAAGTACCTCGTGTGCCATGACGTTGATCCCGATCCGGTAGTCACACATAAACCAGAACACTTTGTCTTGTTTACAACATCTCCGTGATCGATAATAATTTGCAAATGAGACACGCGAGCCGATAGGGTTTCGCCAATAAAAATCTTAACAACACAATAACACATAACAGTTATTCAGATTAAATGAAATGAAATAGATCAAAACAAACTTCATTCAATGCTAGATACGGCAACACTCGCATCATTTTCGCTTTATACTTCTTCGAATGTTCTAAATTAGTTAAGTGTTCAGGCACAGTCTCTAATTGTTCCATCTTTGATACACAATAACCGTGTAAATCAATGGACTCTGGCATGTTTCCATTGTTCCCCAATAGTGTTGTACGAATTCTTGAACGATGCATCAAACGGAAATTACCCTTAAAAAAATAAGAAAGCTATTTAAAACTATTTACAACAGAGGTTACATTTTCAGACTTACACTTTTAATTCTTGCAATAGCTTCTTCAGGGAATTCGGAATAATACCGAGGTAGCATTAATCGACCCTCAGAACGTTCTGGATCTGAATTAAATCCAACAACAGGAGTCTTTTGCTGATTTTGAGCATACAGAGGACTTGCTCTTCCCGCCGCTAATAGAAATGTTCCATCGCCACCTATAGGCACCAAAACATCAGCCCATTTCATAACATCCTTGCTGATTAATTTTCTAAATTCAACTCTTCAAAGTCAATTAAAAATGAATGGATGGATGATGATGGAACAACACATGGACAATACAATGTACGTTACCTGTTGGTTAGTTTAATCACACAACCGGCATCCTGAAAGCCTTTTATTATCCTCTTTTGAAATTGCTTCTGTATGTTGTGTAAACGCATAAGTTCTTCAAAATCGGTCCCTCGGTCTCGAAGTTTCTCTTCGAATTGCTTCTGGCTGAGATTGCAATAACGCATTTTCTCAACTTCATAACGTGATTGTTTTGCTACAATCAACACCCGTTGCAATTTGAAAGCGTCATTTTGACAAGTTTGATTGCTGTACTTTCGTGAAATACGAAATTCTATAATAGATAAGATGATTAATTATTTACTTCGTTCTTAAGATTCTAATCCTTAAAATGCGCAAGAGAGACACTTGGTATCATACACTTATTATCAATTGTAGGCAGGCACTTCGTAGTATTTATAAAAAAAAACGATAACAGAAATTGAACAACATAAATGAGAAATCTAAATACAATTTACCTTGCATCATTTTTCGCAACCCCCTGCGGAGAAAGCTGATAAGTTCTATTTATTATTCAGTTTAGTCGTCATAACTCAAGGTCTAACTGATTATCGAAAGATAATTACAGAACAATGGCAAGTGGCGCGCAAAAAGAGATTTGCTCGTGACAAAAATTGAAACGTCATTGCAAACTAAATACAAAATTTAAGTACTTTGCAAATATTCTAACTTATCATGCCACTTTGAGGAATAACAAACAAACTCTGAATTGATCTATTACCTTAAGAAGGCTTATAAAAGCTACAAGTAACTTATTGTAAACTGGAAACTACTTAATAACTTCAAACTACCCTTACTTAATGGCGGAACTAAACGTGTCCAAATCGTATCGCTTGCCAGCCTCTTCGAGTGTCTTCCAGGCGGTGGTACTAGCGATTAGAGAATCCTGCAAGATACTTAGCCTCAGCCTTACCACCTCATACAGCAAAGGAATCTTTATTGATAGCCAGGCTGCCATCAAAGCGCTCCACTAACTTATTTCGTCCTCTAAACTAGTTGAACAGTGTAAGAAAACTTTAACGCAGGCAAACGCTCGGTTTAATATCACTCTCTTCTGGGTTCCCGGCCATAGTAACATAGAGGGGAACGAGAGAGCCGACGCGTTAGCCAGATGTGGTTCTACCCTGGATGTCTCCCTTGCGGAGTCAGTCTGCTCCCCTATGGGACTCATCAAGGGTTAATCTTTTCCAACACTTTTTCGCTATTGCCAACTCTAGGTGGAAAAGTCTACGAACCTATGCCATATCCAGACAGATATGGCCCACCTATAATAAAAGCAGAACGAATGACCTTATTAATAGGAGAACCGCATAGAGACTGCAAGAATCACAGCAATTAGCACGGGCCACTGGCCAACTGGTCCACACGCTGCCAAGTTAGGCATCCCGTTCAACCCCCACTGCTGTAGTTGCGGCAATTCATACGAAATGGAAACCACATTTCACTTCCTCTGTGACTACCCCAATGGAAAACCCTTTTTCAAGGAACTAACTGAGATTTCTAACATCAAATTCTGCAACATTATTAATATTTTTAACTCCACAGGATGGATTTGAAAACTACACTCCTAGCTACGCCCATCAACATCCCAGGTCACATGAGTTGTGGTATCAAAACGGTGCATCTTGTGTCTCTGGCAGGTTTACCAGATTCAAGCACTTCTACCTACTTAATGGCGGATGAGTTAGTTAGGAAGGGCTCGGAGCAGGACCTATAACTGATCAATCGTTCAGTACTGCACCCTCCTAGCACTCGAGTGATGAAGCACACTCTCATTATGTCGCATCTCCAGGAAACTCTGGACAAACATCAACAAAAAAATATACAGCACACATTCTTGCGGTAAACAGATCCAACTTAACACTCTTCATAGAGATTATTAAGATCCACAAACTACTGGCGGCCCACCTTAGAAGAATACGTTTTGGCACAGACGAGTTATGCACAGGCTGGGGGTATACAGACGTGGAAGAGAACACAACTCACTTCCTATACGAATGTCCCAGCCTACACAAACAACCAGCAAATTTAAAACAACTGCTAGGTTAGGTTAAGTTAGGTTTAAGTGGCTGCCAGCTATAGCCAGCACACTTAGACCAGTGATTCTTGAAGCGTTTCAGATCCAGCCGCGGCCAAATCTGCTTTGTAGCTAGACACATTATACCATTTGTTAACCTAGAATTTGATCTCTCAATAGAATCCAACTTGAGTTTAAGTTTACATGTAGCGATCGGCATACCCAGGGTGTCTCTTTCTGTGAGCACGGATACATTTGTTACATATTTGGCGAGTTCATCCACCCAACAAAGGTTAATATTGAACTGCTCCGCAATCTCTAGTAACAAATTTAAAGAGACTGATTCCAGGGACCTGATCGCTGCTTGACTCTCTGAAAAGATGCGTATATCTGTGGAAGATATTACGTTTTTCTTCAGCCAAGATAAGACTTCTTTGATCGTCCGTATTTCCGCCTGGAACGCGCTACAATGATTTGGAAGACGGAAAGAGAGGCTGAGGTTAAGCTTATCAGAGAAAACACCATCACCTACACTCTCTTTGGTATTAGATCCATAAGTGCATCGAATTGTCTTGTAGAAATGTCTCATTCTCCTATAATGACCTGGAGGGAATGGTAGCAAGGAAGTTTTTATTGAAATTTAACTTGGGTGTTGAGTGTAGTGTAGTCTATGTTTCCCGGGAATATTTTGAATTTGTTCAAAATGGAGGCTAACAATAGATGGAATGCGTTCAGCTCCTGTATTATAACAAGGAAAATATGGCCATTCTACAACAAACGGACAACCGAAAGAGTCCTGCAAATGGATAAAACATCCTTATCTTTTTTAATAGGTATCATCACCAGGCATAACATGCTAAACTACCAGGCAAGAAGACTTGGATGGAACGGATGACCTATGCTGGGGATGTGGTGACAAAGAAGTAAATGAGGAAACTCCACACTTTCTTTGCCACTGTCCAGTACTCTGCCAAGTAAGGTTTGAGACCCTAAGAAAACACTCTTTTCAGGATCTAGAAGAACTGTCCGACAAGTCTGTGGTCGACCCGACATCGGACTGGCGTCGGACTGGCTTGATAGAACATAGGCTTATGGTTCCTAGTAAGGAGACTGCAACTTATAGGGCATCACAATGGGTATAAATTGACTTAGGTGTGACGGGGAAATCCAAGCGAAGAAAAGTTTTGGAAAAACCGGAGCCGCTATCCAGAAACCGCTGGAAACAATGGCATGCCAATAGAGCTATTCAAATGCTTGAGCTAGTATAAATTCCACGTTTTCACATTCTTCATCATTTTCATTCAGGACTAGCTGGCTTGACTGCTTAAATGACATCGTCATCCAAAAGTTATACACTTGAAGGGTTGTCATCAAAGTGCACATACAGTCATACCCAGATATGTACTCCCTCGTTCAGCTGAGTAATCCGCATTGCTAACCAACAATTTCAGGCTTTAAAAATTGTCAGCAATGTAAGCGGGTACGGATAGGTAACTTCCCCTTTTCCAAATAAATCAGAAAAACTCCAAAGGCAGCTATCCGGGGAGCACTGTATTCTTCAAAAATGAGAACCTCCATCATCGTGTAGTTTAGGTATATAGCTCTGCAAATAAAATGAACTCGGGGAAGTCACCTTCAAAGTGAATTCCTGTGCGCTTTTGTTTAAGAGTATAAACACAGATAATAGATCTAATTTATAATTTAATTGTCTGTGGTATACGAATAGCTTTGTAAACCAAATATGTTCGGGGAAGTTCCGTAAAATAGGGGAAGTCTTAACAATTGTTTGGTGTTTCAAGGTAATGCCTATAAAAATACAAATATTTGGCACGACAGGTCATAGAGAGAGCCAAGGTCAAGCTTCTCACAACCATTCATGTTGTGCGTGTTATATTTTTCGCACGAATGGAAGGGACCTATCGATTTATTGACGACTCCGAACGGTGGATTGAGAAGCTTTTTCATGGCATATTATACTATTGCAGGTTTGTCATACCTGCGAAGAGGTGGTGCCGCGAAAAAACGATTAGTGGTTTTGCAGATCGAACCTGTGTCCTCTTGCTTAGCAGTCCCACGCACTAACCACTAAGCCACGGTGGTCACAGTGTTACGTCTATGCTGTAGAGTTAACATCCGATTTTTCGCAGTTGATCGATTTTCTTGACATCTAGAGTTGAACGTGGAACCTTCAGAATGACAAGGGATTATGCTGAATTCGATTCCACGGCAAATCGGTCAACTCCTCTCCGACAACAGCGGAAGATTTGCTAAATGAGTCACTGTTAAGGAAGCTTTGTTCGCTGCGCTTCAATTAAAGTGTCATACCACATTTTGGCGAAATACACACGGAGGGGAACACGACGTACTTCCTCTGCGACTGTCCAAATTTCATTAGAGCCAGGAAAACGAACCTAAGCGATCTGAGCGAACTGTGAACCATGTCACCAAATGCCATCCTGAAATTCATACTGGATTCGGTGTGGTTTTGGGAGTCGACCAATAAATAAAACTAACCCTTCTCTTCTCCCCAAACAGGTATACGCATGTAGGATTCCACATTGGGGAACACAATGGATTCAAAAAGATCTGACGAAAGAGACGTCGGTTTTTCCATTATAAGAAGAAATAGCACAAGAAGCTCGCGATCGAAGATATCCAAGTCGATGTATAACAGTGTAGAGGTGATGCAGACCAACATTCTGCTGTCACCAAAACTAACCATTCAACTACGGCGATGATAGCCAGAACTAGAAACTTGCGCCCACCTGATCAAAAGAAAGTCAGCTAAATTCCAACAAGATTGCTGGACCTGACGGGGTACCAACCGAAATTTTCAAAGCAGTAAGAGATGGTAGAGCGGAAATCCCAACGAGAGTGTGCGAGATTAGTGGAATCTCAATATCGATTGCCCGATCGATTCACAAGTAAACAGAACCTCTCAATTGTGCCAATTTCAAAGGCATCAAGCACCTCAGCATTGCGAACAAGAATTTATCCGTCACATTGCGTGAACACCCAAGACCATTCGTCCACAGCCTTTTAATGCGGGTTTTGAGGCAGGAAGTCAACAATAGACCAAATGATCGGTTGTACAGCGATATAGACCTAGTATATATGCTCGTGATGGCTAGCACATATAGAGCGAATGGACACCAATCTATCCTAAAGGGACAACGCAGTGGAGGAAGATTTCGCAACCAATTTAGAGTACGCAACTTGAAGAAGTAAAGAAAGAGCCGCTCTACCTGACGAGGTTTGTTATTAGAGGGCCAAATTCACTCCGGACTGTACACAAGACAAGAGGGTGTAAAGAAACGAAAGCACCGACTCATTCTGGTTCTCTGAAACCCTCCCTTCGGTTATGTAATAGAACTTTATAAATGTATTCCCTCAGCACTTGTTTTATTCGAACTGAACAAGTTTTTTAAAGGATTTGTTCGTTAAAGGATACAAAATAAACGTTCTTGTTAAGCGCGGGGGAAATATAGTTGTATACCAACTTTTACTGTTCTATTTCTAGAGACAACGCAGAAACACTTAATTCTATCAGCTGCAGCAGCTGATGACCTATATTTCCTGAAGTGATTTTTAAAATTCCATTCAATGAAATATGTAACTCATTTCCTGATACATATATGCGTTGTGCGCCCTTACAGACACGAGATACCAATAAAAATCTGATAGCATTTGGAAGGGATTACCATGTATCGCCGAATGAACCTAAAAACAACCTTGTTGGGCTATTTTTAGCTGATCACTTCCATTTGCTTGTTTCTTCGTAATCAACAGCCTTATCAACAAGTTTTTTTTTTTTTTTCTTGAATAAAGCTTTAGTAACAAGCCACCCACTGATAAGAAATTCGTATAGATAGCCAAAAATTAAATTTCCAGATGACAACAGAACAAACTAGTGAATGATTTTTTTTTAAAATATTCTACAACTCAAAATAAACAATTTAATGTAAAAATAATTCGATATTTTGAGATGTGCACTTACCATTAAGCGTGTGTTTTATTATTCCTTTTGACTTTAACATTGAAATACACTTTGCGGAGCCTTCAATCGACACAAAAACTATTCGCACTGTTTACATTACCCGTATTTTTTATTTAATTTAATTAGTGGAACTTTAAAAAGCAGCTTATTATGCAAGGAAATGTTGAAAATGCTGCTGGTAAAAACTGTTCAATTTGGAAATGACAACACAATACACAGTGATTGTATGAGAATTAAACTGACTGAGGAGAAGAAGACTGACACTTGCCTTGTTAGCCGGTGCAGAGCAAACTGTTGGCTGGTGGATGTCAAGAGGAAATGAAAGAGAATGAAATGAATTAACGAATGAACATTGAAGATGGGAGAGATTGCTTAAATTTTTGTTCTTAGTGTACTCGAAATTATTGTAGTTTCCATCGACCGATGAGGATTTGTCTGATAAAGACAGTTTAAATCTTCCATCCGCTTTTATAGTTATTTAGACTAACAATAAGCATCACTGACTAGTTTATCAATTGTATTGTCGTCTGCAAGAAATCGTTAAGGAAATTATGGGGGAATACCCTTTTTATGCATTCGATTTTGGTGACCTCAAGATTAGGGGGTTGTTTAATATTTTGAGACATTAAAAATAGTGGTCGATTGTTTATCAATTGCTTCCTCTATTAAGTTCAAATCTGTAGGGCCCGTGTGCCCCTACTTTGGGTTCCGATTCTAAAGTTCGAGTCTTTTGAAAACCGACATTTTCAAACGCAATTCATAAAATCCATGCAGATTAAGGTCCCTGTTGTTATTCGCCTAGAGTGTGGTTCTTGATGTGGGGATGCTGAATCACCTTCCACGTCCTGCAATGCCTACTAATGACAAGGGGCGTTAAATGATCCCCTTACGCTTAAGTAATTAATATGATTTACCTGTTACGTTTCAGGTTTGGAATTGTGGATCTGAAAAGAAAGGGAGACCTACAAAATCCCCAAATACGCGCGCTGTTCCGCTTTTCCCCTTTATTTCTTGACTAATGCGATATCCTTAACTCGGAATATAACAAAAACCTGTTGCTCCTAACCGATTTTGGACATAAAAGGACCAGAGGAGCGGTTCAATACAGATTCCCAATATAGGGATTTTTGTTTGGGGATTGTCACTAACCTGAAAAGAAAAGATAACAACCCACATAAAGAAATTAACCTCCTGATATCCTAGTTGGTCAACTGCTAACCACACTCAGCTTGATGTTCCATCCATTGATTAACCAACTGCCTGTCTGTCGCTGTATGTATATGGTTACATCCACCTCTGTCACCTTGATGTTTTTGATTAGACCTGAAACTTGGATAATGGCAATGATATCAGCTTCCAATTCCAGTTGCTACATAAAAGTCTCACAAAAGACGCTGGCTCTTGTGCCAATCTTTGTATTGAAACTATTGGTATGGACGACCAGCTCCTTCGTTTTCATGGCTAGGCGTCTGTCAAGAATTATACTATTGAACCTCATGTAAAACGCTTCAGAACATCACTGAAGATAGATATAACATTGACTCTGCTTTCTGAGTTTAAACGGAGAATAACTCTTGCCAATCGCCGTTTCTCGAATATCTAAAGTGATTCTATACAAAACTCTGCTAATCCCAATCTTACTCTATGGCTTTGAAGCAAAGATTTTGTAAAGAGTGGATAAGGTTGCTCTCGTGTGATCTTTGTTTCCATAGGACGGTGAATGAAGATTGATGAACAGTAAGCGCTGTCCAGCGAAATCGATGTGGAATGCGCACTGATGCTCCACGCAAGTTAGATGGGACCTCAACCAACTTCTTGTCTGAAACTAATGACGAACTGGCTGGGGACTGAGACCAGCGGCGCCCCAGACTGTACCGCCGTCAAAAGCAAGTCAATTAATTCACCCGCGTTTCCGCACTTGCAGAGAATAGAGTATAAGATGTGATAGGTTTCCTGTGAAGAAAGCCACACGTGTTATTTCTATGCGATCGTCAACAGTGTCCTATGACATGGGTTCGTTTGCTTGACAAACATATGCCTTGCCTCTGTGAACAGGTTATTGTTAAGGGCTACGTTTCGTGGATCTTTTACAATAATTCGGTAGCAGCTTGAACGTCGACGATATTCTTTCTGTACCACCTTGACGACTAGTGCTGCAAGAGTTTAGAATAGCAAGGAGGAAAAGTGCTATTTGATGTCTAAACGATACTCACATAACTTCAATAGAAAGTTGTATATGCAATGCTAAATATTTGCCACCCTCCTTCTGGCTTTTAAGTGGCCACAGGAGAACACATTCGGAGCAGGAAGCAATAGTACAGACATCCTCATCAGGGTATTTTCGCACCTTCAAGTACACACGCGTTTCTTTGAAAATACTAATTACCTCCAACCACTGTTGTTTCCATTTCCATTAACAAATACATTTATCACCAATTCACTTTTAAGTTTGTTTTATTAATAAAAATTACTCCTTTTGTTAAAAGTAAACTAGAGTTCTGTTATAGAAAAAATCATACGTTCTGGAATCTTGTTTACTTCTTGGCGGCTTGTCCAACCTTAGCCTTCTTGGTACCACGGACCTTCTTCATCCTGTTTCTGCGTTCTTTACGCTGTTTGCGGGTCTGTTTTTTCTGTTCGAAGAGTCCATGACGTGCCAATCGGTACTTGGGTTCGAATTTCTTGGCAAAGTCCAGAGTATCGTAGATCAAAGCAAAACCGGTAGAGCGACCGCCACCGAAATTTGTCCTGAAACCGAAGACAAAGCAAACATCTGGCGTCACTTTGTACATACCAGCGAGTTTCTCGCGAATGTCCTTCTTGTTCACCGACGAAAGTCCTGGATGCAGAACATCACAAACCATTTGTTTCCTGCACAGCAGGCGGTTTGTCATGAATTTTCGGGTACGAATTGTAGCTGTTGTTCCAGACATTTTGGCGAATCTGAGAAGAGATAACAATTTGTTTATTTATCTGAGTGCACAAATAACACATGAGAAATATAATTTTAACGCACGGAATAATGAAATTAAAAATTGTTTCACTTTTGGAATTCACTATAAACGTCAAACATAACCTGAAAGGCAAATAGTTACACGTGTAAACGAATTTCAATGAAATTGTAGTGAAATTTCATTCAATTTTAATTTTATTACTGTCCAACATAATAGGGCATTGGTTTGTGTTAAAATTAATACTTTTAGAACTCATTTTACCTGTTAAAATACTAAAAAAGTATCCAAACACGTCTTGAGCGTAGACGAAATTTTTTGTGAAAGAAAGATGGCTTCCGCGACTTTTTTGTAATGCGTCAGGTTGTCTACTCTGAAACGAGACTCGTTGGCGAAAAGTCAAATTCAGGGTGCGTTTAAAGAGTGTGTTTTCATTCTGATGTTTGGGAAACAATTTTCATTCGAAATTTTTTATTTATTTTTTGTACAATAAAAATGAGAAAGAAATTAAAATTTTTTTTGGAAACTGTCATTTGTTATAAGGATGTATCGATTTATCAATTTCAAGGGACACTAGTTTACCAGATGACGATAGTTACGATGGTTGTCGTATAGATGGCCTTAGAAACATAACGCGATTCACCGATAGAGGTTCAATCATTAATTGAGAGGGAAGGAGGGATTATGACGATCAGCATGAAGGCTAAATTGTAGTTCTTAAGGTTTCAAGAAGTCATTAAGACAAAGGGCGAGTAGATAACATCGTTGTCAGGAATACCGGAACTGATATATGATTGACAAACACTTCCAGCAAAGTTAAAGGTCATCGTCATCCCTTCAGCTTCAATTGTTAATTCGATCATGCACTGCCCATTATCATTGCTGAAGCCTAAGAAAAGAACTATTGACCGGAAGTTTCAGCTTGCCATCCTACAGGTTTTCACGGCACGACCTTGATGTAAACATTAACTCCACGATTAGAGATTCTCCGAAGAAAAACCCTAGTTAAGCCCTTCTAATCCGGTTTGACAAAACAACTGACAGCCGTATTATATGGGACCCAGTGCTGGACGATAAGTAAAAAAAAGCCGATCAGATATTGAACTTCTTTATGAGAAAAAGAATATATGTAGCATCTCGTGCGGGAGGAGGGTAAGTAGAGGTTAGACGTGGATATAGTTAAAAAGTCAAGACATGCCAATTGTATTGGCTCGGCCACATCGAGCGAATGGACAACAATGTTTCCAGCCAAAAGATTGTAACAAAGAGCAAGCGATCGCGAATGGAAGAGGGCTTGGTCTGAAGAACTGTAAGCAGCCCGCTCGCGATTATGAAGAATTAAAGGCTACAGTGTCTCACGCAAAGACTCTTCACGGATCGGAAATCCGATAAGAAAGGAAGTTAGAAGAAAAGCGGCATAAAGCGGGAGGACTGTTAGACAAACGGTCAGAAAATCATAACCACCAATCAACTTTACTGCAAAGCGGTTTATAGACTACGCAAGCTTAAGTCGGGGGAAAAAAAAGCAAAAGGTGCATGGATTAAGCAGTGTAAAGGACATGGTTTGCATTTTCTTGTTCTTCACAACAACTTTTGCACTAACTCGTCGAAAATCCTCGGAACTACTCCTACATAATTAGCGTATGCAATCATTACACCTTCACTGGGAGAATCGAAGGACTTCATTATGTTTAAAAGTCGTAGTCCTAGTACAAACCCTTGAGAGACTCCTTCTCTAACTGGATATTTCTGCACTAGCTTAGCGACTGGTTATATGATCCCAATTTGCGGAGTTGAACTTTTCGACAAACTGCTCAATGCTTCATTTTCTCATCCAGTGTCTTGGGCTTACTGCGTGGATTATGTTTCTGCTGAAGGTGTGCTAATTTCCTGTTTTCAGGATCAGTACTACAAAATTTAAAAAAAAAAAAAAAAGCATCGAGTAGCATGTCCATGCGTCCATCCGACATACTCTAGAATGCTAACACCATTAAATTTGGTCATGTGTAACAACAGGATCTTGTCATATTTTCAGGAAAGGCTCGCCTCCCACAAGCCTAAATCGTTGCTCTGCTTGTTGCGTCGAAAGTCCATATGCTGGCATTTGGATTCCTATTTTGTTGTGGTTCTCATTGTATTAATTGCACTTATATAGGCCGACCTTTGTATCTTAGTAATATCCTTAAGATATGTGATCATGTCATACTTCCGTTTAGGTCTTTCTCATTTCAGTGGCGGTTGAAATATGAATATGTCCGCCGAAGCAAGGACTTTGATACAGCTGCCAGCATTAAGTTTCATGTGTGTAAACGAATAAATTCGAGTAAAAATAAGACAGCTAGTCCTTTCATCGCAGGAGATACAGAAACACCTGAGTCGTAATACTTTCATTTCCATTCATTGGAAAACGAAAAAAAAATTTAAATTTTCTCTTAAAAGAACATGTGACTTGCAGAGCCTGAATATAACAGCAAATGGGGATAAACTTGCACGTATGTAATGAAGCTTACCTGCAAAATTTAACGTCCCCACGGGCATACGTCATTCTTGTTGCTCACGTTTATGTGCATGTCAGCCACACACATGTGAATTTCGAAAAGATTTAAACCTTTCATCGTATTTGCGTTCATAGAACATAACTATGTCGCGCCGCAGAATTTCACACGTGTCCCTTTTAAAATAAACACACACGAGCGTTATGAACCCGACATCAATGGACAAAAACTGATTTTGTGGACCATGGACCAAGGATTGCAGTTCGCGGAAGTGAGTAATCTGTAACACGTGCAACCGTATTTAAACTCACAGGAGGCAAACATATTTGTGTGTCCTTGAAATTTATAGAAATCTGATATGTGGGTGGTGCACAGGCAAATTATAACGGAGACGTATGTATATGATTAAGGGTTCTCCTTTTTTGGTGGGTCAAAATCAGGTTTTGATGGAAATTGGTTATGTAATGCTTTCGGCGGGATGTAATATTAGATTCAGGTGGATGGTCCAGATAGAGGGTTACTTTCGTCGTCATAATCTCCGAGTGGAATTATTAGAGGGATTAAGGAGGTAGTGGAAAGTGAGCTATACTGTGCTGTACTGAGACTGGAAAACCATTCTGTGCCTCAAATTGGTCAAACTCGTAAGGATTAACAACAGTACCGATTTCGAGACGTATTTCCTTACGACTATGATACTGGGATTGTGACCATTATTGTCACATACAGGCTGCAGTTCTTCGGAAACCAATGTGCCTTCGCATCCTTATCTTCATATGGATCCTTTGGTCAAGTAGCATTTCAAATGATATTGCAGGTGGTGAGTTGATTCTTAATTTCCCCTTGACCGGTAGACGAGTTCATCAGCCATGCAGTTGCCTGGAGTGTCCCTATGTTCTGATACCCATATGAGATGAATTTTGAAATGCTCAGCCATCTCATTTAGAGACAAGCGACAATTTAGGGTTGTTTCTGAGTTGAAGGCGACAAATTCCAGAGATTTTATCGCGGCCTGATTGTCAGTAAAAATTGTGATATCCAGAGAGTTCCTCAGCCACGATAGGGCTTCCTTAATTGCCATTATCTCGTCTTGGAAGACACTGCAATGGTTAGACAAACGGAAAGATTTGCTTACGTTCACATCCTTGGATTGAACGTATTCTGTTTTAGAGCCATCCGTATAGAAGCAGATGGATTCCTTTCACTGTAGCTCAAAATCATCCTTCAAGTCAAGTCTGGAAGGGATAGTGGTAACGAAGTTTTTATCGAATAGGAGCTTTGCTTTGCGGAAGGAATATTAGATCGTTCAGAAGGGTTGAATGCCCAATCTGCAGGTTGGACCAATGGTGAAGTTCTTTGATGCGTATGGCTACGCTGGCTGCCACTTGTTTACTGTAGATATCTAGAGGTAACAGATGGAACAGTGTATCTAGAGCCGCCATTGGAGTGGTTCTGTGTGCTCCGCTGATACATATACAGACCGATCTTTGGACTTTGCCCAGATGGTGACGATTAATGGCTTTATCCAGAGCTTTCCACCAGACAATCACGCCGTATTTCTCTGAGCGTGTTGAGGTGTTTACCTGAGACAGCTATAGCCACATCGTCCGCATTGTCTTCCTCTTCCTCTTCCAGTATTAATATTAGCCCATTGACCACCAGGTTCCAAAGAAGAGGAAAAAGCACCCCCCTTGAGGCGTGCCTCTGCTCACAAATTCCGAACTGTAGCATAGCCCAGCTTGGAGTTGATAGTCCTGTTTGTAAGAAACTGACCTAACAAAGCGCAAAAAGAGACTTCAATACCGAGGCCTGTGAGTGCATTAGCAATTGCCCCTGGTTCGACGTTGTTAAAAGCTTCAGAGTATATTCTTCGTAATCTAAAGGTTTTTCGATGGTGCGTTTCAACCGATTTTCCTTTGCTATACGCGTGTTATGAGACCTACAGCCTGTTTAAATGAATTCTGAGGCGAATGTGCATGTCTAGAAGTTTCTTCAGCATTGATAGACTTATAAATCTTGGTCTTTGGGGCTTACGTGTGAACTTTTGCTTGCTTCCGGTATGAAGACCACGTTGAGCTCCGTCCACATCTTGGGGATGTGGATTAATTCTTACTTACTTACTTATCAGGCCAGCGTCCCTTGGAGGGTCTGAGCCTAAACTAATGCCGCTTTCAATCCTTCACGGTTCTGGGCACGCTGCTTCTAGTTTACTAGTCCAAGGTTTCTGGCGTCCGCAATTGCCTGATCCTTAAACCGGAAGTTCGCTCTTCCTTTTCTTCAAAGATCCTCTTAGCTGGAGCATCGCCCCCATTAGCTCGATGTGGCCGAGCTAGTGCAGTCGACGGATTTTTGCCTTCCGGACTATATCCACATCTTTGTATAGCTCGTAGAGTTATATTTCCCCTTCCATTCTCCCTCCTCGCAGACACGACCAAATATTCGACGTAGAATTTTTCTTTCGAAGGAAGAAAGGCTTTGGTCGTTCACACAGTACACTGGACAGGATCTTGTAGGCTACATTAAGCAGGGATATGCCTTGCTAGTTCTTTCAAGACATAGGATCGCCTTTCTTGAAGATGGGGCAAATAGAGCTGATAGTCCAGCCGTCTGACGTGCCTTCGTCTTCCCATACTTTGCAGATGATCGGGTGTATACTCCCTACCAAAACATCGCCACCAGCCTTGAAGAGCTCTGACGGTAATCCGTCCGATCCCGCGGCCTTGTTGTTCTTCAGCTTTTTAATGGCTGCGCCGACTTCCTCTAGTTAAAGTTGAGTTTTCTTCATACTCTATCACTCTCTCCTGGTCATGCCCATCAAGCAGCTGCTTAAATACATCCACAATTCCCTGCGAGTCGGTGACAAGATTACCCTCACTGTTTCGAAGGGCCTGAGTTCCTGGTCTGTAGCCTGCAACCAGGCTTTCAGCTTTTTGATAAAAGTTTCGTATTGTGTTATTCCTTCTGCCTTCTTCGATATCCTTGAGCTGGGAGACTGTGAAGGCTCTTTTCTTTGTTAGCAGTATATTTTTCTCCTCCCTTCTTTTGGCTCTGTACTCGTCCAACAATGACCGGGTTGATCTTTGCAACGTCTTCTTATAAGCTTCATCTGTTGTCTTCTTCTTCTGCGTGCTTTCTTCATCATACCACGGATTTCTTGTCGGGGGTGGTTGGTAGCCTGGAGTTGCTTCGGCTACTTCCTGAATAGTAGTGCAGCATTGTAACCAAATGTTGTTGGCGTTTGTGGTAGGCAATGGCATATTACAGAGTCTTTCATTAAGTTGCTGTCTGTAGTCTCTGGCTATCTCCGGTGTGCTCAGGGATCCAATGTTATACCTCTTCTTTGTTGTCTGACGCAGCTTTCTTTTATTGGATAGTCGAGCTCTGACTTGGGCTGCAACTAAATAATGGTCAAAGTCGACGTTTTCCCCTCTAAAGAGGGGTCTTGCGTCAATCAGCACGTAGTCAATTTGGTTGGCAGTTCTACCGTCCGGAGTTAACCAGGTTCCTGTGTAGATTCTCTTATGAGGGAATCTTGGTCTACTTATCACTGTATTACTAGCTGCCGTAAAGTCAGTGAGTCGGAAGTCGTTATCTGTTGTCGTTTTGCGGAGGCTGTGTTTTCCGACCAATCCGCTAAAGATGCCCTCCTTACCGAATTTGGCATCAATTCTAGGCAGTTAACCAAGGGAGGATTAAGTTCACTGATCGGACCTACTTCAACCATTATTCACAAGAAAAGCAGAAGAGGTGTTAGATATTGTTGTCCAAATTGGTTGATAGTGGTAGACCTGTAAAATAAGACTTTTGTCCTTCCAAGTCCTATTTATACACGACAATCATTTACATATGCTAGATAAAAGAATCCAATCTTACCGCAGCTTATTGTATAATTTATTAACTTCACGTTTCTTATAGAATAAACTTCCAACTCGGTAAACTATATAACCCGCTACAAGAACACCGACTTTGCTTAGAACAAAAAGAATGACAACATCGAGTAAATAGAGTTGATACCATGGAATGTCAGTTCCAGTTGTTGTCAAATGAGACACACTTTTATGCCTCAGGATGTGTTCAATCCAAAGTAGAGATGTTGGTACGGCGCCTAATGGTCGGTCCCGGAATATAGATGAAATTTCTCGAACGTTTTCTAGATAAGATTGATCCGTAACAAGTCTATCCAGAGCCCATGTTAGAGATGTTTCCGTGAGATTGGAATAGTCCAATTTGATTCCAATTTCTAGGTTTTCAACTGTTTGAATGTTGAGGTGCTGTTCGAAATAGAATTAGATTTGCAATTTATCGTTTAAGGTTCTACAATACCTGATCCCGAAAGACTGGAATACCCAGGATTGGTATATTTCTGTAAATTGCTTCTTGTAGACTTAAAAGACCACCACTTGTGATGAAGTATTTCACATGAGGATGTGCCAAGACATCACTGGATGATACAGTCTTCTGTAGGAGAATATTTTTTGGAAGACTGTCCATCTTTTCTAGATCACAGTGCCATAGGACCTTTTCCCGCTGTTTTCCAAGTACTGTGACCAAGGCGCTCAGTTTTTCTTTGGGAAGATCAGAGCATCTCAATGTGGTTCCCAAACTTAAGTATATTGCTCCATCGCGAGCATCGTCTAGGAATCTTTTAATGTTCCACTGAATGTCTTGAGTTGGTTTGATGTGCAGCCCTCCAACGGGAATAATGTTCGTCAGAGTTGGTCTCGAAGATAAAAGTGGAGCATAGTTGTTCAGTAGCATGATTGAGATTTGTCCTTGTAACTGGGAGAGAGGAGGTAGTGAGCCTAGATAAAAGTTTCTTTTAAATGAAGATCATCACGTATAGATAAGTTCTACTCACGATTCAATTTTGAAAAGTGTTTTCTTGCGACTTTTTCTTGGGCGATCAGATCTTTTTGTCGCTGACTTCTCCGTTCTGTGCATTCGAAAATATTTGAAATCCTTTTGAAAAACGATGTATCCTGGTTGTTGGTTTCGAAATCAATTGGTGAGCATGCACTTGGAACCGTATAGTCCACCAAAGCATTCATGTAGTTTTCGAAATTTGAAGAACTGATTGCAACTATGGGTTTGTTGAAGATTTCGCCGATCATGAGTAGGGCTTCGGTGTGGAAGAGGTCTATGATTATAAGATCATAATGGAATCCATCGATGGATCTTATCAGTTCTTTAAGTTTGGATTGTTGAAGAAAATAATCGGCTAATGCAGAGCCAGCAACTCTTAAAGCTTTATGCATTCTGCTTGATGAGACGCGACTTGCTTCGAACATATCCTTAGTTCCAAGTTCATGTTGCACTGAAATTAAAAACTTGATTAGAGAAAGCAACTCAAGAAGGACTTAAGGTAATTTATTGTGCTACTAATCCAGTGAAAGAGGAGTGTACCTTAGCTAAAGCAGATTTTGAAAGACTAATCATACAGCAAGAAGGTTTTATGTTCACGAAGTCCTCATTACTATGATTTACTTGTTCAGAGTCAAACTACGGTCCTGTTTTTGCTTTTAAGCCACCTTTTACGGTTACTGGCGGCGTTGAATGGCGTTCAAATCCCATTTGCTAGAGAATGCATTGGACGCAACTTTTTTGACAGCCAGGTAGTGCTGTAGCAGCTGTCTAAACACCCTCAAGAAGCTAGATGATCATGCAAAAAAAAACAAATGCATCTATTGGGTTCCCAGACAGAGGGATATAAGAAGCAACAAGATTGTCAATCAGTTTGGGAGGCAAAGAGCTCAATCAACGTTTATAGTCCATTTCGCTTCTATGACTTATCCACCACCAAGACAAGCTTCCAAAGTGGAACTTAACTACTAAAATCAAGAAGTTATCATCTCTAAGCAAGCTGGATGCTAATCAAACATTGCTTACCCAACTATCGTCTCAACAAACTGGGCATAAGTCCCATGGAATATCAAGAAACTGCGGAGGACATTTCAACTATTCATCAGAAAGCAGCCATCTCGGTCCTCTTCTTTTTAAACTTACCATTAACGACCTTGATAGGATCATCAAACATTCGCCCGTCTCCCTTTACGCCGACGATACCAAATTTTAAAATCATTTCCTCACCCCAAGACTCCATTCTGGTGCCTCAAAAATTGCTTGCAACTTAACATACCCAAATGGCAATCCATCACCTCCCCGACTCTACCTCTTGCGCAATCAACCTGTCTCCTCTGTTCAATCTCTTCGCGACCTCGGCATTTTGTGTGACAGGAAACTTAATTTCCGGTCACACATGGACGTGATAATCCTTAAAGCCAACTCTTTACTTGGTTTTGTAAAACGGTGGTCCAAAAAATTCTCCAACCCTTACGTGACCAGGTCCCTCTACATTACATTCATCCGCTCCAAGTCAAGTATGGTCCCCGCATCATCGTGTTCATATTTTGAGAATCGAGAGTATTCAGCGCCGTTTTCTTCGATTCGCTCTTCGAGGTCTGCCCTGGAACGATCCTCTTATCTTACCTCCCTATCAAAACCGTCTCAACCTCATTAACTTAAATACCCTTGAGGAACGCAGAGATGCAACCGACATTTTCTTTATTCAGCCACTGCTCTCAGGTCACGTTGAAAGTGCTTCCCTTAACAACTCTATTTCCCTCAACACTAGCCCTCGCAATCTACGAACCCCTCGTCTCTTCTGTTTATCGTCCCACCACACCTCTTATGGTTCGAACAAACCAATAGCCCGTATGCTCCCTTCTAAGTTTGTTCAGCTTGTATTAAGCCTAATAAATGGGATCTCGTTCCCACCAAAATTAAGGTCGCAGTGCTTTTCTGGTCTCTGCCAAGTAGGTAAGAGATCTCTTACAGCCTTCCGGCTGTAAGGGCCATTGCTTAGGCGGGCTTAGCTTCTCGCAACCACTCATGTTGCGATCTAAAGTCTTATTGCCGACTTTAAAAGGCGGGCTTATTAGATATACTCTCGAATGTTTGTCATTGCCCGTCGAGAGTTGGTGCCACGAAAAGCGTTTGGTTGTTTTGCTTGCTGACTCGAACCTGCGTCAGCCCACAAAGCCTCGGTTTGGTTACTTCTACAACTTACCTTCAGTCCAAAAGTCAAAAGCAGGTACAATTATCTCCTCATAGTTATCTAGTTTCTCGTCAAGCCGAAAGCTGCTCACTGATGTAACCTATTTTTAAACAAGTTGCAAATGTAAGTTAAATGGTTAAAGACGAGTAAGTTTGTTTTTTTCTCACGTTATGATTTTTTTTTGCTAGTCCGGTCATTAAAGTTTGTATCGCATTGAAATGACTTTGACTAGGAAATGCAAAAAGTCCTAAAATTCGTGCACCTTTTATGTGGCAAGCCAATAAGCCGAGCAAGAGTCCAAAAAAGAGCAAGCACTTCATACTTTACTGAAATTAGTAAACATATTTTCTTATTAGTCATTTGAGAATGTATCTTACCAAAATGTAACACAACTGGAGGAATGTCCTTTGACTCAAATCTTATGGATATTTCATCTGAAGCAATGGTTCCGGAATTAAGACTTCACTATGGATTTTCCCGGTGCACAGGATTGGTTTTCGCCACATTCTGAACCGGGTAAGGAATGCAGTTGAATTTGTATAGATGGCTTCAAGATACATAAGTAATGGCTCAGGTGCTGAAGTTTTTGTGAAAAGCGACAACGTTAGACTGCGTTTGTCTTCCAAGCGGACATTTTTGCAGTACTTACGTATGACTGCGAACTATATTGTGAAGAACAAGTGGAGGGGATGGAGTATCTGCGTCTGTAGCGAGAGTCAGGCTGCGTTTTAGGCCTTGCCCAATCCTCTTACTAGATCTAAAATAGTTCGAGAATGTGGATTGTGTGTTGGAAGATTGAATTTTCTAAGCCTTGTCTGGGTCCCTGGACACAGCGGGATTGCCGGAAATGAGTTCTCTGATGAGCTTGCCAATCAGAGCGCAGATGAGAACTGACACGAAAGAAGGATCGAAGAAGTTCAAGATCATGGGAAGAGTTCGACAAGGGCCATTTCTGGGGCCAATTTTGTGGAACGTAATATACGATAGCATACTAAGAGCACAGATGGCGAGTGGAGTAGATAGACGGCATTGCGGTTGTAGTATCACAAGCATTAAGACAACAGACTTGGAACTAACGGACTACAAAACCTAACCAAACAGTACGGTGAGTACATCATCGAGTCAAAGTCGTACATTAAGTACCTGGTAGTGTTGCTGTACCCCGGACTCAGCTTAAGGGACCACCTAACGTTCGTAGGCGAAAGGCGGCACTATCTAAGCTAATATCAATAATTGAAGGACCAAGGAAACCAGTTAGAATTATTCTAAAGCAAGTGAGCAAGTCAATACATCTGTATGCGTCCCCAATATAGACATCAGCGATGTGCCATGAGTCATAAAAGGATGAATTCGGCGCACAGAATTGTATCCTGCGCCTTTAGAACTGTGTCAGTGGACACGATAAGTGTAATTTCAGGCCATATGCCTATTGACCTAGAGACTACACAAGTCGTCTGATACAAGCTGGTTGCTATCAATTTTGGCTTACATATGTATCAACACCTTGGCAAGCAGTTTGAGTGACTGTTATACGAAGAGCATCCCTCCCCCCCGGTTATTCTATGAAAGTGTGGTTTTTTTTTTTAAATCTACATAGAGGGCGCTTTTGACAATGCGACCTTTGATAGGATGTGCATCTCTGCCAGAGCACTCGGCACTGATGAATCATTAGTAGTGAATGCAGACTGTGGCCGCTATGTGATGGCAGAGGTAAACAGGGGTTGCCCATAAGGTGGCATTCTGTCTTCACTGTTGTGGTGCATTCCCTGCGAACTGTCTGCTTCGTAACTGACAATAGAAGCCGCAGTGTTGCAATACTCCAGATGTTTTTGTCGAATGTTACTTTGCTCTCCTGCGACGTTTTGGGTGAGGTAAACGGCGAAAGATATTGCCTTGTTTACTTTCATGAAGCATATGGTACTTTTTGGCTTTTACCCTACCTACAGGGTACAAGTCCTCACACCTATCCGCCCATGAATAACCACCAGGAAAATTATTCTTTCCAATACTAGAAATAAACTACTCGGATGTTTCACACTTTCACAGACCGAAGACGCTTGCGGCATCAAAACATTAACCTATGATAAGCAAGCACTTCCAATACATGACCGGAACTTATGCTGTCAAATAGTTTACAAGCGTTATCACTGCTCGTCTGGCAAACACTTTTTATTCGTTAAAATCACTAGAAAATTTGGAGAAGACTTTAATGCGTTTTTATTGTTTAAAAAAACATACTTTTGGTTAGTAAATATCACAACGAATATCAAAAGAACTCAACAGTACTCGTATCGTACTGTATCTCTATCGCAATCTTATTAATTAATTTTCCTCCAGACTGTGTTCTAATTTAAGAACCACCACCACAGCCGATTGTTTCAGTTTCAACGTCCATACTGATGGCATATGTGTGTTCACGCTGAGGCTGCACAACTCTGGAAGATCGCTTATGTGTTTTGGAATGGTTAGCATATTTAGATTGAAATCAAAATAAAAGTGCTTATCAATGGGAATAGAGGTTCTTGGCATGATTTTGTACTGTGCCGGGTTATATTTGTATCAGAACTGTAGTAGTTTGAAGTATGTAAGTCTTTTTAAGATGAACTCCAATGACGGGCACTTAAAGTTGGCTTAGCACTCCCTTAAGTTCTGATCTAAAGACTTGATCTTCGGTTTTTATTTCCCTAGGCACTGTTTCCTTACTATAGAACTCTCTTATCACGTCTCATAAGCATTATGATGGGTCATAACCTACTAGCGGCCCACCTAAAGAGAATGTGTGTGAGTACATTAGACCTATGCAGAAGATGTGACGATGTAGACGCCGATGAGGACACATTCCACTTCCTCTGCCAATGCCCATGCCTTAGCAGAAACAGTTCAGGAAGGCCAATTGATATTTATAATCCGTGTTCTATTTATTTTCGGCACCTCACGCCACACCGAGGAATACAATGGATCCATTGAGATCCGAGTGCAGCCACCCCTATAACCTAACCTAACTCTTCCTTCGTTACCTACTTCAGGCGACGCTACACTCTGAGGTGGACTTGGACCTCAACCAATAAACATCTCCAGCCAGCTCGATCTTTAGCTAGCTGCCTCCAGTTTCGCATGCTAAGTTGGTTGAGGTCCCCTTCCACTTGAGTGCGCCACCCCAGTCGCGGTTTTCCTCTACTTCGCTGTCCCTCGGGGATGGATTCGAAGATTTTTCGAACTGGAGCATTGGTGTCCATTTGTTGGATCTTCACTCTTTTGGCTAAGTCGATGTCGCTGAATAGTTTATACAGTTCAACGTTTTATCTCCTCTTCCATTCACCTCCTATGCAGACGGTACCGAACAATTTTCTCCCAAAGCAGACAAGAGCACCTTCATCCATTTACTATATTTGAAGCTTAAGTTACACAGAGGCTGCATCATGACTGCGGATCAAACCAGTATAAGGTGATTTACATCGACAGCTAGGCTGCGATCAGACCCTCTTGTATCCAGCACAGTAGAATCTTGTTTCTGAACGAGATCGTCACACTCTGTTTGGTCTGAGGTTATTACGATATTTTATGGAACTGTGCGGCTGACGAACTAGGTAGACAAATCACTATTTGTGACGCTTGTCGAGAGGGCGACGACACTGCGGAACACTTCCTATGGGATTGTCCTGTCTTGCTCATATTAGGTGGCAATTGACCTGTTTTCGTACCTGAATGTTCTAGCGTGGTGATCCAACACCCCGTCAGAAAAAAAGGGATACACGTGCCGGATATTCCAACCGCCGCAACAAGGAAGCATTAATGTGGGAAGTTAAAATGGCAACAGGCTGCAACCGCAAGAGACCACCAGGTGATGAACACTTATCGCGAAATCTCTCAAAAACACCTATGGCGCCATTATCAAGCGCTGAAGACCACTACTAGGGTCTATAGGAGGAGGTTTAACGAAACTTACACAGCGACACCTACCTAATAAAAAACAGCGTATTCAATTTGAGAGATGACACTAGGATATGTAAAGGAAATGGACGCCAATGCTTTGGCCGGTAGAGTTTTTGAATCTAACTTGGAGGAAGCCTTCACAGGGCATTGCGACATTGGACGTCCCTTCCAACGATTTCTGCAGAAGGTTAAGAGACGAGGAAGAGGAAGAAACGGTCACTCACCTTCTTTGCACTTGCCCTACACCCTAGGAGAATTTTTCTACGAAAACCTAAGCGGTCTAGCCAAACTCGATATTTGAAAAATAAAGAGCTTTGCTTGTGGGTCCAAATGGTTCTGCACATAGTGTGCTACACGAAGGGACTTCCACCATAAGATTATCCATAGCTTCTTCCTTGACAAGGAAACTCATCATGCAAGGTTCCTGGTGCCGGTTACCCGGTACTCTACATGGTATCACAATGGGCCTTCATTCTGGTTAAAGCGGCCGCTTAACCTAACTAAACCTAGGATTAATTAAACAGATTTGCTGGTAGAGGTCCAGGTTCATCGTAAACTATGTTTCTGGTTTTCGTCAGAAGAAATCTGAGTCTAACACTGGAAACACCAGGATAAACGGAACAGAATTCCGGCGTCCAACATATAGATGTGGCAATGAGGAGACTTATAAGGTTACGGCTCAAACCTCTGCCAAGTGAAAAATAGACCCCTGGACCAATTTGCCTTCGAACACATCGACGAACGGGATGGATGACCATCTGGATATACTTCAGTTTGCCAGGCCGTCCGGATGGTTGACATCAAACCACTAGCACCACGGTAGGAAACACATCATCATTGGTATCACAATGGGTCGACCTTGACTTAAGTGTCCCGCAAACCTAACCAACCCAACCAACACGCAGTTCATGAAGTGAAAAACAAAGTAAACAACATTGAGAAAATGCTTCTATTGCTGCCCCTAAGTCGGTACTGTAATTGTATCTTCTACAATCTAGAAATCCCGCAGACTTTTGAGAGAAAAAAAATAAAAAAAATTAAGAAAAAGAAAACAAAGAGCACTGGAACTGGAATCGTATCCATCGAATACAATTTCAACATGTTTGCTTTTTCGTTTCAATTTATGAAAGAAGAGCGCATGCACGCGCGATTTATTTCACAAACTAACAGCTGTTTGGCGTTGACAATACACTGCCTTATGGAAATATTAAACATAAGTGTCTACTGTTTGTACAATTGTTTTACATGATCATTAGACGAATACAAAATCCCCTTTCTAAACAAATCAACGAAGCATCTATTTCAATTTCAAGGTTAAAATCAATTCCCAAAGAGCATTGTCCTGGTAGGAGGACTCCATTCAATAATGACAATTTATCGGTTGCTTTGAGCGATTACCCTATTTATATCCAAGAGCATAATCGAGTAGAAATAATTTAATCACCATCAGGATAGATGTCTTCTCAGAATCTCTGGTTCCAGTGAATTCTTGAGATAAACTCAAATTGATAAGGAAAAAACAGATGACAAGAATAGCTATGTTGACTGGACACATGTTTGCGTATACATTTGTATCTGAGAAATGAGCTCACTCTCTATGAGCTAAAGTAAGAATCTATAGATACTATGGGCACATATGCGTTGCTTTTACCAATCCCTACACTTGTAACGCGTTGCAGACTTGATGTGGGACGTTTCAGTACACCAGGAGTAGCTATAGAGACTACAAAGAGGAACTAAGTGTGAATAGAGGATACAGTGGGTAGCAACATCATCAAAGTGGTAGCTGAATCCACCCCGAGATACCAGCCACAAAAAAAGAGTGCCAAGCTGGAAGAATGGGGCATTGATACTAGGCAGTCTCTAAGCTCAAGGAAATCGAAGACTGGAGAGATCGGAACATCATCCGATAGGTTTATAGGAAGACCAAGCAACTGGCAGCTTGCTTCAAGACCAGAGCGCAGTCTCTTTGACACTGACACTGATGAACAGCGATTGGAGATGTGTTTAAGCAGCACTTCCAGCAGTAATGGGGTAAAAAGAGCGACGCCCTCTTTTTCAACGAAGAACCAGTGCCCCACTACTAGTTTAGAAGATGTTAGCGCAGCTACTTGGAGTAGTGCGAGTAGTAACCTAACCTTTACATTACACAAGTTAGGTTTCTGATGCTGGTCACCCGATTTTTCTACATGGTACCACAACGGGCCTTGTTCTGGCTTTAGTGTGTCCCTGTTTAGAAGGGACAGCCACTCAACCTAACCTTACTTAACCTTCATAAATCCATCCAGCCACTAGAAAATGCAGACGATATTGACATCATCGGACGCTCCCAGTGTGCCATCATAGAGGCTTTCGCAGTGATTGAAGAATAAGTGACACGAGTTGGTCTGGAAGAGAATGTGGACAAAATCAAATGCTGGATGTCAACAAAAGAACCACGCCATAGGACAGATGTTGACAACTATAAGGATCGCCGAAGCATCAAATCTGCAAAAGATACCCCGGTGGGTGACGTAGAGAACCGCTGCTACTTCGTTTTAACAAAACAACTACAGTGCTGCACCGGATAAGCTGCCTTGACAGTTTTTCTGATTTATTTGGACACTTAAGAGGGGAAGTTACCTATCCGCACCCGCTTACATTGCTGACATTTTTCGAACCCTGAAATGTTTGGTTAGCAATGCGGGTTACGCAGCTAAGCGAGGGAGTACATAAACGGGTATTGCTGTGGCTTCAAAACTCAACGGACACAATTGATGCTCTTAGCAGTCCTATTATAAAGGGTCGAGTGTTGGACGATAAGTAAGAAAGTCGAACAGATACTGAACTTCTACTTGAGCAAAATTCTTCGTCGGATATTAGGTCCCATTTATGAGTAGGGTAACAGGCTGTACTAACTAGTGGCTCAGTTCTTTAGACTATTCCATCTAGAGTTGACTTCCGAGAGAAAGTTCTAGAAGATTTTATTCTTACTGAGTCTCATTGAAGAGCTATCTGGTTAGCTCGTCGGTTCTCTCATTGTCCTCTACATTTCTATGGCTGGGAACGCAGAGGATATAGAGAATAAACTTACTGCTTACCCGGGTGTAGTTACTGGAAGTGGTGTGTAAATGGATGGCTTTAGCTTTAATAGCGCGGCCTGGTTATGAATGAAGATTGCTAACAATAAACAAACAAATATTTGCTGCGACAGCTTATAGAAAACCAAGGCCTTGCTTGTCACAACCATTAATGTTGTGCGTGTAATATTTTTTGGAAAAGACCTACAGTTTTATTGCCGACTCAAAATGGCGGATACAGAAGCATTTTCATGAAAGAATATACTCTTGCATATTTGTCATGCTTGCGAAGAGGTGGTGCCGCGAAAAAGCGTTTGGGGGTCTTGGGAATCGAACTTGTATCCTCTCGCTTAGCAGTCCAATGCATCAAACCACTAACCTCTAAACCACAGCGACCACGCTTAAATTGCTTACAAGCCGTTCTAATTGCTAGTTCTGTACCTACACTAGAAGATAAAGAGAAGTGATAAGTTTTCGAAACTTTATGTTCCGCGGAGAAGACCCACTTTCCTAGGCTTTAAGGGCTTGGCCGTATGGCATTTGTTGTTTAAATTTGGTCCTTAGTTTTGTGATGTTGTGAATTTTACTGTGACTGATAGATGAAGGTAGGATAGAACACAGTTGGGTTCATCCCAAGTGGTGTCCTCACCTTTTGTCAAAAGTCTTACTGCAAACGTATAGAGGGCAGGTACATGGTACACAGTTTCTTATAATTTCCAGTGAAGCTTAGGGTCTAGGATAACGGCAAGGTTCTTAACAATCAAGTGGATAGTGGTTAAGTCGTGGAAGCCAAGCCGGACTTATGCCAAGCCAATAACTTGTGGTTCAAGCGCTAAGCTTAATCACAGCCCTTTATGTGATTTAGGTTAGGTTATAGGCGTGGCTGTATTTATGTACAGCCTCAATCGGATCACAAAGGACCCATTGTGTTCCCCGGTGTGGTGTGGGGTACATAAAAATAAATAGAACACGGATTTATCATCAATTGGCCTCCCTAAATCAACCCGTGCTCCGAAGGAATCGTAGGAAGGTTCTCGGTGGTTTATTTGACAATTCGCCCAGATCATTGAAGAAGTGTTCTCCGAGGGCTGTCTTTCTGTTTCTGCTGAGGCTTGGGCATTCGCATAGGAGGTGGAAAGTGTTTTCCTCGCCACATCCTTTGCATAGGTCCGTTGCACTTTTCCGATTTCACTAATCACTGAGATGAACATCCCTGATGCTAAAATAGTCACGTGTCGTCTGATTCCAAGAAGACATTAGTCTGTCATCTTCGTCCGCTCTAGACAAAAAATGAAAAGAAACAACCCAGTCCTTCCTTTGTACTTATTAATTGAAGGTCAACCTAATTTCCAAGGAGCATTGTCCCGCTAACAGGACTAATCACAAAACGACAATTCATCGATTGGTTTCAGCGATTATCCTATTTATATCCATCAGCATAATCGAGTAGAAATAATTTCATCAAAAGGCATCGATAGCTATTCATAATGATAATGAATCCTTATTAAATCCTTAAATTTTCCTGTGTATACGTGGGACACGAAACGAGATGTTTTAATTGAAGGTCAACGATTCAAATGAAATCCCATCAAGAGAATTAAGATTGAGAACAAGCTGTTCAATTTAACTGGCCAATAACTAACTAAGCGTAGTCAATGTAAGGATATAATTTACATTCCAGAAATTTGATCCTTTTCGAGAAGAAACTGTTACACAATTCCATTGAAATACATACGAACATAGTTGTAGTTACACGTAAATTCACAGGCAAACAATTCTCGATAATTGTTTGTGTCAATACTTTGTTATAAATTTCTTGATAATTCCTAAAGGATATCCCCCCCCCCGTATTTAATTTTATTTTCTATTTTATATAGAAAGTGTGGGGGGAACAGTAGGGGAAACAAAAATCCAATTAACGATGAGTAGGGGGCGAGGTTTTGGCTGGAATTCGAGGGCGCGTTCTTAGTCGGCCATGACTTTCTTTCAAATTAATGGTAAATAATTAGTGTCGAGTGGTTATGGTGATGTCTTGTGGAGCTGAAGTTAAAAATTAGCAAACGTCAAGGCAATGTAAGTTTAGATTAGGTAGGAGGGTTGATAGCGCAAGGAAGTTACCAGACACCCCGTTGTTGCCAGGGACCCAACAAAGTCTTACATTGTTAAGAACCCGTAACTGTTCGCGACAACGAATTACAAGCTTCGATTGTACTTCGATTGCTGAAATCGATCTTATTGCCGTCTGGCTGTCAAGGTTATGTCATCGTGTGGTATTGCCTTCATTACAACCTGTTGAGCAGTTGTTGTCGCTGCCAGAACCTTCACTTGGAAGACACTAAAGTAGTCTGGGAGTCTGATCGATCCGGACAGTGCGAGAGTCTCGGAAAAGAATCCAGCACCCACGCCTGTATCCATTTTGGATCCATCTGTGTAGATGGGAATTCTTGTCATTAGCCTGCCATTCATCCTTGCTAGTAAAACAGGTTGGAAACTTGCATGTGCATACAATATTGCCTACATACTTGCGTAAGATCTGTGCCTGCCCAGACTGTGTTCCCAGTTGCTAGGTTGGCTTATGCGAAGAGTCCTTTTTGCTGAAGATTCTTGTAGGAGTAAATGGAGGGGAAGTAGATGCAGTATCATCTCTAGTCCCGCAACGGGAGTGGTTCTCATTGATCCAGTGGTGCTGATGCAGGCTGTCCTTTGAATTTTGAATGGTGGCCTATACTCATGGAAAGAGCATCTCGGCACCAATCCAGTGATACCAATATGTGATGCGAGTTAAACGGTGCTGGGAACGCAAGGAAGTCGTTGCAGGTAAACGACGGCGTGGGTAAGTATAGGGTCATCCAACAAGTGATGTCATTTTAAATTTCCCATCATTATTGGACTGTCAACATTCAGCTATCATTGCGATGGATTTTCATAAGTTAAAACTAGGAGGTTATTAAATATGGATCAAGACACACTTTAGCAACGTGTTGGAATTGTGAAAATTCCCAACAAAGACGGTGAAAATATCGCGAAAAAGTTTCATTAAGTTCGTACAGTTTTTGGTCATTATCGAGCGCCTTCTCGCACAGCTATAGTGATAAATTTGAACGTCTCGAACAGGTTAATGATGTGAAGACTCCAACTCTTGTTCTTTCATCAAAGTCAGCTGAAAATATCGCCGTCGTAGGTAGAGACGATCACAGGAACTATCCGCAACCACTTTGCACCGCATTTTTCATAAAGATCTTCGCCTACATGCTTATAACGTTCAATTGACACAAGAATAGAAGCCAGCAGACCAGGCACAACTCCATGCTTCCGCTGATTGGGTGCTGGAAATGAATAATGAACAAGATGAGGCTCATTTTCATTTGTCTGGGTACGTGGCCAATCAAACTGTCGCATCTGGGGCTCCGAAAACAGAAGACAAATAGTGGAACAACCTTTTTGTCCTCATCGAGTGACAGTTTAGTGCGGTTTTTGAGCTGGCCACATTGGGTAGCCGTTTCAGTGAATAGATTGCGTTACTAAACGATGTTACCTGACATTTTTTTGCCTGGAATCGATGCTTTAGAGGTGGATGATGTTCATTTTCAGCAGAACGGCACCACACGCCACCCAGCTGTGGGAACAATGGCTCCATTGCGTGACAAATTTCCGTGTGATTCCTCGAAATAGAGACTTCAATTGGCCGCCGAGATCGTGCGATTTAACACCATTAGACTTTTTTTTGTTAAGGCTGTGCTAAAGATAAAGTCTACACCAATGTTCCACCACCGATTCATGCAGTAAAAGACATTGTCAGCGAGTTCAATCTATCTAGACCTTCTTTTGACAGACAATGCCGTAGAACTAGTGCTTAGCATCCTCACAGGATGAGACTGAGTACTACCGGCCTTTGAAGGGGCTATGTAGCAAAATAAGAGCGGAAGAGGACAACACACTTCATCGGTGACTGCCGAAACTCAGTAGAATCAGTCACCAATTTCTTAAACGACCCGGGCGAACTGTCAACCACGTCATCAAAGGCTGCTCAAGAATTCATATTGGATTCGAAGTGACTTGGAGAGGCGAACTGTCGATGAAAGAGTAACCATTTCTATCTTTTTTCATTCCACACAGGTAGGCACTCATAGGAATTCCTCAATAGATCCATGAAGATCCGAATGAGGCGACACATTCAATCACGTTGCCACTTCTCTAACCTAATCTAACCTAAGGAATTCAAGAGCGTAGTTCTTTCAAAGATAACTTCGGAAATGCCTTTCGTTACGAAACTATAATGACCGCGTTCTTGTGGCTTCAACTGATGGACCTTGATGGCAGTAGAACCAACTATTTTTGGACCTATGTCAATTGGCCCGATCATGGGACTAAAACCGGTGTGGGTTGGTAGATTAAACTCCTCCAATGGCATGGAATTGCACACACAGGATAAAGTTCTGACTACTCTCAACCAGGCGAGATGTCAGGTAAGCTTCCACGCGGCGCCGTTGGAAAACTATCTCGGCATTCGCTGAATAGTGAATAAATGTATGCAGACGTGTTCTAGGCACGATTGCTACTCCTGTCGGTTTGGCGGTTTTGCGGCCTAACCATGTAAAAAAAAAACATTGTTGCGAAAGCACTGCCTCGGAAATAAACGTATCCGATTTCCGCTTTGAAGATCAAGCAATCGCGGACGTTAGAAACCTTGGTCTAGTAAACTGGAAACAGAATGCCTGGGACCGTGAAGGATGGTAGGCGGCATAAGTTAAAGCTCAGACCCTCCAATAGTCGCTGGTCGCTGATAAGTAAGTAAGAAAATTCTTCAAAAGAACCCAAACTTCCATATAAGGGCACCTTGAATATACCGATCGAAGTTGGATGCTATCGAGGAACAAATTTTAGGTGAACAAGTGGTATAACGTGTTTAGCGACAGAACAGATTTGGCCAAAGCTGGTTTTGAAAAGCTTTAAGAATTTGATTTCTTTCAACAGATCGCGGGACACTGTCTAATAGGCAAGCATCCAACAAGGCTGGCCGTACATTTGTAAGGCAATTTTTGCCGAAGCTACATGGACGAAGACGAGGAGGGAACTATTCCTCACCTTCTTTGTTGCTGCCTAGCTGTCCCGCAAACCACAACCTCACTTTGAAGAATTCTTCTCTAACGACTTAAGTGATCTGATGTTCACAGATGTCAGAAGCCTCCGACGTTTCATCAGAAGCTTCAATTAGTGTAACGAATCTCTCCAAGATTCATGTGGTATCACAATCACCTACATTGGTCTAAGTCTACTTTCTTCAACCCAACATACGTGTTTAAATAAATTCGTGTCCAAGGAAATAAAATTATATTCACTCACTTATGAGACACACCATTTGCTTCAAAACTTTTAAAGATTTTAACGAGCTACAAGTTCCTTTTCGCCTCTTTCCCTTCAACTCTTTAAACCCACAGACAGACGTCATTTAAGTTTATAGCATTCCTTTGTTCTTGGTCTTAAATTAAATTACATAAACTTGATTAACCTCTAACGTCAAGTTCATACCGTGGAGAAATAAAAAAAAAAAAAAATTATTTCACATCTGCATGCATGCCGGGACAGGGGGTTGGGGATCGCTATCATCGTAACGTCATAAAAAATTGGAAACGTGCAAGGCAATAAACTTCGAAAGCATGGTTTGGGGCAACCCTATCCGAAGGGTTGAAAGAAAGTAACTCACAATGTCACGAAACACTTTCTCCCTTCAGCCTTATAGCGCATTCTATTGGGGCGCAAACTTTTACAGCGAAAGATAAACTTTGGTTTAGTAAGATTTCTCGGTAACCGTACGAAAAGTCTGCGGTTTCCAAGTGGAAACTGTTGAAAAGTTGAAAAACTTGAAATAAGTTACATTAGGGGAAGAAGGCTTCTTCGTCCAATCCATCTGTTGCTTATGGCATGTGCTGTGTGGTCAGTCAGCTTTGGTGGTTTCTTGTGGACTTCTGCAAGTTTGAAACTGTTAAAAGTAAATGCATGTAATACATCACTGTCTGAAAACTTATTGTTGAATTTAAAGTTGAGACCAATTACAAGAAAAGTTGTTGAACAAAATATGTAAGCTAAGGAGCCGTCGCTACAGTTCAGGAAGCACTAGCTCTGTGCTTTTTTTCTTAGCCAACTGTCTCCAATTGATTGCGATCTGCCTCCTTGTGTTTGTATATACATAAGTGATACATGCCAGTGGGACTAAGTGGGTCTCTGCTTAGTGGGAACGGCAGCCTAACCTAACCTAACCTAACGATACATGCTACCTATCGAGTTCCTATCAAACTCTCTAAGCGTAACCTTGGGGGTACCACGGCGGATTCATTTTGGGACGCATTTTTGTATTAATCAATTCGTCGTTCTGAAATCGCAGACGACATGAAGATTCTCAGACAAATTTCATCGTTAGTCTACCTACTGAGTCTGGCTGAACGTGTGGAGCGGAACACTTGGACCTCCGCAAGAATACTCGTAGTTGAGTAAGCTAAAATTTCATTGGCGACAGATGGATTAAACAAGTATAACAAGAGCGTCTCAGAAGGACAACGTACGGCGGAGAAGTTCTGTTCCACCAGCGACATCAACAGGCAGGCTGTCGGAGACCTTGCCATTTAGATTTGGGCTAGGATAAACCTTGCGAAAGATATTAGGGGCGGACATCTTTTCAGATAGTCAGGCAGGGCTTAATGCACTGCAGTCCCACTGAGTGGAATCTAAATGAGTCAGGTGCTGCTTCAAGGCCTCCCAATCACTTGCCATATACAACTTGGTTATGTGCCTGATCACAAACGACTTGTACGTAAGGAATCTGCAGATGAACTAGCTAGTGCTGGCCTGAGCCAGTAGGACCGGGAACTTTTTGTAGCGTCAATTGGAATAGCGTTAATTGGTGATCTGGTTCTACACGGATGAGAGTAGGCTGGGGTGTATTCTCCAAGGAACATCTCTTTCCATTTGCAGTGTCTTCCAAGCCGAGATTATGGCAATTAAGGAAGCCCTATCGTGGCTGATAACTTCCCTGGATATCACAATTTTTACTGAAAGTCAGGCCGCGATAAAATCCTGGTATCTGTCGCCTTTAACTCAGAAACAGCCCTAAATTTCAGCTTGTCTCTAAACGAGATGGCTGAGCAATTTAAAATTGAATTTCTATGGGTGCCGGGACATAGGGACATTCCAGACAACTGCATGGCTGATGAACTCGCTAAAGAGGGCAGAACTCCCTGCCTACAAATTGCTACTTAAAAGAAACGCGATCGACATTGCCAATCACAGGTGGATAGAAGGTTACACCTGCCTCATGACCAAGCAAATTCGCCAAAGTTGGATCCCAAACACTCTCACTGTCTCATCAAACAGAAAAGACAGCTCATAATTACCATAGTAGGTGTTGCACCGTCAGCAATCACGCCAAAAGGCTGGGCCTCCTCTACAATGACTTTTGTAGAAGCTGCATGGATGAGGAGGAGGAGGAGATAATTCTCCACCTTCTTAGGAGCCAGCTTCTTTCACAACCCAAACGAATTGGCTGACATCAACATAGGCAGCCGTCAGCGTTTCAGAGCAGGCTCCGGCTAACCTAGTTGGCGATTGGGAACACCAACTGGATTCAAGAAAATCCTCAAGCTAATGGTCATCCTCTTAGGCCATTGCTGCCTTCTTAACAATATAAATCCGTGTTTAGAAACAGAGTTTGTTTGGAAGAGGAGGAAACTACGAAGCCGAGTATATTCCCTGTGAATGTACAGCTCTATGCTATGGGAGGTGGTAGATTCCATCCCTGATATAACAGATCTTTTAGGTCGCTAGGAAAACTGAACGAGATTCGTCAAACGAGCGACAACGGTAATGACCAGTTAAATACTTAAATGGGAAACAAAACCTTTTGGCATGGGTAGAGGCAGTCAACTAACACTTAGAAGAAAACACTAAACTCACACACAATGGAACACTAAACACACTTGACACTTCACTTGCCCTTTGACAAGGAACAAAAACAAACACGCACAGGAGATTACATAACACATACACAGCAACAAAGGTAAGAGAGCAAACAAAACGAGACACACTCTCACTAAACCAACACCGGACCGATGTTATCCTTTTGCTTTCCTCTTGCACTGTGAAACCGTCCTTTTTTGCACGCGTCAAGGGGCATTTGCGAGTGTCAGCGAATAAAATAAGTCTAGCGGTTGACGAGGATAAAACAAAATATGTGCTGTCATCAAGAAAGACACCGAAATGAACAGTGGTCACCGTAGCTTAAAATATGCGAGCTAGCATGCAGATGAAGATGCTCCACACTTTCTTTGCCACTGTCCAGCGCTCTGCCAAATTATATTAAGAGTCCTAGGAAGACACATTTTTCAGGATCAAAAAGGACTGTCCACCAAGGCTGTAACTGTGCTCTTGGGAGTGGATGAGGATGAATGCATCATTATCAACAACCGAGTACCATGGGAAACCATAGCTTAAGATCGAGCTGGCTGGAGACGCTTGTTGGTTGAGGCCCAGGTCCATCCCGGACTGTAGCGCCACCTTAAGTAAGTGAGTACCATGGGAAGTTGTTTTCACCCTGCTAGCCTGTAAATAAACCGAGATGCAGATAGATCTTTCCGATCATACGAAAGCTCAGCCAACAAGTGCCTCTTCACTCTCAATCTGCTGTTGTCTAAGACGGGGCTTCACAAAACAGATTTATGACCTTTGTGGACTTCTTCGAGACCATCTGTATATCAATGGTGTCCAGTGTCCAGTGAAACTTCAGTGCAAATAAGCAAACCAGAGCAGATGATTGTTGAACTTGTGATGAAGCCTCTTAATATCAGAAAACTTACCTTCTTTGAGCTCTTTATTGCCTCTTTATGTATGAGTCCCAAAACTAGTTGTGGCCTTGGTGAGAGACCAGTCTTTCGAATGGAATTTGATTTTCTATGCATTTTTGTGACACGTGAAGATTGTTAAATGCTCAAGGTTATCAATTAAAAATCATTTCAACAATCAAAGACCGCTCAAGTTGACAAGGACATGCATGTTTTTCTAAATCTGTCAAAGTTTTTAAATTCAATAAACCGACTTCAGTTGCCACCCTTATTTCTTGACAATAGTACAACAGCTTAGCAAAATACAAAAGTAGTCCATTTTACTTTTACACTACTGTGCTGTAGTAAAACTTTGCTTATTCTAAGGACAATACAAGTCCAAAAAGTCACATTTAGCCTCCGTATCCTTATTCTCTTTGGGAATCATTTAAAAGAAAATTCTAAACAAGTCTAGGACATTTCTAAAAGTTTGTTGTAAAACTTTTCCCTTAAAATAAAATCAATATTTCACCACACATATCCTAGGATTTTAATCATTCATCCTGACACGTGTTTTTACCCTGAAAACTTCTCATCTGATGCCCAGGAAGATTCCAACCCAAGATGTTTGTTTTTTTTTTTCCATCAGCTTACGTTTCATTGTTCATTTTCGAGTCTCATGTGCAAAGTGAAAATAATCGACTTTTTTTGTTACCAATGTCCTGCGAATAAGCCCATACAAATAGAATCCTTTCAAAAAAAAAAAAAAAAAAGATGAACTGAAAGCCCAAAAGTAAAGCCTAGAGAGTTGGTTATAAATGTTTTTCAAAGTATAAATTACATCCGCACTCACAATGGCCGGTTAAAAGGAAACACCAGGAGATTCAATAGAAAGAAAGAAACCCATAAATTCTCACTCACAACACAAAGGTACCATGGAGCGGCAAGCATTCAGACGGTTAATACAGGTTGGATGGAGGTCATTGAATTAGCTGGCAACGTGTCATATCCCATGGAGCGTTCACCGCAAAAATGCTTTTGCCCTTCATGAATTCCAACGAATACAACGCACTCTCGAGGCAATATTCCGCATTACAGCATTCCGACGAGACAAAAAAAAAGAAAAAGGATATCATCACAAACCACTGCACATAACTGAAAACGATAAAACTTTCCAAGTCATTTCGGGCATAAAGAAATCATTCCACCACCTCCGCCGTGCTGGGCGCTTGGGATAAAACACCCAGTAAGGGCCAACTTCCGAATACACGGCTGCTGGACGACAATTAAGCGCGTTGAACTGAAGGATGCACTCCATTTACGATGAACTTAAGATTATTATGTGCGCGTACTAATGTATTGAAATGATCCAGGGATGGGGACGGTCATGTTGATGTTTATCCCTGCAGCAATTGGAGAGTGTCGAAGCAGGTTATGATTATGACGGGAGTTGACTGTACTTGGCTATTGTTCTCCTGCCAAGATGCTCTACGATTGTCATCTTTTGTGTGCAAGTTTTTGTTGTTCGAGAACAATAACCGTGACCAGGAATTACGGGACGTGCAACACGAAACCATATGCTTTGTGTGTGTGTGTAATGGATATTGTGGAGACAATGATTCGAGGACTTTATCCGTGTAATTATGCAGAAATTTAACCACAACTATGGAGAAGGACATGTTACGGAAAACTTGTGTCAAAGGATGATTTCATATCGTATATCCTTTGTGGTTGTGGTTTTAAGAACACAGACGGAAGGAACTTCTTTCTTTAAATGCGTATTACAGATTTAACGTTACCTTCATCACAAAGGAAGTATTCTTTGATAAATATTCGCGATACGCGTACATTGACCTCGGTAATTTTCGTTTAGGGGAATAACTTCCGGAAAAAGTTTTGATTTCGAAACACAAAAAATCAATAGATTTGACGAAAGCACTATAATTGGGGAAGTATCCCGATTCCCGACTCTTGGTATTTGACTTACTTATGTCAGATTTATTTCAGCGTACTATATACATAATTAAACACTTAGTTGGAAGGCAAATCGTTGGATGAAATTGAAAGGACATAAAATCAATAAAACAGAGGATGAGGCAAGGAAAGTGTATATCTTGGTTAACTTTTACGGGGGGCAATCTATGGAAATTGCAAATTTAAATCTAATTAAAAAGTACTTAAAATACTTTGTAAAGTGCGATGGAATATATGAATAAGGAGCAATGAAAACAACTACGATTTACAAAAAATTATTTTATCAACCAGACAAATGACCTTCAACGTCGAATACAAGCACAAATCTCTACCGGGCCTAGTCAAAAAAGCAGAATTGGTTGTTGCCAGTACACTGAGACCAGTGATACCACATGGATCTGTGGCACCAGTAAACAATACGTCGATCTTACCAAGTGCTACCAAGGTATTTGCCTTCAAGTCGCCAGCCCATCGAATGGTACCGCAGGCATGGACTCATATCCAGAACCTTACTCTAGCTGACCCGATGTTCTACATTTCGGCGCTGATCGGCATCTTACCCGAAAGCGACATCTATTCCGACATCGTCATGCCGGACATTATTCGAAGCGTAGGGTCATCCTGGGTAAGGTCTGTTCGGAGGTATCTCGCGAGATCCAGAGTTTCATGCAACTGGTCAATCGCGATACGACGATGACGACATTTCGAGAGATAGAGGAGTTGCCGTTTCTGTCTCATGCATCACCGGAAAACATTGCATGTGAGGACCATGTCACAACACATAGCTCCAGACTGTCAGACGGGCGCTCCGAAGTCGGATCACCCTTCAAGAAGGGAATGTACCCTTCGGCGTTTTCAACAATGTGAACGGCGGCTACATAAGGTAGTTCGAATCCTAGCTTATTGCCTACGCTTTGTTTCCCATTTCAGGTTAGGCAGCAAGAAGCTAGGACCTCTGGATCAGTAAGGATTGAGACTCGCAACATCATTTGCCATCGAATCGGCACAATAAGCTAGGTCTCCGGAGGAGCGTAAAGAACTCGGCCATAAATCTACAGTATCGACATCACGAAAGCGTTACACTCATTCATCGGCGCCGACGGAACTCTCTGCTCAGGGGGGAGACCCCAGAAGTCGATGCGGACTTACAACCAACACCACCCAACCAGTTGGAAGTCACATCACCACTACACGAAGCTCCCGTTAAAGGACGCACAAAAAAAAAAAACACAACACGACAGTATCCAGCAAAAGAAAAGAGTTGAAGCCCTTACAGAAATTGTCTGGAGAACGTGGAGCAACAATTTGGGACGGTTGCATCAGCGTCCGCAGTGGACACGACGAGAAGAGGAACCGAAGGTCGGCGACCTAATTGTCCTCAAGGACGAACATATGTCACAAAATCAGTGGCTGTTCGTTTGAATGTACGCCAAGTCTTGTTGCGTGCTTGCCTTTGAGACAGTGTCCCGTGATGACACCTATTACGGATCTGATATGCGATCTGTTGAGAGAAATTAAATCCTTAGAGCGATTTAGACCTAGCCGTGTTCCTCTACTTCTGAGGCAAACAGTCAGAACAGCTTTTATGATCAAAATTGGTACCTCTACAGTTCTAACGTTTACCCTCAACGAGTAGTGTATCAGGAATGAGCTCCCAGTTAATCTTCCCACAACTCAGGTTCTTCTCTTTATGAGAAGGAGTAAGTCTACTGATTTTAAACCGATTTTCCTTCTACAATGATGCTAAGGATTTAATGAGATTCCTACTGCTTTCATAAAAATTTGAATTCTTTCTTAGCTTTATGGGAACCTTTTCTAACTCCTTCAATGCTCTAGATTCATTGCTAAGGGTTTTGCTTACATTTTTACTGGAGTTTGGATCATCTTAAGCCACACTTGTCCTTCGATTAACTGCGTTATGCTTTCTGGTGCTTCGACAACTGAATGGAATATAAAGTCGGAACTGACTCTGGTCCGGATTTAGAGCTGCAAAATGGATAAATAGCTGTAAAACCAGCTAACGCTTTAAAGCTGTAATCGACTATTTTTGTCGTTAGAAAAACATGCATCTGTCTTCTAGGCCGGGGCTATCGTGAATGCTCTTCAGTTTAGCCTTAAGCTTACCTTCGGGTGTACTATCACATAGAGGGATCCATTCCTAAGCCATGCAAGAAGAATGTGGAATTATTTACCAATCTGCATCGGGATTTCCTTCGTTACTCATGCTTTTGTTTAAGTGTGGTCATAACCCTTTTTATAGCGCGTTAACTTCAACAACAAAGTGGCAGAGTATTCTAGATTCAGGTTCCAAGATATCTGCGACTTTTGAGCGTGTTACTACATCTACATTACAGCCTCTCCTCGAGCTAATTTTCGCTCTGAATCCTCCTGAGTCAAACACATAAACATTTTGGGGGTCATCATTGAACAAAGCTTTGATTTTGAGAAGGCGTATGACAGTGACATAAGAGGAATTCTAGACTTCGCTAACGAGGTATGCTTGCTATCACATAGAACTATGGACCAGTGTGTTGAGAAAGAGGAAAACATCGTGGTGTTGAAGATTGAAGATTAACCAAATCAAGAACATCAGTTTAGGAATGAACTCATCCGCTTAAGTATGCACTTACCCGGCTCAGGATTCTAGTGGTTAAGATACGACAGAACACTCGCAATTTTTCTGAGTTTCCCCCGAATCCAACAGACGTCGCTCGTCGGCTTTGTCGTCCTGGAGACCTTAGTCTTGTTAACCCATTGAAGAGTGTGCTGCAAAGAGTACTTCACCATTAAGGCTTCGCTCTTCAGTTCACAGCCTTCCACTTGAAGGCAAGCATTAGATATCATGGCTAAGCTCCCACAGATGATCCTCAAAGCGTTTGCATTCTGTAACGATCATGCTGTGGTCATTGCTGGCCTTTGAGATGCAGATTGTCAGGGAGGATAAAGCAGCTCCTTTGTAGGATACCTGCTTCTTCCGGTGGCCTTTTCTGTGCCAGCCAAATTCCGTCCGCTGGTACTACAGTCTTTGCTGGTTGTTGCACCCGTTTCCGGGACATATGCGCAGGCAATCTCGCAGGCAGGGGGTGTTTTAGCAGAAGGTCGCGCAACGTCTGCTAACAGTAGTGCTATAAATGCTCTTCCTTCCTTTTGGATTTCTCAAATCAATAGAGCGGGAGGCAGCGTTGGGTCCAATTGACTGGTTGGTTCCCTTTGAGGTAACTTCCACCGACCTGTTTCTTTTTCCCGTCGCCGCCAAAGGAGTGGTACTTACAGGATTAGCGCCTTCAACTCCAGCCAGCTTCTTTCTTTTCCTCTTCAGTTGGCTCTTTGTCAGAGGCCCATCTGATCGTGCCGCTTCCAGAGCTCGTTCAACCTTATCGGCTTCCCGAGTCAAAATGTCAGCAGCGCCGCATATTTGGATCGAGATTAGACGTACCAAGCTCGGCCTTTCTGCCACTTTCTCTATCCTTCCAACTCACTCTGCCGAAATCGTCAGAAAGATTACTGCAGGCATTTTCGGAGGTAAGCATTCTTAAAGCTCCTGAGTCAACGCCTGAAAAGGCGGGGGGTATAAGTATGTTGGATGGGACCTGCAGAATCCGTTTCGAAAAGACCCCATGTGGATATTTGATATCGGGAGTACCACCTAGACTACAAACATCTGAAGCTTCTTCCTCCATACTCTTATGGACGCCGAAGTTGAGATGCCTCCGATGTCTTTCAGATCTTTGCGACCTTTGAATTTTACCCCTACTCGCCATGACAAGGCAATCGAAGAGTGGAACAAATTGGGTCGAGCGCGTATACATGTCGCAGAACAGTTGCTGAGGAGTCACAGTAATTGGGAACGAGTTGTAGAAAGCAAAGATCAGAAATCGTGAGTATAGCAAAGGTCCTAGAACCCAGAAAAATAGACAAGACATAAACAAGAACGGAGAGATATTTTGTAATTTATTTTTTGGTTTAACTATCATTCAAGATCTCTTAAAAGGATTATACAGCTTCCTACTTGAGACAAAACCAGGACCCTTCTCTTAGTCAAATTGAAACTTAATCCCATAAGCCTTAAACAAATCAAATTGTCGGATTTGCCGCCCCCTAATTAACCATTCCATTGTGATTTCTTTGAATATAATTTCTTCATAATTAAAAGAATCAAAGGCTGCCGTCGTCCTTATTATAATACTCATGCATAAATTTCATTTAGTATCCATCTAGCAAAAATTAAATAAAAAGAAATATACACCCTGGTGGAGGTTGGGGGGGGGGGGGGTGTGGTGAAATAGGCAGCTGAACCCACTCGAATGTCATCAAGTCAAGTTGTGTCCAATGTCACCGAATCCCACTGAACCGATTGAATCCATGGATCCCATCAAACCACGACTCTACAGAGGCTTCATGACAAAGATTTAAAAAAAAAACTTTTTAATATAAAATAAAAATTTCCTCACACCAGTGCATAGGTCCTTGCTTTGATGGGTGGTGGTGGTAGACGAGATGGTTCCCTTGCGCATGTGAAGTCACAAATATCTCAACTTATTGTCGACAATCATAAAAAGGTTGTTGAGTACGGAAAACTCCAGCATTCGGTTTAATACATTCGTTTGGAACGGTCGTCAGATACTCTTGCGTGTAGAGTTAGAGATACTTGGTTCATTAAATTACGTGTGTGTGAATTTTCCACCGATAACCTAGACTACTTATTCCCAGTTGACCACATAAACAAACAAAAAAACAGTGCTGTGCTTCGTTGGGAACATTCGGGAGAAATTTTTTGGTTTTTTTTTATGTGAGCCGTGCCGATAAATTTTGAAATTCATTTTGAAGGATACCAACTGCAGAACCTAGCAACGGTTATTTGAGCACTAGGGACAGAGGGTACCTGTGAAACCCGTGAGTATCATATTTCTTATTTTTTTCTCCTTCGGGATGGTTTTAGTATCTCGGGATAAAGGATTTCCAAAGTGAGAAATGGGCTGTGTTGGGCAAAGCTTAACGGAATACATTTTGGGGAATGAAAAACCAAAAGGAAATCTTATCCCAAAATAAATGTCCTTCCTTGTTAATGAGAAGCTTTAAATTTATTTTTATGACTTAAGGGTGACAACGGTCAGAAATACAATAAATTTGATGGCGCCAGTTTGGGGATGGAGACGGGACACTGTTTTTGAATTTAACTACGAGGTATTGCATCGTCGAGACAAAACTTATTGCTTTTATAGCTGAAGGGTGACGGGGATGGGTGTTACAAAAATGTGTTCCAATGATAGGAATTGAAAAGGCTTCATGGTGTGTGTTTGTGTGTCTTGAACTGCTGGAAGCATGAATACAGTATGCTCTTAGTTATTTGCTAATTAGATCCTTGTCAGATGGTTCGCATATTTTCTTTTATGTCGCTGCTGCTGTCAATCTAATAAGAAGGTAATAAGGAACCTATTGTATACATTATGTTCCATAATGAAGTTTATTGTCGTGAAGGATATGTAGAAAACTAAATAAGGGAGTATGTACATATTATATTAGTTGACATAGGATGGCGGATCAGTCAGGGTTCGTTGACAGATTTATAAATAGCTATTGACTTTCTTATATCAGCTTAAATTCATTAAAATTGAATGTCTTTCCTAGCTCGTTTTGTAGGTTTGTTACTTCATCACACGAAAACCATTTCATCAATTTGGTTGAATTCGTTTGTATGGCTAGAGGTGTGTAGGCAAAAGGACTTGGTGTGAAGAATTTACTAATCGAATGCCACAATCAGTGATGAAGTAGTGAAGGATCTGCCTGTGCTTGAGTTGATTTATTATTTTAAATCAATAGAAAAACGCAACATTTTTATGAAACATTTACCAACGCTGAGGTTAGTAACCGAATACAAGATCTGCCAAATGTCCTTCTCAGCTCTAACTACAAATAATCATTCTTTTGATGAAATTTTTCATCACTTTTTCGCATAATGGCGGCTATATTTCGCGAATAACAGTTCTTTTAGTGCATGAATCGTTGGTGGAGCATTGGCATAGACTTTATCTTTAACAAAGCCTCAAAGAAAAAAGTCTATTGGTGTTCAATCGCATGATTTCGGCGGCCAATTGAAGTCTCCATTTCGAGAAATCACCGAGAAATTTGTCACACAATACAGCAATTGTTCCACCAGCTGGGTGGCATGTGGCGCCGTCCTGTTGAAAATAAATGTCATTCACGTCCGTAGCATCGATTTCAGACAAAAAAAAGTCAGTCAACATCGTTCGGTAACGCAAGCCATTCACTGAAACGGTTGCACCAGCATCATATGGCCGTTTGGGTAACGTCTACCCGTTGCGTCACCCAAAAACAGGACGCTATATCCGTCAAAGAAATTTTCTCAGGACGAAGTTTTGTATTTGTTCGACTTTCTTACTTATCGTCCAAAACTCGGCGCTATATTTAAGAACCAGGGTTCCAGCTGTCCTGTGCAATTTTTGCTCCAACACAGGATGTAGAAGTTACATGGCAACACATCTCTTTGCCGAAATCCGGTGCGTGGTTTGGAAAAGTTCGGAAGACCAGCTGGCATCACCATTATTAATGCCATCGTCGTATAGACATCAACACAATAAATGCTATCATATGCGGCTTTGAAGTCATTTGAGTCAAAATCGAGTGATTTTGAGTCTCGACTTGTTGAGTCTTTTGGTCTTTTACAGAACTTATCTTGTTATTAGTTAGGCTCTGCGACATATATCATATGGCATATGGTACTGCGACCTGAACGATCTATTGTGCCTGAGAACTTATCTTACTGTCGGGACGGGAAGTCACATGGATACGTGTCACTACTGCGTGAATTGAATTTGTGGCCGGGTGGCTTCGAACCACATCCTCTACGTGCCGATTGGTGTGCTGCTTTAGATGTTCATGCAATACAATGTGGACACTCAGCAGAGATATGCCTTGGATATGCAAGATATAGAATCGCCTTTCTTGAAGACCGAGCATTTAGAGGTGATACTCCAGATCTCGTTCATTCTTTCGTCGATCCATACTGGGCAGTTGCATGCATCCTACCAAGATACCACACATTCGTAGTCTTCTTATTCTTCAGCTATATAGCTGCGCTAAGTTAGGTTATCGGGCTGATAAAAATGGTTACACTCTCAACACAATTAGGTCCATGTGGACCCACTGCGCAAATACTGTTCCTTTGTTGACTGGATTTGGGCTGGGTTCTCTTCTTGTCCTATTATCTTCTTTATCTGTCCTTGGGGATTCCCTCTCTATTCTGAAGAGCCTGTGTTTTGGAATTTAAGCCAGATGTCAGTTGTTTGGCTTTCTTGTTGAAATTCCGGACTTTTCGCGTACGTCCTCTTCTTGATTCTCCTTTCTCTTCATTCTATGCTCTGCTCTCGCTGTCTTCCTGTTGTCTGTGTGCATTTTCTATCACTCTTGCACTTATCATCGTGCCACGGAATAATTTTCGGTGGTGATGGATAGCCCAAAGGGGTTTTGTTCACCTCATGGTGCCATGGGTAGATCGGTAGAAGTGGTTGAAACTGGTAGGCCCACCAGAGACATAAGTAGCGCGGATGCACCGTTTTGATACCACAACTCACGTGACCTGGATGTTAATGGGCGTAGCTGAGAGTGTAGTTTTCAGATCCATCCTGTGGAATTAAAAAAATTGATGATGTTGCAGAATTCTATGTTGGAAATCTCAGAAAGTTCCTTGAAAAAGGGTTTTCCGAGAGTGCGCTGCCTGGCTCTGGTAAGTGCCGGGCAGTCACTGAGAAAGTGGAATAACGTTTCCTTTTTTTGTGAATTGTCGAAACTACGGCAGTGGGGGTTGGACGGGATGCCTAGCTTGGAAGCGTGTGGACCAATTGGCCAGTGGCCGAGATTCTAGCTGTCTCGATGTGGTTTCTATTGATTAGGTCATTCGTTCTGTTTTTATTGTGGGTGGGCCAGATCTGTCTAGATATGGCATAAGTTGCAAGACTTCTCCACCTAGAGTTGGCAATAAAGAGAATGTGTTGAAAAATGTAACCCTTGATGAGTCCCATCGGGGAGCAGACTGACTCCGCAAGGGAGACATCTAGGGTAGAACCACATCTGGTTAACCCAGAGGAGAGTGATGTTGAACCCAGCGTTTGTCTGCGTTATAGTTTCCATGGTGCCATACAAAGTCCACTAGTTGATGACGGTTAGTGAATGCACTGTAGAGAGTTTCTCACTTTTAGCTTTCAGTAGATTCAGTCAAAGTGTCCTTTTTCTAGGCGATTTGCAGTTTCTTTTTGTTACGCAGTCAAGCTCTTACTTTGATTGCAATCAGAAAATAGCTTGGCTTCTCTGAATTGATGGGCATATCCAGAATATTGGATACGTACATATGTGTCGAGGAACAGAAACCAATTTAAAAACTTCACCTACAACGCAGATCAATATCAAGCGTGGGAGGTTCCATCCACACATCCGCTTTTAAAATGTAATTTTCCAATAAACTCACTTGTGGGTCCTCTGTCATATTAAAAACCACTTTGACATGCTTGTATGTCCTTGCGTAACAAACCGTGAACACAGTCAAACGCTGACTAAAGGACAAGTGTTAACGTCACGCCTCATCGACACCACAGTGTAATCCTTTGTCGCAATAACGAACAAGTCTTTCAGAGATTGTTGTTCTCTTTATAAATAGCCTCTTATAATTCAGTTGACTTCCGGCTTGCTGTTGATATAATTAACAAGTCCTTCCTCCTTAAGTTTATTGTTTTCAATTTCCTTAACACTTTAATAAATGATGTGTACTCACAATGGAGCTTCATCGTCCTTGATTGCATAGACACACTGGCTCTAGGGTTCAAAAGGAATTAAAAAAAAAAATCTAACGATGCAGTTGTTAAGATTCAATGGCACGGACTAACGTGGGTGGTAGACTGAAACAACATAAGGCACTCAACGTTGAAAGTGTGGAGAGTGGGAAGATGCAGTTGAAAATAATCTGTTCCCTGAACTGTTGTGGAAATAATAAATCGTGCTACAAGGTCGTACCCAATTGTGGTGGTGGTCGTGAAAAAGTTGTGATTCATTAGTCAGCATTAAAATGTGCCGTTTTGATACCACAATTCACGTGACCTGGTTGTTGATGTACATAGAATGTCCTGATGGGAGGATTTGATATGATCAAACCTATCCATCCAGTGGAATTAAGGGACAGTATCTGGGGAAATATCAACCTTGAGAGTTTTGGTATCAAAACGGCGCATCACTGCGACTTGTGTTTCTGGCAGGACTTACCAAACAGGATGTCAACTGCCAACATTACAGACATATGATCAGTATCTATCGACTGTCTGTAGACTATAATCATACTCTGTCTGGACGTTGTATCATGCTTATGTTGCCTGCAAGTCTCTCAGATTGAAACTAGCAAAGTCTGAAATATGCACATTACTGTATCGATGCCTTCCACCACTTTATTCTGATGGGATAGCCCACATGGTCAGTTGGATATAGGTAGGTAGGTTAAAGAGGTAGATTCATCGCGTGAAGCAGCCTTCACTCGGATCTCTAACGGATCCATTGCGTTTCTCTGACGTTGGATAGTCGGATATACAGCCACTTCGTTTGGTAATGAACTCGGTATGTTGTTATGGCCGTAGGGCTTTGCTGTCCAGCACTAAGATTCTCTACGTATACCTTATTTGATGTGTGGGTCGAAACATTTCTCCTTTGAAACCTACGGTTGTGTTCTTTGCTTAGCTTGGGCAACTACACTTGTGATCCGTAGGTGAGATCAAGTCATTTTTGGCTCCCGGTTTTCTATGTTTGGGTTCTCGTTGAGAGCTTTGAATAGGGTGAGCCATTAAGTCGAGTGAAGGTGAAACCAGCATTAGTTCAGTACGAAGTTCAGACCTTTCCTGATTTTACTTATCACGGAGGGAAACATTCCTGACGTAAGGATTACCAGGCGAAAGCCATTTCTGGTAAGAATATGGGAAAAGTTAGGCTTGTTTTTAAGTTTATGTCTGTAAGCTATAAGCGGCCTAGACCTCGTTCATATTTTTTTCGTTTTGACAACAATCGGTCATGTCAGGTAAGCAACCATTCTTGTTCTTCTAAGTCTTAGCTTCATTGCTGCCTGAGACCGTATGTCTGTAATTATGTATGTATGTATTATGTGACCTTGGCGTTGATGAATCTTGATCCTGATGCCTGATGTTTATCCGGAGGTTCGGTCTCTCTTCTCGACCATTCGGTAGATGTGTGCTTTCTGGACTATATCCACATTTCCTCCTCCATTCGACCTCTTAGCAGACACGACACATACAGTGGGTCAACTTTTTGATCATATAAAAGCAAGAAAAATATTTTTTTATTGCAACTTTTTTATTTTTAGAGATAAATCAATGTAATTTTCAGAACACAATGCTTATAATATTGTTATTCAGCTAATAGAAACAAAACTTGAAATTATTTGTAAATTTGATCAAACTTAAAAAAAAACAAAAATATGGCACTTGATCAATTAGTTGACTTAGTCGATTTTGTTGTTCAATATTTTGTATGCCCTTCTTTTGCTTCAAGAACAGCTTTAATTCTTGATCCACGAGCGTTCTGCACTTGCTAAAACTTAGATTGTGGCAAGCAGTTTTGGTTCTGTTCCACTAATCCTTTTGATTTTGATATTTGCCTGGTATTTTTGAAACTGCACGTTTGACATCAACCCAAAGATGCTCGGTGGGGTTGTGGCCAGGGAATTGTGGTGGACAATCAAGCAATTGAAATTCCTTATGTTGTAATCAAGCTTAAGTCACTCTTGCAGTATGTTTCGGATCATTATCCTTCTGAAAGATATTGTTCGACACGTTCTCGCTCCAAACATCAAGACTTTTCTGGAGCCCTCGGTCAAGTATGCTGACGTTTTGGGTAGCGTAGCATACGCCTCACTACACTCACACATTCACCAACACCTTCCATGGTCATACTCATGGACTTTCAAATCATTAGATTTTCACCACCAAACCCGATGGTTGGTTTTACATGGCGATCTTTGATTGGCTCACCAAACTTCTTCCAGGTTCATTGGGGACCGTCGGATCCAAAACGGCAAATTTTCGTTTCGTTCGACCAAAAAACTCTTAACAATTTTTTATTTTAATTAATTTTTTTTTTCTTTTTTTTAGCACATCCTAGCCTTTATTTTTTTTTTTTTGTGGCCTATTGTCAGGAGTGGTTTTTTTTACTTTGACACCGTAAAAACGATTTTCCTCAAACCTTTCCTTACGGCCTCGTTTGAAACATTTATGCCGCCATTCTGGTGCAGCTCTTTTTCTATCAAAACTGCATTATCGTGCACTCCGTACTTGATTTTTCTTAAAATACAACTTTGTTCTAAGGAATTCAAAATTGGTTTTTTTAACGGGTTTGTTCTTTTTGACTTCAGGCTTGAGTTTTTTTCTTAATCTTTTGAGATGACATCTAACGCAACTCGAACCTTAAGCGAAATTTTACAGCAAGTGACCTTGGAATCGATAAGCCTTTCTACTTTTTCTATTTCTAAACGTCTTAGTTCCTTCATCTGACAAACAAACAAAACCCACTTTAAAAATGCAAAAATAAAAGTAAATTATGTTTGCTTTCTGCAATTTCAACACGTAATTTTCCAAAGTTGTAAAAAAAATAAGAATAACAGCACCTCCTTCGAGTTTTCCAAGTTTACGATCACACTCAATGCACAACTAAGACTTTGTCAACTAATTGATCACATGCATTCAAAAAGGGTTTTTTTAAAGGATCGGAACCCTAACGGTGCATTTCCTTTTTTCTTGGGTATGCTAATTCTAAACATCTGTGTTTGTTATGTGACAAAGATTTGTTGCATTAAGGATACAAATATAAATGTAACAACAAAAAACCTTTTTTCACCTTATTATGTGATCAAAAAGTTGACCCACTGTATATTCGACGTAGAATTTTTCCTTCGAAGGATCCCAAGATCACTTCCGCTATGGTATTTATCATCCAGGATCGGAATCGATAAAGGAAGACTAACAAGATCAGAGTTTGAACTTTAGCTGTTTGGACAAATGGAAGTAGCAGCGGTTGCCTAAGGTTATCCAAATCTTCACTAAAGTGTCAGTTGTGGAGTTTATATTTGGACTGTGGTAGCTGTCGATTTTCAAGTTCCGTCCTAAGCGGTGTTTGACGGATCAGTTTTTAGTCGACCAACTCGTTTGATTTGTTCTTCATTCGCCGTAAATGTTTCAATAATGGCACGCTGGGAACAGGCAAAGCTGTCAATATCGTCTGCATACTCCAGCAGCTGGATAGATTTGTTAAGTATGGTGCCTTCGGTGTTTACGTCGACCTTTCACACTATCTGCTCCAGCAAAAGATTAAAGAAGTCCGGTGCATGTTTGGAATAATTCGGAGCTTCTGTTTCGAAGATACACGGTGCGTTGTGAGTTCTCTAGCGTGGAGCGACGCAATCGGATCAGCATCACGGTAAATAGTTCGGTGCGATGAATACAGTCGTATGCGGCTTTGAAGTCAATGAAGAGGTGGTGAGTTGGTCTCTTTCAGGATTTTTCCTGGTACATGCTGATGAGTGTGGTGCAAAAAGGCTCTAGTCGTTCACACAGTCCACTGGATAGAAGCGTGTGGACTAAATTAAGCAGAGATATGCCTCCGTAATTGTTGCAAGACATAGGATCACCTTGGGCAGATAGAGCTGATTGTCCAGACGCGGGCATGCTTTTGTTTTCCCAAACTTTGCTGTTGATCTGGTGCAAGCTCTGATGGTAATTTGTCCAAATCCACGGTTTTATTGTTCGGCTGTGTCGACTTCCTCCAAACTGGATGCAAGATTTGTATCATGATGGATTTTATTTCATCAGGAGGAGAAAGAGTCAGTTGTCCAAATCTGTTTCTTCTCTTATTTGGACATCATACGTCATTTGTTGTATTAGTGTTTCCTTGGTATTGCTAGAGTAGTTCGTCAAGTCCTGAAGGCTATACATGAAGTCTCAAATGACTCCGTCTCTGATCAAAATGAAGAGTATTTAAACGAAACCAATACATACACCTTCTTCCCTCTTTCCAGGAGTAGCAAGATGACTTGTTGAGTAGTCTATTAAACGCCCGTTCCTCCCTTAAAACATAAGCAACAGCGTAATAGCAAATTATGTACATTAGAGTGGCTGTTCATATCAAGTTAATGAACACATTAATTACTTTGAACGTAAATATTCTTCCGAACAACACCGGCAGGATGCGTATAATCATTTTTATTTTTTATGTTCAACACAAACACACGTTGAGTTGTTCAACAAAATTAATTCCCGAAACGCAATACATTTATTATTAAAAAAGGATGCTTTCCATAACGTCTTTTGTAGTCCCGTTCCAGTGCAATAGCAAATTGATACCAAAACTTCTTCATATTTGTGACTCACAAAAGGTAGAGAGGTGTGGTTTCGAGAAAGATCGACTACAGCTTAAAAAATCTTATGGCTTCGTTAGTCAGTTCTTAACTTTCCCCTCCCATGTTTTGTGTATTAGAGAGGAACGATTGAAAAAATAAATAGAAAAGCCATCGAGTCATTTCACATCGATCCTTTGAAGTGAGAACCATTAAATGTTTTAAGCCGCATCAAATTGAGGGTGGTTCTCGAAGTGAATGGTTCCACTTTTAAGTTAATTGGATGCTTTGAGAATTAGGAGGTATCTCTTACCTACTTTATCATTTAAAACAGAACCATTTCATTGAGGTAAGTACACTTACTTACTGAAGGTGCCTTGTGCTTCTTTTGTACGTTTGCGAAAGAAATACTGTGAATTATAAGCAATGGCAACAGTACCAATAATTCTCCCCAGTCATTCTGGACATCACCCTCGGAACAAAAATATTGAAATTTAATACAATCTGAGTTTCAAAATCACTACACCAACACTAGCGCTGTGTGAATAGCATCATAAGGGTATTCATAACCTCTTTAGCGCTGGTGAATTATAAAAAAAGAAGGTCCTGAAGACGCTACTAACTCTTAACACGTTCACTTTGTAGGCCATGACACCGAGCCATATTTGAGAACCGTAGAACCTTATCGACGCCGAAAACCCTTGTAAGTAGGAATCTTCTCCTATATTTTAGCCCTCCAATGTTAGGCATGATCTTTGCCAATGTGACGATTGCCCTTGCTGCCTTAAAACGCCGCACACTACAAGTTTTGTTTGAAAGTAGGCCTTGCCAAGATACTTTATTTCCGACTTGGAAACCGCATGGTGGTCGTTGTCGGTGTTAATGAATAGTTCTTCGGTCTTTTCTTCTGTAAGCCTGATAGCTTCGTTGCAGTTGTGTTCCGGTATTTTCTTCTTTAAGCCTGATAGCTTCGTTGCAATTGTCTTCCAACTCCTGGACGGCTTCATGTACTTCGGAATCCCGAATTGTTTTATATAAATTTAAGTGGTTAGATGCTTTGTTTCCCGAGCCTCCTGATTCGTAGAGAATCCTTGCCTGAAGCATTGTACCCTTTCATCCTATTCAATCCTGGGGGCACATCTCCAAGCCTTCTTATATCCGGGATAGTTTGTCATTTGTAACAGAGATTAACTCTTCCCAATTGCTCCGAACCTGGGGCTGTGTTCCATCTCCTAGACGGCTTCATGTGCTTCGGAGTCCCAAATTGCTTTTTATAAATGTAAGTGATTAGATGCTTTGTTTCCCGAGCCTCGTAGAGAATCCTTGCCTGAAACACTGTAACCTCTCATTCTATTTAATGGGGCGCATCTCCAAACCTTCTTGTATCCTGGATAGTTTGGCATTAGTAACCGAGGTTCGGTCTTCCTACTTGCTTCGAACCTGCGGCTGGATTTCTAAGCCCCTCTTGGTTCAACCATTTGTGTATATTTGGTCGATGTGGCCGAATCAATGCAGTCGATGGGTCTTGGTTTTTTGGACCACATTTACATCTCGAGTCGTCCTTCTTACATCACATCAACGTGGAATGCCTAGCGAATACGTATTCTTCGTGGATCTAACAGAAATAACAAAAAGATACAACCAGGTCCAAGTAACTTTACCTACAAGTTCGACTATTCAATCCACCTTTTCGACAACAAAGTGAGAATTTTTCAAAAGATTGAAATCAAACGGAACTCAATTAAATACGTTTTGGATGTGAATACCCTAAAAGTGAATTACTAACCCTGTTAAGTAGGTATATAGCATTTCGTTAAGTGACAATACCCGTCGAAAACCCTTGTTATCCTTTTATGGAAATTCTAAAACCACAAACTTCATCGATAATTTGAAACCCTAATTTGTCTTCGCAAACGATTATCGTTATCCCTTTGACCTCATGAAACAGTGTTGCTCGAAACGTTTTTGGAATACACAATTATTTGGGTACGACTGACAAGTCAATACACTCAACAACAAAAAAATATGTATGTACTTGTGTGTCTGGAATACTTTTGCAAATTGAATCTAGGACATATTTACTATTAAATTTGATGGCAACAAATTAAATTTTGAAAACCTACAGTGGTAAGTCAGTCGTGTGTGCCCAATTGAATACGCCAACAGTAAGAACGTGAGGACAATCAACTCCTACGTGTTTAAAATCCCACACATAGGGTTATAAAAACTTCCCGATAACAATAATTCAATTTCGGGTAGTTAATTCGCTTCAAGGACTTTTTTTTTTTTTTTGAGATATTTTACAAGAGAGGCGTAGAAGTGGAAAGCGAAAAAATTAGTTCTTACACTGATTTAGGAGATGTGTTTTAAGGACCATTAAACAGTAAGTGTTTTATAGGTCTGAAACATATTTTGAAAGTAAGTGGACGGATTTACGAAGGGATTTATCGTTGGGTTTTATAGCAGTTTAATCCTGCAGACAGTCTTTGTCTGGAAAAATGATTCAATACTGGTTTCGAGATAAAAATGACTTATGTCCTTGCGGCAAAATTATAGTTGCCTACTTCATATTTTATAGAGGATCTGTTCCAAAACGTGATAATATTCTGAAAGCTTATGGAGGTTTGTTTTCTGACATATGACCATTTTCCAGCCCATTACACTCAAGTCCTTTGGAAATTATCAGCTAATAAGATGATTTACCGAAACTTCCCTTGTAGCGACAGGTCCACTGATGATTTTATGGCATACATGTCGAAGAGGGACATTTGTAAAAAGAAGATCGTGGTGGATAACCCAAATTTGATCTCTTGTTGTGAGTCTGAACTATCAGAAACGCCTGAAAGCATCTAAGAGCCAGAACTTCGTGGTCAAGTTGGAAAATTAAAGCAGAGTACTCTCGGAAGAGTCCCGGAAGAACCTGTGTGTGAATGAAAGTTGTTTAATAACGTCAACGTGAGACAGCTTCTTGAGGGTGAGATTATTAGGAGGATCGTCAGCAGTTGATGGCGGAAGTGAAAAGGCAGATCCTAGAAGTACATACAAGGAGAAAACAAGAAAATCTATGATCTGAGAAGGAAAAAGAGTGCCCACCTACGATCTGGGACTTACGTAATCTTAATTCAAAAGACACAGTTTTCTACCGGCCAGAAACTTTTCCCTAAGTGTCTTGTGCGTGATAGTGAAGCTGTGTGGTAACTATAGGTATTTGGTCAAGAAAGTTAGAGATCACGAGCGACTTAACCAGGCTTTGACGACCGCCGATTACATGGTGCACGTTCCAGCCTGACTCTGAATCTGAGGAAGAAGACGATGCTGAAGATGCCTTAGATTCGGCTGGGGCAGTCGAATCTCAGGGTGGTCGTGTTGGTGGCAACCCTGCTTATAGTAGTGCCACGAATAGGACCACGGCGAACTACACAGCGGCCGCAAAAAAGGAGGCTGTGATATCTACACGGGATATTACCATTTTGACTGATAGCCAGGCCGCGATCAAATCCCTGGAATCTGTCACCTTTAACTCAGAAAACAGCTTTAAATAGCCGCTTGTTGGTCGGCTTGAAAGCCAGTTCAAAGGGCCATTCTAGGCTAACGACCTCGCCAGACAAGGTACATGTCTCTCGATTCTATCGGCAAGAATCTAAGTACGCCCCGCGCCACTTGCAGGTTGCTACTCAAAAGGAACGCAATCGACATCACCAAATGATGGCTCCATCTGCCTCATCCCCATAATCAGACAGAAAAGGCTGCATCCTGTATAATGATTTTAGTGAAAGGTGTATGGACGAGGAAGAGGAAAAGACAATTCTCCACCTTCTCTGTACGTGTTCAGCCCTCTCAGCCCGAAGAAGAGCCTAAGAAGGCTTTTTCTATAGCAAATATGAACGAACTGGCTGACACCAGCGAAGACAGTCTCCAGTGCTGAATGGTTAGCTCTGGATGGTTCTGCGGGTAGTTTTTTCTAAAGAAATCGCAGATCCATGTGGTATCACAAAGGACCTTCTCTGGTTTAAGTGCGGCTGTCATATATACCCACCTAGGTTAGGTAAGGTTAGGTTCAGTGGCAGTGGCAGGGACACCCTTATGCCAGAACCAGGCCCATTGTGATACCACGTATACGAAAACCAGGTGACCAGCATCAGAGACCTGTGAACATCCTAAGGAAGGAAGAATAAAGTTGGAACCTAACCTAACCTTGACGAATTTATGTCTTATTCTCTCCTCTTTACCTTCAGCACTTTCTCGATGTAGGAGCACACTTAGTTCCAGTTTTTCTCGTTCGTGGACATTACCTTACGCCTGCTTCCGTTTCTATTCTTCATCTCAAGAACATGTGTTGGGAATCGTCTTGAGTCGAGTCGCCATACTTCCCCATTCTGTGTAGAACTGTAGAATACTCCTCCAAGCACCTGTGTCCAGGAAGGATTTTTGCGAGGTAGAAATTCACCTTCGAACCATGTCGAATCCATGATGTTTCCGAATAGTTTTGCGGTCCATCTACCCTTTGTTTCTCTCTTCCAGTATTCTTGTCAGCGACGCATCTTGATCTCCTTGGCTTTTGCTCTTGCTGCTTCCTTTTCAATTTCTGCTTTCCTCTCGTAAATATGTATGAAAGAGGCCAATGAGGGTTACTCCTGCGACCACGAAAACGGTTGGTTCTGAGACTGTTCGATAGGAACTCTTCGCTATACCGCTGCCATTTGACTTTTATACTTTTAGCATCGGCCGAGATCTCGAATCATTAGTAGTTTAAGCTTGCTTCCCGTGATCTTTGAAGCTATTTCGGACCCGTTCTTGATCTGCTGGCAATACGTGAGCTATGGTGTATCCAAATTTAGTCTTGATGTGGATTTTAATAAATTCCTCCACCGTCATCTGGATAAAGGAGATGTTTACTTTTTTTTTTAACAAATTTATCCCCAAGCAAAGCTTAACTTAATTATTCTCACATTCTTCCTTAATTTCCTGTCAATCTGAATCCAAAAAAAAAATCCCTTAAGTGGTTAAACTCCGTTCGTTTGTCGCTGCTACAAGGCACAACGCAAAGGTTTCTAATGAGATTATAATGTCTCGTGAAAATTCCCAGACGCCTGTAATTGCCCAACAATTGCTTCATTGTTGCATAAATGAAAGGATATAATTATTTTATTTGCCTTTTCATTGTGTGGACAAGAAAGTATGTAAGTCCCCCCTGGCCAGTGTTCACTTGTATCCAGTACGACATAATAGACCGCACGAGTACTTCTATTTACCTAAGAAGCCACTTGCCGAGTTATTGTTCTTTTAACAGAAGGAAACATGACACTACTTCTGTTGTAATTGGGAATGTGATCCTTTTTTGATGCGGGAGAGGTTTCCGACAATACAATGGAAGCTTTTGGCTTTGACTTTTGTATAACTCTTGGAAAATTCCAGGGATCATGATTCAGTTTTATCTGGATGGCGTCAAGGAATGGTCTTCTTCTTTAGAATCTTATTTTGTATAATGGCGCTACAGTTCGGGGTGCACTTGGACCTCAACCAACAAACGTCTCCAGCCAACTTGATCTTTAGCTAGTTGTCTCCAGGTTCGCAAGGCAAGTTGGTTAAGGTCTCCTTCCATTTGCGTGCGCCACCTAAGTCGCGGTGGGTTTTGAACCCTGAACACATGCGTTAACTAACAGTTCCGGAGAAAACTGATCCAGTTGTGTGTGACTCGCAACGCACGTGCAGCTTCGAAACAGAAGCTCCGAAGCCGGCGTAAATGCCGAAGGCACAATAATTAGCGAATCCATCCAGCTGCTGGTTCCAAGCGTGTTATTTTTGAAGTTTTTATGGCGATTGGGGAACAAGCCAAACGAGTTGGTCGACCAAAAACCGATCCGTCGAACACCGTCTAGGACAGAGCTTGACGTTCGAAAGCTATAATTTTGAAGTAGTGAAGGACGCCCTAGAGGAGATTTGATGAGGGATAACCTTGGTCCGCTGCTACTTCGATTTGTCCAAACAGATAGGGTCCCAACTCTGTCTTGCTTTATGGAGCTGAATGCCAGACGATAAGGTAAACTGCGGAGCAGATAGTCCGAAAAGCAAAAATTCATTGACTATACTGGCTCGGCCACAACAAGCAAATAGACGAGAATGCTCCAGCTAAGAGGGTCTTCGAATCCCAGCCACCTGGTTCACGAAGAAAAGAAAGACCGAACCTCCGGCTTAAAGATCAAGCATTCGCCGACGCTAGACGGCTTGGTCTAGTAAACTGGAAGCAGCGTGCGTGGGACCCTGAAAGATGGAAAGCGGTTCCTTCTAAGGGTCGCTGGCTTGTTAAGTGATCAAAACTGGTTAGGTGTTGTGGTTCAAGTTTCAACCCAATGAGTGCAGTAGCTCAGTTTTGTCAACTGAAACTGTTTATCAATTAAGTTCGTCCTTCTACATTGATTCGAATTAAATCAGAGGTTATCGGTGTCTTCTTTGAGAAACCGAACTGTTTTCGATGTCTACAAATATGTCTGACATCCATTTCCAGTTGTTTATGACCACTTGTGCCTGCTCAAGGCTTCAAAGTGTCCTCTTCGTCTTACAATTACAATCAAATAAATTCATATATTATTCTGTCTACTAAGTGATTGAAATATAATACTACATACACATATACAAACTCGTATGTACCCTTCAAAGTTGTTTT